>BPTQ01000003.1:27474037-27634812 GCA_019973895.1 Chrysanthemum seticuspe
ACACAACAACCAGAGAATGTGGGAAAAAGCTCAAGGCAGGTCTAGAGGAGCATACGGATCTGTCTCCAAGGGAGAAATCACTCCCCTACGATAAGCATTAGCATTTTATATTTTCTTTACTTTCAATTCATGTATTTCGTACCTTTGAATATTGAATTGGTTTGTATGATTAATATGAGCGGCTAAGCACCTCTTGGTGCTGGCCTAGTTATGATTCCTTAATTGTTTTGTTTGCATTTACATTACTTTCGTACAATTATTTCTAAGTGTATGCATGCATAGTTTATTGGTAGCCACCCTTGGTTCGATAGTTTTGAATGGCAGTAGAGGCCAATTGCCTAGGAGATATGACCAACTGACCCTAGGTGAGCGGACTGAGACGGGAAGGGTAAGATATGACCAACTGACGACCCTTTCTACTTGTGCGATTTGACCAACTGATCACCTACCGTTTGGATGAACTTAAGAAAAAGGGGGTGAGTGTTTAAGTTGCTGTTAGGAATTAGAAATTCCATGGTGAAGTGTCGGTCACCCCAATTATAGTCTAGCTCAAGTTAGCTCGTAGACATATCGTTATTTACTGTTTATTAGCTTAGTTATTAGCTTAGTGCAACACCGTGGAGGAAGGACGGGTCTTTACCTACTGTATGCCTGATCCACAGTCCAAAGGAGGACGTTAGTATGTAACTATAAATACCCTCTACCTCCCAAGGTAGAGGGTTGGACCTTTCACTTAATCTAACCTTTCTTTCTTTGTTACTTTCTCTCTCTAGAAAGGCTCCCATCTTCCACTTTCTCTCTCTAGAACCTTAAACTAATTCGACCCATATATTATTATGTGATGTGTTTGTGAAATCCAATATGTTACAAATGGTATCAAGAGCCATGGTTTGATCATCTCTCTTACATATCCTTGAATTTCTAGTGGGTTTGAAAAAGTTTAGTGGTTTTTGCATCATGTGGATCATTTCTTGTGTAAAAGTTTGGATTTTGATTGTACTTTTGTGTTTAGAATCATTTTAAGTGCTTGGGTTTTGATTTGGAAAGCTTGAATCACTGTGGTTGAGCTTGTTTTGGATTGAAAAGTGTGTTTTTGAAGTTTTTCTTGCTAACGACTTGGTTCTCATAGTGTTTTTCATCGTAGCGACTTGTTTCAGTAAAAGTTAGCGAGTTACAGTGTTTGTTGTTAGCGACTTGAGCCTAGCGACTTGTCTATTGAGACAAGCCGACAAATAGTACAAGTTAGTGGATTCTCCACTACGGCTAGCGACTTGATGAGGTTAGCGACTTGCGTCAGAAATTGTTAGCGAGTTGTAGTGTAAATTGTTAGCGACTTGATACTAGCGACTTGGATCTTAGCGAGTTGTTCTTTAGCAACTTAACTGTGTCTAGCGACTTGGTGCTTAGCGACTTGTTGTCATAATACTTAGCGACTTGGTGCTTAGCAACTTGGTTCAAGGATTCTTAGCGACTTGGTGACTTAGCGACTTGTTCTCAAGGTTTATAGCGACTTGTTGACTTTTCCCGACAAAACTTCAAACGGCTATAACTTTTGATCCGTAACTCCGTTTTCAGCGTTCAACCATCAAAACGACTGTGAGAATGAGGAGAATGGCACACCAAATCAACTAAAGTTCATTCGGGGAAACCTTCGAAGCCTAAATCCGCTCCGAACAGAAGTTATTGAGGTTTTTATGCTTTTTGACCTAAATTTCTCCGAAAAATCGTGCATAATCCAATCCAAATCTCAACCAAACAACATCTCTGCTAATCCTTCAAACAACCATAAGACCTAACACACAATTTTTTATCATTGTGTCGATCCATCAGTTATCTTAACACGTTCTATTGGTCTCTATATCACGGTTTCTTCTTGATTTTGTAAAATCCCGCGAAAGAATCTATTTCTCGGTTTAAATCATAGACTTGCAAAATACCGTGTATACTACAACATCATGTCTTACACTACTGACCCAGTAATTTCAGAAGTACTTAAATTGTATGATGCTGTGGACAACAATGATAATGTATGCTACACTGAACGATTAAAGATGATTGAATCATCAATGATGATGTGAGTTCTTCATGCTCTGAGTCCAATGAGAAAGATTTGCATCTGTTCAGGCTACAGAATGCCATGCAAAAGGAAAGTAGCATTGAACCTTATCAACAACTTCACTCACACCTCATGTTACTCACACCGATAAGAATGGAATGAACATGCATTGCCATTTTCCGTCAAGACTTATCCACATTAACGAGAACTGTTGGATCGATATACTTTAATCAAACTAACTTTAACTAGCTTGTTAAGGTTTAATAACCTCGGATAAATCCTAAGTTATTAACAAAGAAACACTGAGCAATATTTATTAAGTATGCGGAATTTACTTAACAAAGCTAAGAAGAATAACTTTTATTATAAACTCTAAATCTGCTTATTATGCAGATACTCTAAACAACTCTAAAATTATCGAACTTCTCTCTAAAACACTAAATAACTTGTGAATTCGTAAACTCTAAAACTCATAGACTCATACATCTAATGCCAATCTAGGAGTCCTTTTATAGGCTCAAGGATATCCTAGTCGGTTTACAAATTGTATTCTTGTACGACAAGTAATCTAAACATAGAATACAATACTTTCCATAAACGAATATAACAGTTCTTTGTTCTTGCATTACTTTGACTTCATAGTGCAGTACTTTGACTCTTTGACGTTTTCCAGTACTTTACAACTTACAGTACTTTCATATCTTCAGTACTTTCATATCTTCAGCACTTTCATATCCCAACAATCCTCCCCTAACTTGAATTCTACTTGCTTGACTTCAAGTTCCCTTTTGTGAATATATCTTTAACAACTTCATCTTTAAGGACAAATTGTTTCTTAGTCTTTGGATTGTATCTCTGTAATGTCTGTGCTTGTCAAAGTATCTCTTAGAATTATTCTTTTACAGCATCATCCAGCAAGCTCCATCTTTTCAGCAACACATCAACATATGACAATTTTGTACATTAATTCAGTTTAAGTGGCATACTATTCTCTTCACTTCCAGGTGTGTTAACTCCTGTGAGAGGTGAATCATTGAAAACTTAATGGATTTAGATCTCTTTACCAAAGCCATTATCTCTGGAGTAGCCGAATGTTTTGGTGTGTAAGACCATGGTACATTGATAACCATATGATTTTTAGCAAATCATCAGCTATCAACAGATTTGATTTGTCTTTACCAAAAGTTGTACCCTTCTGGACTAGTTAGTTCTTCTATCTAATGGTGAACTAATTACCAATAATGGTTTTTCCACTGCCTTTACCACAAGCCATTTTCTTGTGGGCTAGCCAACTCTTTACACTACTTATATGGTGAGTTGATTACCATCCAACTTATTAGCAAGTTGTCAACTAAAAACGGATTTGATATATCTTTACCAGAGCCGTTTGCTCATGGATTAGCCAATCCTTTTGTAACCATGGTGGATTGATAACCTATTGATGTTATCATCACAAAAACCATTTATTCAACCTTTAAAATATTTATTACTTAGCAAAAGATTTCTTTTAAAATTCTTTTAACTGGTTTATTTCTGCAAACAGTAGTTTGATGAAAGTACTGTCTGATCAACAATACTTTGAATAAAAGTACTGATATATCAAAAAGTATTTATTCAAATAAAATTCATACCAGTTATTGATCATCCTCAGTAATAGTAGTCCAGTTGATAAACAAGTTGATAACCATGCAAGCAGTTTCATTATCCTCTTATACTTCCATTCCATGCTCTAGCATCCTTCTCATAAGCTCGATTGTGAGAGGATACCTTCTTTCTGCAAACATGTGTATCATTGTTCCATTTTCCAGCTCTAAAACATGAACTCCAGACTCTTCAAAGAATCTCCAACAAACAATTTCCCAGCTTTCTTGATTCTTCCAAACATCATCAGTGCTCTCTTCTTCAGTTTCCCATGCAGTTATGAGATCACCATGTAAAACTAAACCAATCCCTTCTAATGGATTATGTTCAAAGTAAGCTTTCACCACATGATATAAATAGAATAGGTCTACTCTATCTATAATGTGCAGTAATTCCCATAGCCTTTTGAAAACTTTGAAGCTTTCATCTTCTTTATAAAAGATCATGTAATCTCCATCCTTGGATTTCACAACTTCAAAAACACTAATCTTTGATCTGTTCATCTTCATGTCATCATCTTCTTTTGAATAATCAAAATCTACTACTCTGAGATAATTCCTTAATTCATCACTAGTCTCAGATCTTAATTCAACTTTTTCTTTCTTTGAGAACTGAACATCTGTAACTTCAGTTTTCCTTTTTCTTTTCAAACTCTTCTTTCTTTCAGCTTCAGTCCAGGTAGCTTCTTCTCTAAAGTCTTTAATGCCTGCAACATCCTTCTTATAATCCTCTCTAGCAGCATCATATAATCTTTTCATCTCAAAATAATTAAACTTCTGCAATCCTTTATACCCTTGACTTTTCAGATAAGCCATCATAGCATTTCTGTCTTTAGCTTTATTAAGTCTTCTTGGCATAAATCTAACAGGAACAGGTGACTGTAATGGTTCAGCAGCTTCAGCATCTACTTCATCTTGTACCTTTTGAGCTGCTTCTCTATTCTGAGCTTCTTGAGCTTCCTGAGCTTCTCTATCTTTAGCATTTAACTCTTCTTGAATCTTTCTAGCTGCTTGTTCATTCAAAGCATCTTGAACAACTCTTAAGTGTGCTAAAGTTGGTTTCTTCTTCTTAACTTCTACCAAAACACCCTTCCTTTTATCCTTAGGATCAATTTCAGGTTGAGAAGTTCTTTGTTGTTCTTCTTCTTGTACATCTCGAATAGTAACTCCTCCTCTTGGTTGTGATAAATCTCCAAGAATTGTAGCAATGAACTCATCATCACTTGCAGAATGAATAGGTTTGAGAATAGCTTCCTCTTCTTGTATAACTGTTGTAGAAGGTCCAACTTCCTCTTCAAAATTTAACAATCTTGGAGTAATTACTTCTTGTCTAAAAGTATCTTGAAAACCAGTACTTTGTTGTTCAGTACCTTGATCATCAGCAGTACTTTGAACTTGAACATGCTCATCAGTATCTTGAATGATCTTTTCTTCAGACTTTTTAGAACTTTCAGGTTCATTCTCTTTAACCATATCTTCTTTCAAGTTCTGTTCTTCTAGATTCCTCCCCAAGTTGACAGAAGATGGTTTATGAACCTTTTGGTGTTTACTTGTCTTGGACTGTCTTTGTGCTTTCTTCTTTGATTTGACCCAGATACGAAATTCTTTAATCAAAGGCCAGACAAAAGTTTTTAGCCTTCTAAATTTTATCTTCAATTTCTTTATCTGCTTAGCTTGAACCTTAGTAGTCTTTTGCAACTTAACAATCTCCCTTGTCAAAGCATAATTATCCAAAGATAAACCTTCACGAGGTATAGTATATGGATCATCACCTTGAATTTGTGAATGTTCCTCTGATTGTGAAACAGGAACAGATCGTGGTGGAGATGGAGAAGGTGATCTTACAACTTCTTCTTGAACCTCAGGGCTTGGAGAAACAGTACCCTGTGGAGATGCAATACCTTCATGAGAAGCAGTACTTGCAGATGCAGTACCTTCAGATGCAGTACCTGCAGTTGCAGTTGCTTCAGATGCAGTACTTTCACTTGCATCATCATCTTCATCATGTGCTCTAACAGCCTGAATGACTTCCATCATAGAAGTAGTTAATGGTGTATCTGGACCTCTAAATAGATCACTTCTTCTAGCCATAAAAGTAAAAATCTTGGATTGTTGAACAATAACAGGCAATAAGTCTGTAGGCTTAGGTACATCATCAAGTTGTTTGTTCAGAAAAACTTGTACAAACCTGGGATACATTAACCATTTTGATCCATGATTGATGTGAGAAAGCATGCCATCAAGAATTAGCCTTGAAAAATAAAAAATACGATTTGTAGCTAATCCCACCATAGCAGAGGCTATATTAGACCCAAACTGCTCCCAAGAAGTACTTTTAGCACTAATACAATGTAACAATACATGTATTAAAAACTTCCATTGAGGACAAAACAACTGTTTCCTGAATGTTTGTTCTGTTAAAGAACCTTCATAACCAATATGCCCAAAAGTTTCCCAAATCAATTCCTTGGCAAAACGAATAGCACCATCATTATCATTAAACAACAAATCCTCTCTAATAGATGCTTTAGTAATCTTCACCGTTCTTCCAACAACTGTAGCCCTAATATAAAATTCTTCATTCTCCATGTTTTCTCTCGCAGTAGCCCAAAATTCTTGAATCCAATGCTCAATAATATCCGGCTCCACTAAAAGAGCATAACTGATGGGCGACCCAGTTAGATAATCAATAATATCATGAAACGCCTCATTGTATTCAGTCTTGTCTAAATTGGCTACCATATTGTGCTTTGAAACAGTAGGTCGATTCGCCATGAGTGATTATGTAAGCACAATAAGAATTTAAATCGAATAAGAATGAGAGAAATATGGAAACGATGCTAAGGTATGAATATAAGAGGGAAAATCGGAAAGTAGTTATTTATAGGTGAGATTTGAAAAATCACTGCCCAAAATAAAACAACCGTTAGCATTAATTACCCCTCAATATAACCGTTGGAACAGTACTTTAATACGACAAACAATACTTTCCACGTATGCAGTACTTTCCCAAAGCAGTACTTTCCAAGCAGTACTTTCAAGAAAAACAGTACTTTGCCAAATTCCTCCGTAGAAACTAAGTATACACAAATATCCTCCCCTCAAGCAATACACATGACTATACTAACACCTTATAGTCCTCCCCTCAAATGTAGCTTAGTAGTTAATCATGCCAGTACTTACCACCAAGTGATTGAATCTTGAAACATCAAAGCCTTTGGTGAGTAAGTCAGCTACATTATCATCTGTGTGAACCTTAATAACAATAATGAGCCTGTGCTCATAGCAATCTCTGATAAAGTGATGCCTAATCTGAATGTGCTTGGTCTTGGAATTATAAACTGGATTCTTCACAATACAAATGGTACTCTCATTATCAATATTGATAGGAGTATTTTTGAAATTGAACCCATAATCCAAAAGTTGATTCTGCATCCACAAAATTTGTCCACAACAGCTTGCAGCAGCTACATATTCAGCTTCAGTGGATGATGTTGCTGCAATTGTCTGCTTCTTGCATTGCCAAGCATGATTGATCATTCTTGTAAGTCTTTGAAGGTAAACCTCTAACTAGATTGCCTTTGACCAGTTTGTTGATATTCTTGAAATTAACGTGGCCCAATCTTCTATGCCATTGATGTGCCTCTTCAGATGTTGCTTTAGCCACCAAACATGTGGCTCTTCCATAAGAATGTAGACTCTTCATGTCTAAGCTATACACATCATTAGTCCTTGGTACTCTAAGTACTACCATGTCATCATCAACATGTTTAAAATCAGAGGAAAGGATGAGACATTCTGTGTCAGTGAATAACACAGGATGCTTTTTATCACAAATTTGAGAGACTGATAGCAAGTTGAATTTAAGCTCCTTCACATATCTAACATTCTCAAAGTTGATAAGCCCTGCTTTGATAGTTCCTTTTCCAGTAATCTTTCCTCCATTGGGATCATTCCCAAATGCAACTCTTCCTCAACTAATATTTCTAAAATCAGACAGAATCTCTTTGTCTCCTATCATACTTCCAGAGCAACCACTATCCACAATTAGATGATCTTTAAGCTCCTCTTCTGGGTTGCCCTGCACATAAAGAAAAGAGTTAGTGATTTTTAGGAACCCAAGCCATTACTGACTTGTGTTCCCCTTGTGGAGTTACAAACTCAAATTCTTTGAGTATGTAATTCCCACTATCTTTCAAATGATGACCCAAAATTATCTTTTGATCTTTAGCATGTGGATTTTCAAAACTTTATGGTTTTTCAACATAAATCTCTTTTACAAGATTATTAGCTTTTTCTTGTGTCACAAAAACATCATATTCACTTTTTGTTGAAAGTACTGTTTGTCCCTCAGCAGTACCTTCCCTCTTAACCCATTCTGGTTTAACACGTGGTTCCTGTGATCTAGATCCCCTATGTGAATTGTAATACCTTCTAGGTTGATAGTGAGATCTCCCAGGATTCCTATTCCAAGTAGTGTGATCAGTACCTTGTTTCTGAGCAGTACTTTGGAAAGTACTGTGAGATACTGAAGGTTTTGAAAAAGGTCTTCTCTGGTGTGGGTATCTGTGATCTGGTGTGAAGTTTCTGTGATTAATCCTATTTGAATTATTCCAAACTGGTTTGTGCTCTCTAGGTTTGTGGTTGGCAGATCTGTTCTTTGGAAATTTGCTAAGGTATTCTGAGTGTCGATCACAATCTTTGATTAAGTGATTAGGACTATAACACACAAAACACAGTTTTTGACCCATATGTCCAAAGTGATTTCTTCTATGTCTATGCCCAAAATTATTTTGCCTTCTAGGTGAATGATTAAACCTGTTTTGAACAAATTTATCCCAAAAAGGTTTATCAGTACTGTTTTGAAAAGACTTTGCAGAAGGTACTGCTTGTGGAGCAGTACTTTGATTTGAAGGTACTGCTTGATTTTGAACATTATTTTCAACAGCTTCTTTGGGTTTTTCAGATCTAGATTGAGCAACAAGCTTCTTCCTAAACTCTAGACTGTCTACTCCAAATCGAGAAACATCAGGCCTTATGGGTTGATGACTAATGGGATGTGGGACAGCATTATATCCCTTGTCTTTCTTATACTCAGGAGGTGGTTCACTTATTGAGTCCTCATTACTAACTAGATGTATCTACATAGTTAATGAGTTCATCATCACTAGTGGTTATGTCCTCAAAATCACCTACATCCTGATCACTAGGTTGTTTTTCTTCTATGTTATCAAAGTTCATACCAAAACCTAATCCAGTTCTAATATATGCTATTCTTTGTTTTTCAACATAAGTAACATGGGACAGACCAGATTCATTCCAGGCAGCAAACTTTTCTAACAGATCATCTCTCTCCTTAGTTAATTTCTCAATTTCAGCAATTTTACAGTTTAGTTTCCATTCACTAAGTTTTAACTGGTAATCCTGTTGTTCATACTTTTCAGCCCAAGCCATTTCATTATTTTCATGTGTTATAATTTTAGCTTCCATAGACTCTAAAGTAATTTGATAACCAGCTACTTCAGATCTAGCCTTAACACAATTATCTCTTTCGTAAACATAAGCATTAAGTACTTTTTGATAAAAATCATGACACTTAGAACATACCTCAGAGATAGGAGTTGATGAACTTGGTGAAGTAGCTGCCATTCTTCTTAATCAGAGTTTTCACACAAGCTCTGATACCACTTGTTGGATCGATATACTTTAATCAAACTAACTTTAACTAGCTTGTTAAGGTTTAATAACCTCGGATAAATCCTAAGTTATTAACAAAGAAACACTGAGCAATCTTTATTAAGTACGCGGAATTTACTTAACAAAGCTAAGAAGAATAACTTTTATTATAAACTCTAAATCTGCTTATTATGCAGATACTCTAAACAACTCTAAAATTATCGAACTTCTCTCTAAAACACTAAATAACTTGTGAATTCGTAAACTCTAAAACTCATAGACTCGTACATCTAATGCCAATCTAGGAGTCCTTTTATAGGCTCAAGTATATCCTAGTCGGTTTACAATATGTATTCTTGTACGACAAGTAATCTAAACATAGAATACAATACTTTCCATAAACGAATATAACAGTTCTTTGTTCTTGCAGTACTTTGAATTCATAGTGCAGTACTTTGACTTTGTCTTTAGCAATACTTTGACTCTTTGACGTTTTCCAGTACTTTACAACTTACAGTACTTTCATATCTTCAGTACTTTCATATCTTCAGCACATTCATATCCCAACAAGAACATTACTATTGAACTTAGAACAATTAGAACAACAACTTGATAAAGAAAAGGTTCAAAAGGATAGTTCCAGTGTTGCACTTCAAGTGATCCACAACCAATTTCAGTCATTCATAAGTGGGGAATTTACATCAGATTATGATCAAGACCTGACTGAAATGTCTTTCAAGAGACACACTAGAATGGAAATTAGCATGTTCATTGAGACATTCATCCAACTCATGGATAATGTGGAGAAGTACATTGAGGAAGTTACACATAAAGATGAAAAAGTGGATGAGTATCAGGTGCAGTTGAGAGATTGTTGTGATAAGTTGGGTAATGTATCTGTTGAAGAATCGGGTGTTGGTGAATGCAGAATGTCAGAGACAACAAATAATGATGAGTCGGGTAAAGCACCAGATGATGGATCAGCTGACACTGAATACAGAGGCTCAGAGATTGAGCATGATGTGGATGCACCAGATGATGGGTAAAGCACCAGATGATGGGTAAAGCACCAGACAACAAATAAGCCAGCGGTCCAGTGACTCTTGTTACACATGATGTGGATGCAGATATCAGACCAGAAATTGAGCAGGTGTCATGTGATGAGGTACCATTAACTGTTCAATATAGTGCATCTGCTAATGTACCTAACCAAACTGATCTTAATACTGAACATGATTCTGATAAATGTTCCTTGGTTGAGGCTGAGTCTAATAAATTCAAAACAAATGATATGGTTGATAAAAAGGCTTTTGATGAACTTTCAAACAAATTCTCAAAACTTGAAAAACATTGCATTTCTCTTGAAATTGCAATACAAAGAAAGGAGGAAAGTTTTCAAACTAAGAAACCATGTAAAAATCCGGAATTTCCTGAATTTCGTGAATTTTTTGAAATAAACGATTTAAAAGCTCAGCTTCAAGCCAACAACTTGACTATCAACAATTTGAAAAAACATATTTCTGATATGCATGTGAAAAGTAATTTGGTTACAAGTAATTCTGATGGTAATACTATTGATGATATTCAAATGAGAAATGATGAATTAGCGGTTTTTGTGGCCAAATTACTAAAGGAAAATGAGTCTTTGAGAAAGCATCACATAGAACTAAGTGACTCTGTCAAAGAAGCTAGAACTAAGTCAATGGAACAAACAAACTCTTTGATAGCAAAAATTGATGAACTCAAAGCTCAACTTCAGGAAAAGAGTTTCGCTATTGTTGCCTTAAAAAATGAGCTTAGGAAAATTGTAGGGAAAAGTGTGAACACTAAGTTTACAAAACCATAAACCTTGGGGAAACCAGTTTCTCATCCCATTAGAAACCGGTCCATTGTTAGGCAGCCTACTGCATTTATATCCGAAAGACCAAAATTTTCAAAAACACGGTTTGCCTCCCAAGTTGATGAAAAACAAGTTTTGTCAAAACCAGTCACTTCACCTGAGTTACCTAAAAATAAGGCTTCTAGCTCCTAACACGTAGCCACTTCTACTAACAGCACCTCTAGGATTAGTTCGAAAACAGTGTCAAAACCAAGCATTAAAACCCAGAATTCATATGATATGAATGACTTGTGGAAGAACTATTATCTAGAAAAAGCTAGGAAAAAGGCACAGATTCGAAAAGACGGACTTTTAGGTGAGGAATTCTACTAGATTTCAAGGCACTGCTAGTAGTTGTAAACCACTACCTAGGAACACTCAAAGGACTAGGGATTGGCGTGCATCTAAGAGTAGATATGAGAAGAAGAATGCTAAGCATGTTGAAAACGAAACTAGAAATTCTAAGTCTTTTCCGAATAAGAAACATTCTCCTAATTCACATGCTAAGGTACAATCCACTAAGACTACTAACGTGACTAAGGTTCAACATGTTATGAAGCAAAACAAACAAAAAACTTTGCCTAGATGGATACCAGCTGCTAAATCTTTGGAGTCTAGGAATATCGATAAGTCTTCCACTGTGCATAAAAAGCTTAACACTCCTAGACCTTGCCATATGTGGATACCATCAGGTAGAATGTTTAAGGATGCTGGACTTAGGAGGATACCTACCGGAATGCTGGACTAATGTCACTAACCAATATATATGCAATCAAGTTTGTAATGTTAGTGCAGGTATTCCTTACTCAGTTGCAGATACTTCGATACTTCACTACATGGACTCGCTTAAAGTATGGATAACAAATGGATTGATATCTCATTACTCACGGGTTCAAGTTACTCAACCTTGATATTCAATCTGCTATGATGTCTATTCACATCAGTTCAGGCCTTGTACTTCAAGATTATGGCGTCTGCAGATAACACTTCAGGCCCCGTTCTTCAAGGAAAAGAAGAGTGTACGCCTCAGTGCGCTTTATCTTCAGAAGAAGAGAAATCTTCATTTTTATGACCATTCTCATCGCCATTCTTCATCAACAAGCTTCATGTTTTTCAATGCTCATTCAATCCTCAAGTGGATCTTCGTTCATTAGTATATATTCTTATTCACTTGCTCAATCAAAAATGGCAAACTTCATTCGCAATTTTTGAGGGGGAGAAGAGTGAATATAATACATGTTGATGGATGCTTGAGTTATGGTCATACGACTCTCCAACGCCTAATGTCTTCACTCTCTAAGGATAACTGGGATTTATTATTTGGGATTCATTGTTTCAAGATATGATTGATGAGTACTTCCAACCTCCAACGAATGTTGATCATCCAGTTTCTGAAGCTTATGCTCCGGTTCCTACTGACTCAACTGGTTCATCATCTAAGAAGTACTTCTCGGAATTCTTAAGAAACAATCTCCAGTTATTCCTTGAGGCATTGATAATAACTATCATAATATTGTAGTTGCACTCATGAATAATGATTCTCTCTTTGGTACTCCTTTGCCAAATCTTCATGGATTATTGTTCCTCTCATTGTGCACGCTATAAATACCCCACATGAACATTAAAGAAAATGACTTCGGAATTAATCATTTATCACTTATTTGAGATTGAAGTTGACTTTCAACAAAGGCGTGTTCTTATTTGATAACTTGCTCTGGCTTAAGAATTTGAGTTGAAGACTTGGGTTATCTAGTTGCCAGCAGTCGGGGTTGAAACATATTGGATTTCACAAACACATCACATAACAATATATGGTTCGAATATGAGTAGGTTTTAGTGAGAGAAAGTAGAAGGTGGGAGCCTTTCTAGAGAGAGAAAGTAGAAGAAAACATAGAAGGTTAGATTAGAATGAAAGGTCCAACCCTCTACCTTCGGAGGTAGAGGGTATTTATAGTTACATACTACACGTCCTTCTTCGGACTGTGGATCAGGCATACAGTGGGTAAAGACCCGTCCGTCCTCCACGGTGTTACTCTAAACTAAATAACTAACTAAATAACTAGTAAATAACATAATGTCTACGAGCTAACATATGCTAAACTAGAGTTGGGGTGACCGACTCTTCACTATGGATTTTCCAATTCCTAACAATCTCCCCCTAAGGGAGGTCACCCCATGATTTACACTTTGAATCCTAGCATTCTGTCTTTGTCTTTATGCTCGAGCTCGTAGACTTCAATTCTTCAATGTCTGCAGTCTTTGTGCTTTAGAAGTGATTCTTCAAAGTCCAAGTGCTTTGTACTTTTAGTGGAGGTCTTTGTGCTGATCTACGTTTGGTGATTCATTAACCAGGTTAGAGGTCATCAGCCACATCAAATCTCTGGCTCATCCATTATAGCATCGCCATTATGTGAAGTTCTGACTTTTGGACCGACATGCTCACATTTTGGATCATGATATCTTCTCATCAGAGTTGCGAAAGCTTTTGTTGATTCATAATATTTCCAGCAGTGTAGTAGAAGCATGGATTGAAAATATCAGAGTCAGTTGATGAAGATATGCACTTATCATGATTTCTTTAGTTTGTGAAAGCGATGTGTGAGCATGCGGCTATGGATTGACTCCTCAATTCTGATCAGCTAAAACCGTCGGGTGTACCTGCATACAACAGTTAGCAATAAAGCGCACGAAAGTGTCTTTGATCACTTTCGTTGAATTGAGGTACACAGTCCACGGTTCCCCGTTGATCAGTACAAGTACGGCCTGTGATCAGGTATAATTCCGAAGAATCTCCTTGACAGGGTTTCGCAGCTGTTCTAGCTGTTCTCAAACCGGAACGTCTCAAAGAAGACAACACGGAGTGAGTGAACCAGCAAATTGAGATTTACTGATTGATTAAAAATGATTTGAAAACAATCGCGTGTTACTAGAAGAAAGAGTTTTGCAATACGACGAAGGTTTTATAAGAAAAATCAAATTTCAATCATAAATATCCTTTTAATTTTGAAAACTTAATACACAGTCAATGTGCAATAGAAAAGAGTTTGAGCACACCAACCGGTTTTTCAAAGGTATCCGTCAATCCATTTCCTAGACCAAGGTTGATTCAAGAGTGAATCGCCCCATCGTTTCTATCCAGTTGTCACAAGCTTGATCTTTAGAAAAGATCTCACATGTCACCCACCAAGAGCTTGTTTGATGTTGGCTCTAGAAGGATTTCCATCTTCATCGTGAATACTTTTACATATCACTCGGATGTTCTGGCAATACCACAAGGATAATGCGTAGGACTCTCAATATATACTTACTTTCCACATTGTGTGAAACAGCAAGTTTTCATTAATTTTGTGTCCTAATGAGATATTGTGGATGATCTCTTGGCTCTAGACTCAATTGTGCATTTTTGGTTCCTATGCCGGAGACTAGGGAGAGGGTCTCCTTCTTCAATATCAACAATCTCTAAGAGAAAGTCGATAGATAATGTCGGTTCCCCGTGAGAATGAAACAAGCCCTTTTAAGAGGAACTTGAGTGGTTTGGGAAGTTGTAGTGCAGTGCGTCACTGGGTCCATGACGTCTTGTCTTCAATACCGATGTTACCTTAGTAAACACCAGTAGCATATGTATTGAACCCGGTTACTGCCCTAAGGTTGAATTATTGGAGGGCTATTTCTTTTCACCCCTTTTCACATTCAATTCTTTTTTATTCTTCAACCTCTTCAGTGCTTACCGAGATTTCATAACTAGAACCTTGTTGGGTTTATTCCAGTTTTAGCTCTATCTCAGTCCGCACTCTTCCCATATCTCACTTTTCTCCTTTTTTCAATATTCCTAAGGACTCTACACTATCTAGTGGATTGTCCCTTGGAAGATCCCTCCGGTTCTGGCGGATCATGGGAACGAATACCTAACCTAACCATCCTTATAACACCATTCATAAAGTAAATTGGTCGGTCTTTTGGTATTGTTCTTTCCTTCATGAGACCAATTGAAAAATCATTTGGAAAAATCAATCAAGGTACATGTGATATAAAATTAAAGCATTTTGTACCTTAATTGTTTTGATCATTTAGAAAACCTCCCCCTCAACATGTGCATATGATTTAGAAATTGTTTAGCACATGGAAGCAAGAGGACTTTGAAATATTTTCTTTGATCACTATTTTCATAGAAAAAGCCATTTGATTTTCTTGGTAAATTCTCCCCCTCAATATGTGCATAGGATATTTGAAATCATTTTATCACATAGAGGCAAGAGTTCATTTGAAGCACATCCACGATTACAAAAGCCATGTAAGAAACCATTTGCTCCCCCTCAATATGTGCATCGATAACCGAAAGAGTTTAGCACATATTAGAGAGAACTTGCACTTTGAATCAAATCGATCATCATTTATCAAATTTCATATTAAATCACAAATTCTCCCCCGATCAAAAATATCAAACTCATTAAGATTTTGGATCCCAAGTGATTTAATAAGGTTTAGAAAAACATGGGAGAAAATGTGCCTGATTTAAAAACTCATTTTGTTTTTGGATAAATCCTCCTCCTCAACATGTGCATTGTATATTTGAAGTCATTTGGCACATGGAGGCAGGAGTGTCTTTAAAGGACTAAAACCAATTCCATTTAAACAGATTTGAGATTTAAATCACGATCTCTCCCCCGATCAAAAATTTCAAACCATTTGAGATTTGTGATCCCAAAAGATTTAAATCATTTAGAGAGTTTTGGGGAAAGACGTGGCAAGATTTGATTTTGAAAAATGACAGATAAGGACCATTTTAAGACATTAAAGATTGTTAGTGTCAGGTATGATTGTTTTTAAGAGATCTTTAGTAAAATAAAACAATTTCACAATCAAACAAGAACAGAAAAAATTTCATTTTGTAAGATCTTTGAGTTTTAAAGAAAATCATACCATGACATAACATTAAATCTTTAGATCACCACTTTATGTTGTACAAACGGACTTTTATGAAGAAATATTGTTTGAAAATAATTTATTTTAAATCACTCTCCCCCTCAATCGATGACCGTAGTCGATGATTGAGTGACTTATAGTCTTGATAAAATGAAGTCCGGTGATTTTCAAAATTTAGTCCAGTTTATTTTCAAAACTAATATCTTTCCATTTTTCAAAACAATATTATTTGAAAATTGTTTTAAAAAATGGTATCAAATTTCCTGCACAAAGATACGTTAGGTGGTTGAGAAGCTTATGTTGTTGCTGTAGGGCTTGGAAGAAAAACCGTCTGCAGATGCAGTGAGACTTCTTACGTTGCATTTTAATGCCTACTGAGGTCAAATTAAGCTCCATTTCTTCAATCACTTAGAAGAAAACCATATGCTGATGCAGTGAGACCTCTTACGTTGCATTTATGCCAACTCTCCATAGAAGTCCAATTAAGCTTCGTTTCTTCATTTGTCAACCCAAGAAATCGTTACCCTTTCCTTTCGGCATCCAATCATCTTCATATGTGGGATCCGGATCGGGAACATTCTTATATACCAATATACCTGTATACGTTAGTGAACACACATACATATATATGGTGGTCGACATCACCCATAACAGCAATCGACTAATTAAAGTCAATTCAACATATCAATCAGATCATATAAGGCATGGGGTTTATGTGTTAAATCAAACTCTAATCATCTAATCCTAGCAATCATATCCTAGGCACCTATTCCTTCAACATAGGTTAACATCATTTTTAATTAAGCATATTAGGATAATTAGAAAAGCCCGATAGATGATATAAATTTAAAAATATTCTCCCCCTTAATCAATGACTCATTTTCTAAAGAGTTTAAAAACGCTGAAGTCATTGATTGAGTTTTCAATTTTTACGGAAAACTCTGAATCTGATTAATTTTCAAGCAACTCATTTACCACTATTTTGAAAACAACAAATATTTTTCTGAAGAATTTTAGACGGAAAAACATTTGTGTAGGAACAACAGTCCTTCGACATACTTTCCTCAAATTTGTTTTAGGATAAGTGCACGAAATATTTGAAAATTGGTTTAGCGCAGCACTTTCCTTTCTTTAAAAGAGAGGGTTGCTATCGGAAATAATAGCAAGCCATAGTTTAAGCACGGGTTACAGTCAGAAGTAACTGCAAGCCATAGTTTAAGCACAGGTTACAGTCTGAAATAACTGTAAGCCATGTTTTGAGACATGTTTAGAAAGAAATATTTACACCTCCTGCTCGAACTTCATCTAAAGTCCCGTGCCATTATTGAGTGACATTTCTAAGACCGTAGATGTTATCGAAACCAGAAGACATGTCTTGAGAAAAATATATTTTTGGTATTTTTCAATTTTCTGATTTTTATGGGCTTTTGTTGATTTTATATTTTTCTATTTTGTTTTTGTTGGTTTTATATTTTTGTATTTTGCTTTTTGAAAAATATTTACAACGATAGAGAAATAGTTTAAGAAGATGATGATACGAGTACCGAGATAAGGAAATCGTTCAGCACTTTGTAGAAGAAAGAAGTCATCATCTCTTAAACTTTCACCACCAAAGCATTCGAGGCTCTTAAATCGTCGCAAGAACTTGAGCCTTCAAAGAGTGAATCTTTGATAGCTTCCCCTCAAACCGACAAACTAAGAGTAAAGACCATTTCCCCAAGAAGTAGAAATGAATGAAAACAGTCTCATTGAATGAAGCTCTGCACCCCGAAGAACACGAGAACACCAAATCCGGAATAACTGATCAGGTTCGATCACATGAACCTGTTGTGCGTCCCCGATGTACACATTACTCTTCGAGATTGACCAGTTGTCTATTCAGGGGAACAATATATCAACATCTTCATTTTACTAAGTGCATTCCCGTTATCTTCCATATAACCAGTCAGCCCATAATGTACACAAGTACCCAACCAGAGTAGAGACAACGACATCACAGTAACTGGTTGACTTACTGATCTTCTCTGCAGATGTCAACTCCGAAATAACTGATTAAGCTCGATCATGTGAATATGTTGTGCGACCCTGATGTACACATATCTCTTCCCTGATGGTTGCGATCTCATTGGAATCATCATTACATTGTGTACATGAAGCACTAACCAGAAGCACTTTATCATAAAACATATAGAAGATGTCGATAAGCAATATCATCTCACGTACCATATATTCTTCTCACATTTCTTCCAACTGAACGCTGAAGTAACACATACCAAAAGTCTCCAGAGACCATTTCCCCCAAATAGTTGGAATAACACATCCTTCCCCCAAATTGTTGGAATAATATATCCTTCTCCCAAATAGTTGGAATAATACACCAAAGGCTACGAGATAAACACTGAGTTTCTCTACGGTTATGACCATTGTCTTTCCGGAATAACTTCAATCAGGTAGAAGTGTTAAGTTCATCATGTGTACTCGTTGTGCTTTTAGATATATGTTTCCTTCCCCCTTGCTGGTTTGGATACCTCAGAATCAGCAAAACATAATATACCCATAAACTTGAGATCTTGTGAGAAGAACTCGAATAGCCCAAATGAATCCTGTGAGAATCAACTACTACAGAAAATCTCTCTGACTATCTTTATCAACCCATATGTAGACAATTTGAAGTGACCACTGTTGAAGAAAAACCGATATACCAAACTTGAAACTGAAGTTGAATTCCTCACATTTGTATCTTAAGCTTGCACTTAATGATGGAAGAATAATGTTGAGAATTTAGGCAAGCAAATCTCTAAGTGCTCGATACTCAACCAAAGTATGAGACATTAACACCTCTTGCGATTATCCACAATGACATATGCGTGTGACACCGAGTAAAACAACGTAACTCCTTAAAGTGATAGTTAACCAGGTCTTCAACCATACATCCTGACTGCTGGTAACTAGATAAACCAAGTCTTCAACTCAAATTCTTAAGCCCGAGCAAGTTATCAAATAAGAACACATCTTTGTGAAAGTTAACTTTAATCTCAAATAAGTGATAAATGATTAACTCCGAAGTAATCAACTTCTGTCAAATGTCCAACACATGAATAAATATACAACCGGATGTACATTGACCCACTGAATGAACAGGAACAAATGATTCCTCAACATCAATGCATTCTTCCTACAAGTATACATGTAGAGACTGATCAGGAAGATTCACCAATAACTTCGAGCGGATGAGGTAGTCATTTTTCTTGAAGTTCATGTGGTTGATTTATAGCGTGCACGTTGAGAGGAACAATAATCCGTGAAGATTTGGCAAAGGAATACCAAAGAGCGGATCATTATTCATGAACAATAATCCGTGAAGATTTGGTAAAGGAATACCAAAGAGCGGATCATTATTCATGAGTGCAACTGCAATATATAGTCATTATCAACGCCTTAAGAAATAACTGGAGATTGGGCTTCTTGAGTAGTCTGAGTTGTACTTCTTGGATGATCAACATTCGCTAGCGGTTAGAAATACTCATCAAACATATCTTGAAACAATGAATCCCAGTTATCCTTAGTAAGTGAAGCAATGGGCATTGGAGGAGAGTCGTATGACCATAATTCAAGCATCCATCCACATTTAGTATATGCACTCTTCTCCCCCTCAAAAATTGCAATTGAAGTTTGCCGATTTTTGATTGAGCAAGTGAATAAGAATATACACCAATGAACGTAGATTCACTTGAAGGTTGAAAGAGTGTGGGAAAATCATGAAGCTTGATGATGAAGAATGTCGATGAGAATGGTCATAAACATGAAGATTTCTCTTCTTTTGAAGATAAAGCGCACTGAAGCATACACCTTTCTTTTCTTTGAGGAACGGGGCCTGAAGTGTTATCTACATACGCCATAATGATGAAGTACAAGGCCTGAACTGATGTGAACAAACGTCATAGCAGATTGAATATCAAGGTTGAGTAACTTGAACCCGTGAGTAATGAGATATCAATCCATTTGTTATCCATACTTTAAGCGAGTCCATGTAGTGAAGGATCGAAGTATCTGCAACTGAGTAAGGAATACCTGCACTAACATTACAAACTTGATTGCATATATATTGGTTAGTGACATTAGTATCCAAATCCTTTGGGGCTTCACTGTCAACCTTGATTTTGCCATTGGAAAACAGCTTTCTGGTAGGTATCCACCTAAGTTCAGCATCCTTAAACATTCTAACTGATGGTATCCACTTATGGCAAGGTCTAGGAGTGTTAAGCTTCTTATGCACAGTGGAAGACTTATAGATATTCCTAGACTCCAAAGATTTAGCAGCTGGTATCCATATAGGCAAAGTTTTTTGTTTGTTTTGCATCATAACATGTTGAACCTTAGCCATGTAGGTAGTCTTAGTGGATTGAACCTTGGCATGTGAATTTGGAAAATGTTTCTTATGTGGAAAAGACTCAGAATTTCTAGTTTTGTTTTCTACATGCTTAGCATTCTTATGCACATAATTACTCTTAGATGCACGCCAATCCCTAGTCTTTTGAGTGTTCCTAGGTAGTGTTTTACAACTACTAGCAGTGCTTTGAAATCTAGTAGAATTCCTCACCCTAGGTCTTGCACCTAAAATTCCGTCTTTTCGAATCTGTGCCTTTTTCCTAGCTTCTTCTAGATAATAGTTCTTCCACAAGTCATTCATATCATATGAATTATGGGTTTTAATGCTTGGTTTTGACACTGTTTTCGAACTATTCCTAGTGGTGCTGGGAGTAGAAGTGGTTACTTGTTGAGGGTTAACTGAACTAGAAGCCTTATTCTTAGGTAACTCAGGTGAAGTGACTGGTTTTGACAAAACTTTTATCGCATCAACTTAGGAGGCAAACTGTGTTTTTGAAAATTTTGGTCTTTCGGATATAAACGCAGTAGGCTGCCTAGCAACGGACCGGTTTCTAATGGGATGAGAAACAGGTTTCCCCAAGGTTGATGGTTTTGTAAACTTAGTGTTCATACTTTTCCCTACAGTTTTCCTAAGCTCATTTTTTAAGGCAACAATAGCGAAACTCTTTTCCTGAAGTTGAGCTTTGAGTTCATCAATTTTTGCTATCAAAGAGTTTGATTGTTCCATTTACTTAGTTCTAGCTTCTTTAACAGAGTCACTTAGTTCTATGTGATGCTCTCACAGAGACTCATTTTGCTTTAGTAATTTGGCCACACAAACCGCTAATTCATCATTTCTCATTTGAATATCACCAATAACATTAACATCAGAATTACTTGTAACCAAATTACTTTTCACATGCATATCAGAAATATGTTTTTTCAAATTGTTGATAGTCGAGTTGTTGGCTTGAAGCTGAGCTTTTAAATCGTTTATTTCAAAAAATTCATGAAATTCAGGAAATTCCGGAATTTTACATGGTTTCTTAGTTTGAAAACTTTCCTCCTTTCTTTGTATTGCAATTTCAAGAGAAATGCAATGTTTTTCAAGTTTTGAGAATTTGTTTGAAAGTTCATCAAAAACCTTTTTATCAACCATATCATTTGTTTTGAATTTATTAGTCTCAGCCTCAACCAAGGAACATTTATCAAAATCACGTTCAGTATTAAGATCAGTTTGTTTAGGTACATTAGCAGATGCAATATGTTGAACAGTTAATGGAACCTCATCACATGACACCTGCTCATTTGTCGGTCTGATATTTGCATCCACATCATGTGTAACAAGAGTCACTGAACAACTGGCTGTTTCAAACTTAATCACCTCTGAGCCTCTGTATTCAGTGTCAACTGATCCATCATCCGATGCCTTACCGATCTCAACACTCCAATCTATTGATTGTACCCGACATTCATTCACCTTTTTGATCACCGCATCCACTTCTTGTGTGACCGGAATTACTGAGTAGCTGGTTACATCATTCTTAGCTGTCTCTGATATTCTGCATTCAGCAACACCCGACCTTTCAACTGATATATTACCCGACTCATCACAACTATCACTCGACTGCACCTGACACACATCCACTTTTTCATCTTTATGTGTAACTTCCCCAATGTACTTCTCCACATTATCCATGAGTTGGATGAATGTCTCAATGAACACGCTGATGAGTGTGTAAATACTCATCATTTTTGGTCAAATCTGAACTGCAAAACATTTAAAAATGCTCAGAAATGCATCAAAATACTGAAAATATCTCAAAATTGCATTTTATATGTTTCAGATGCAAAATGTTTAAAATCAGATGAAAAATGAGCTAAGTTTGCATAATTGGCAGTTTCAGTCCCCCAAGTTTCAAAAGTTGTCAGAAATAGTCCCTGAGCACTTATTTCAAAAGAAAAGTCACCAAAGGTCCTTTTAAAATCATAAGTTGTCAAAATTAGTCCTTTGGTGAAAAATGTCAAAAGTTTTGAGAAATTACAAGTTTGGTCCTTCAAGTTTCAAAATTGGCAAAAATGGTCCTTGGAAATTTGAAAATGTCTATTTTGGTCCTTGTACTATTGGAACTTGTCATTTTTAATCCCCTGAAACAACTTTGGAGAATTGGCAGCTTTGGTCCCTTGTTTTTCAGAAATTGCATTATGGCCCTTGTATTACAAAGCAAGCCATGAACCCTGCCATATACCCTTTGGACCCTGCCATTCCACTTGACCCCCTCAATTTGACCCATCCCTTTATAATATTATACCCTGGTCAAATCCCAAGTCAAACAAACACACCCCTTTACCCGCCTTTTTCTTCTTCCTCACCAAATCCACCTGCAACACCAGGCACTCCCATCCTTCCAGCTAAACCTCACCCCTCCATGTCCCCCCCACCTCAACAACCATACAAGATGCATTTAATGCCCCCTCCTCCATTTCACTCAACCCCCACTGCTAAAACCATTTTTGGCGCCAAAATTCAATCAAACGGCCAAGATTACTTCAACTCATCCAATGGTCCAGATAAATGGTGGGAAGTGCTCAGAACAAGTGGGGAAGATATTTTGCATATAAAAAGAGGAAGAAGAAAGAGAAGCAAAGAGAGTTCTTAGTTTGTAAAATTACTTTTATGTCGTTTTAATCTCAATGTTTTAGATTAAGTCTTAAATTGTTATCTTTTGTTTCTATGTACTAAAACTCAGTTGTTTTATCAATATAATCTCATTTCAAGTATTAATTCAAGGCTTCATTTAAGTTTTATGTTTTTTGTATCCACTGTTATACAAGTCAGTTTCAAGTTCTCATATGCAAGCTTTTAGAAGCTTATTTTCCAGTTCAAATAAGCAACTTGGGTCCTTGGTCAACGAAAGTCAAACTGTGAAGCATTTTTGGTCAAGCAGGCAATGAAATGATATGGGTTGATGCAGAATTGGAAATGGGTTGAATTAGAGTGATTTGGGTTGATATAAATAGGCTAGTGGTTCTGTGTTTGATTAATCTCAAGCCATAGTGGCTAGGACCAAATGTAAGTCCAAGAAATTGCTTAATCTGTTCCTATGGTATTTGATTGTTGTTTCTATAGTTTTTAATTCATATTCAGTAGTAGAATTATAGTTTAATTATTGATATTGGTTAAAGTTAAGTATTGGGTAATGTAGGTTGCATTTTAACTTTGACAGTGGTGTTTGGATCAGTAGGATTATCTGATATTGAGCCTTGGTTTGCACTTGACAATTGCTTACTCAGTCTTAATATAGGTAGTTAGAATCAATTGAGTCATTCATTTGTGCATCAAGACAGTAAAAGTCAAAATCTCCAAGAACCTGTTCTAGTTGCATGTCTGTTGGAATTTTGTAAAATCAAAAACTTGATTTGTGTTTAGAATTCATAGAAATAGATTGCATTAGTTTCATTTCATCATAATACATCACAATCAGTCCACAAATTGGTCTCAAAGTTCATAAAAGTCAAAATATCATAACTGCTTCAAAAGTCAAAAACTGAAAAAGTCATTTTCAGCCCAACTAGGGTGATTTTTCATTGATTCATTCTTGGATCAAATCAAGTGAAATTATGGGTTTAAAAACTTCAACTGGTCTATTTTCTTAATATCATTTTTGTAGATTTTTGTAAATTTTTTACAAGCCTCTAAACTGCTTGTCAAAATGGTCATATCTCCCCTGTACACACTCAGTGTATACTGAGTGTGCACAGGTGAATTGCAGGGCTTGTCACAAGCTCAGTTTAGCTTATCTGGGTCTCATTCTTGGTTTATAAGTAGTTAGCCAGGTCTAGTTTAGGTTCCAACTTTTGGATTTGAGTCTCAGCTTATTGGGTAGCTTATTCTTTAGCTACAAAGTAGCACCCAAAATCTGTTTTAGTACTTGGATTTCAAATAATCAAATCATAGCAGTTTGCAATTCATAGGTTTAGGATAGTTGTAATAAGTTGTTTTTAAGTAGTTTCAACATATTATAGCTTCTGTATCAGTTTGGTGCTCATTTGTAGCTTTTGGCTTATTTGGAGTGCTTATTCTTAAGCACTTGTGATTGCAGTTTCATTTTCTCACACACAAGCTACTGTTTTTATATTTTTCTTAGATTCAGTATATTAATGTAGACTTTTCCTGAATTTTTCATATTTTTCTAACACTGTTTGCTATTTTTCTTCATTTAAAACAGTTTCTAAGCATTTTTAATTAGCTTTTAATACAATTAAATCAGAGAAGTTTCAAAAAAATAAGTTTTCATTTTTCCTAGGTTAAGATAAATATAAAAAGTCAAAAAAATACTTTTCCAGATTTTTCATAGTTTAATTTGTAATTTTTAGCAATTTAAGTAGTTTTAAATAGTTTTTATCTCATAGAAAATAGAAAAATAATCAGAAAAATAAAAAATCAGTTTTGAAAATTCTCTTTAGTTATTTTAGATTTTTCTAAGTCATAATTTCATTTTTTTTATCTTTATTTCATATTTTCTTGTATTTTAGGTTATTATTAAATAGTTGAAAATAGTTTTTAATTAATAATAATTAGATAAATAGTTTTAAAAATAATTTTCTTTTTCTTAAAATTTTCTCTTATCATTAGGTTTGTAAAAATGTCATTTTCATATTTTTAGGATTAATATTGTTTCAGTTTCACATTTTCTTTTGTACGTCACGTAGTTTTTAATTTAAGTTTTTAAAAAAAAAGAAAAATCAAAAACATCATTTTGCAAATAGTGATAGCGTTTATTTAATATAATTTATCTTTTTAATTTTCTTTAATTTGCATTTAAGCCCCTGTAATTTATAAACTTTTCCTTTAGGTATAATTGTTCATAATCAATCAACTCATTTCCGTTCAAATCCTCTCGATCACTATTCGTTTGGTGATTCATCGCACAGCTCTTTGGGACATAACGACCTGGGGAAACACTATACTCTCCTGATCTTCATTGCATTTTGTGTCTGAACTGTTTTAAGTTTCTTACGGTTAGCCATTCACAAGTGGCTAGCTTGTGTGAGATAACTTGACTGTTTAGCACAGATCAAATTTTTGGCGCCGCTGCCGGGGAGCTGTGCTAATTATCTTACGCGTAGCAGATTAGTGATTTGAATATTCACTCCTTGTTCATACCATATATATATATATCTATATTTTCTTATAAAAATCAAAAACCCAAAAAGATTTTCTTTCTTATTTTTACAAAATGTTTATCCAAAAATCCAAAAATATTCATCTTTACCCTCTTACCCTTTTTGATTCTTTATCCCTTTACCCTCTATCCATTTGATTCTAACTTCTTCTATTCTCATGGAATCTCTCGACTACGACGAATTCTGGAACGAATTTGAAAAACTTCATACTTTATCACAAATGTCAAGAATTCGTGTTGTTCGTGATGATCCATTAATTCTGCGTAGGGAAATGGAACGAGAAACCGGGGTGACAAAGGACCAGGTACTTCCCTCTGATAATGGAGGTGCTACATACGTCCAACCTACGGTTATCCAAAGATCTAACCCCTCAATTGCTCCTAAGCCGTCTAAAATTGATCCTAAACTTTCACAATTTACGGTTAAAAGCAATCATGCAGAATTTAGACAGGTGACTAGCAAGAATGACTTGCCTAAACTTCACGTTTCTCAAAAACAAGAACCAGAGACCATAACGGAAGTGGTGGAAATTGCTAGCTCTCAGAGCAGACCACTTGTCCCACCTCCGGATTTTTCAAAATGTTCTTCGAGACTTGATAGTCATTCGGATCACCATCTTGGTTTTGTATCGTTTATTCCTTGTGTTGGTTGTGGTGAGCCTCTTTTTGGTTCACCATGTCGCTGGTGTACGTGTGTACAGTGTGGTAATGATATTCGTAACGGGAGTTGTTTGTTTTGTGGTTCGAGGAATTCATTTGATTATGATCCTAATCCGAACTCATTTAACGACCCCTCAAACTTTTCCAATTACCCACCACAGCCCGACTTATCTTCAGATAATCAACATAACTACTGCGAATTTTGTGGAGGTCCTCACCAAGGATTTGAGTGTCAATCCAGAAACACATGTGTCTATGAACAGTTTTCCGGTGATGCTCAGAACTTTGGTTATGACCAATATCCATATAATTCACCAGTCCAGACTCAACAGTTTTACTGTTGTGAGAACTGTGGAGGTCCCCACTTCAGCTCTGATTGTCAAATAGGGAATCCATTTCCTTGTAACAATCATGACTCTCACAGGTTTGACAATTTCCAACCTCCATAGCACCATACGGTTCAAACTCCACCTGAGCCGTTGTCTCAAGAAATTTCCCAAAATTTTGAAACCGCAATGAAAACACTTGATGATATGATTAGTAACTTTAAGAATCAAGTGAGTGGTGAAAAGAACATGGGAGAATTGCTAGCCGAAGAACGAGAGGCCTGCAAATCTAGGGAAGAATTATTAGTCCTAGAGCAAGCAGCTCTAAGGCGTTCCCAATTTCTTAAGGCAGCTATGTATGATGATGAAGAGGAGAGTATTCCTTTTAAGAATATTATTTCTCAACTCCCTCAGTCAGTTGATATCCCAGCAGTTGAGATTCCATCTCAAACAACTGCTATCACACCCGAAGCTCCCACTCACTCTCTGAACATGGGGGACGAGCATCTTGACACTGTTCCTGAAAAGGAATCGGACGAATTCATAAAGTCTAGTGTTGAGAACCTTGTCCCAATCCCGAGAGAGTCACAGGGAAATTCTGATCATATGTGTGATATCCCTTCCCCTCTTGAGTGTTCTAAAGATCATTTTGAAACTTTCTCCAATTGTAGCGAAGATTGTGCATCATATGGAGACATCGAGTATGTTGAGGCATCTCTTCCACAATCTGATGCTGATCATTTTCTTGAGGAGTTCACCGATGAACTCACTCACATCAATCCACTTTCATCGGAAAGTGATGATGATCCCTTTGATTTCGAAGCCGATCTGGGAGAGACTGAAAGTCTCCTTGATAATGATCGTTCACTCACTTCTTATCCCAACAGTCGAATAGAGAATATTAATCACTTTGTTCCTGAAGCATTCAAAACAACTCTCACTAATCCTCTATTTGAATTCGACTCTGAATTCACTTTAATTTCTGAGAATCCACTCTTTGATACTCAGACCGAGGATTGTGATGAGCCCACAATGGAACAAGAGTTCACAATTTCACTTCGTGTGAATGATTCTCTTCATGAAGAGTTCTCCGGTGAACTCTCTCATGACATATCTCCTCCGGAACATGATCATTTCTATTTTGATCTTGAGGATGATATTGGCTTGGAGAAAGGTGTACTCTATCATACGAGTTTGCCTATTAATGATACTACCCTCACCCTTCCTCCCGATATGTCTACATTTGAGGATGAAGAATGGATCTTGATTGTTAACAAAATCTTTCTTCCTTTCCTCAAATATCTTGTGATTTCTCTTCATCTTCACTCCTTCAGGAATGAAGACACTATCTTTGACCCCGGCATTTTCATTTATCATTTTTGAGCCGGTTCTATGTATATCTCATCGGTGTGGAACTTTCACGTGCTTCAAATGTTTGTCCAAACATCTTGAATGAAAGTCCGATGGAGATTGTCTCCTCCACTTATTTCCCCATGAACAAATTAATTCGGGGTCGAGTCAAACTAGCGACTCGGTAATCAAAAACAGTAGTTAAACATGGGTTTTCACCCGTGTGTACCACCCTAATGTGGGGGAGTTGCCCCCCACTGTTGTACATAAGTTTTCTAAAAAAAAAAAAAAAAAAAAAAAAAAAAAAAAAAAAAAAAAAAAACTTCAAAATAATGGCCGTAGTATTTCCCTTTTACGTTCTATGTTTCGGCATAACCGCCGGTACTTTGAATATTGAGGGCAATATTCATTTCTAGTGTGGGGGGAATTCTCACGAATTTTATCATGTAATTATACCGCCCAATTCTCCCATTTTTGGCCAAAAAATTTTTTTTTGGAGTAAGTGTTTTGCACTTACTCAGCTTATGGTTATCAGTCCGCCATGTCTAATAAACAAAAGGATTGGCTAATCCAGGAGCAAACGGCTCTTGGTAAAGATATCTCAAATCCGTTGACGGCTTGCAATTTGCCCAAAATTGTATGGTATTCAGCTCACCATATCTTTAATTAGTGAAGAGTTGGCTAGCCCGCAAGTTTATGGCTTGTGGTAAAGGCAGTGGAAAACCATAATTGGTAATCAGCTCACCAAAGATAGTAAATATTATCTAAGAGTTGGCTAGTCCAGAAGCAAACGGCTTCTGGTAAATACAAATCAAATCCGTTGGAAGCTGGTGGTTTGCTCAAAATCATATGGTTATCAGTGTACTATAGTTCTTACTTGAACTGAAACATTTGGCTACTCCAGAAGTAATGGCTTTTGGTAAAGAGATTCAAATCCATTAAGTTTTTCTCAAAAGATTTCTAGGGACTAGCAATAGTTTAGTGTGGGGGATTGATGAGGGTGTAAATACTCATCATTTTTGGTCAAATCTGAACTGCAAAACATTTAAAAATGCTCAGAAATGCATCAAAATACTGAAAATATCTCAAAATTGCATTTTATATGTTTCAGATGCAAAATGTTTAAAATCAGATGAAAAATGAGCTAAGTTTGCATAATTGGCAGTTTCAGTCCCCCAAGTTTCAAAAGTTGTCAGAAATAGTCCCTGAGCACTTATTTCAAAAGAAAAGTCACCAAAGGTCCTTTTAAAATCATAAGTTGTCAAAATTAGTCCTTTGGTGAAAAATGTCAAAAGTTTTGAGAAATTACAAGTTTGGTCCTTCAAGTTTCAAAATTGGCAAAAATGGTCCTTGGAAATTTGAAAATGTCTATTTTGGTCCTTGTACTATTGGAACTTGTCATTTTTAATCCCCTGAAACAACTTTGGAGAATTGGCAGCTTTGGTCCCTTGTTTTTCAGAAATTGCATTATGGCCCTTGTATTACAAAGCAAGCCATGAACCCTGCCATATACCCTTTGGACCCTGCCATTCCACTTGACCCCCTCAATTTGACCCCTCCCTTTATAATATTATACCCTGGTCAAATCCCAAGTCAAACAAACACACCCCTTTACCCGCCTTTTTCTTCTTCCTCACCAAATCCACCTGCAACACCAGGCACTCCCATCCTTCCAGCTAAACCTCACCCCTCCATGTCCCCCCCACCTCAACAACCATCCAAGATGCATTTAATGCCCCCTCCTCCATTTCACGCAACCCCCACTGCTAAAACCATTTTTGGTGCCAAAATTCAATTAAACGGCCAAGATTACTTCAACTCATCCAATGGTCCAGATAAATGGTGGGAAGTGCTCAGAACAAGTGGGGAAGATATTTTGCATATAAAAAGAGGAAGAAGAAAGAGAAGCAAAGAGAGTTCTTAGTTTGTAAAAATTCTTTTATGTCGTTTTAATCTCAATGTTTTAGATTAAGTCTTAAATTGTTATCTTTTGTTTCTATGTACTAAAACTCGGTTGTTTTATCAATATAATCTCATTTCAAGTATTAATTCAAGGCTTCATTTAAGTTTTATGTTTTTTGTATCCACTGTTATACAAGTCAGTTTCAAGTTCTCATATGCAAGCTTTTAGAAGCTTATTTTCCAGTTCAAATAAGCTTATATAAGCTACTTATAGCTTTTTGTGAGCTTATAAATCAATTTCAAGCAACTTGGGTCCTTGGTCAACGAAAGTCAAACTGTGAAGCATTTTTGGTCAAGCAGGCAATGAAATGATATGGGTTGATGCAGAATTGGAAATGGGTTGAATTAGAGTGATTTGGGTTGATATAAATAGGCTAGTGGTTCTGTGTTTGATTAATCTCAAGCCATAGTGGCTAGGACCAAATGTAAGTCCAAGAAATTGCTTAATCTGTTCCTATGGTATTTGATTGTTGTTTCTATAGTTTTTAATTCATATTCAGTAGTAGAACTATAGTTTAATTATTGATATTGGTTAAAGTTAAGTATTGGGTAATGTAGGTTGCATTTTAACTTTGACAGTGGTGTTTGGATCAGTAGGATTATCTGATATTGAGCCTTGGTTTGCACTTGACAATTGCTTACTCAGTCTTAATATAGGTAGTTAGAATCAATTGAGTCATTCATTTGTGCATCAAGACAGTAAAAGTCAAAATCTCCAAGAACCTGTTCTAGTTGCATGTCTGTTGGAATTTTGTAAAATCAAAAACTTGATTTGTGTTTAGAATTCATAGAAATAGATTGCATTAGTTTCATTTCATTATAATACATCACAATCAGTCCACAAATTGGTCTCAAAGTTCATAAAAGTCAAAATATCATAACTGCTTCAAAAGTCAAAAACTGAAAAAGTCATTTTCAGCCCAACTAGGGTGATTTTTCATTGATTCATTCTTGGATCAAATCAAGTGAAATTGTGGGTTTAAAAACTTCAACTGGTCTATTTTCTTAATATCATTTTTGTAGATTTTTGTAAATTTTTTACAAGCCTCTAAACTGCTTGTCAAAATGGTCATATCTCCCCTGTACACACTCAGTGTATACTGAGTGTGCACAGGTGAATTGCAGGGCTTGTCACAAGCTCAGTTTAGCTTATCTGGGTCTCATTCTTGGTTTACAAGTAGTTAGCCAGGTCTAGTTTAGGTTCCAACTTTTGGATTTGAGTCTCAGCTTATTGGGTAGCTTATTCTTTAGCTACAAAGTAGCACCCAAAATCTGTTTTAGTACTTGGATTTCAAATAATCAAATCATAGCAGTTTGCAATTCATAGGTTTAGGATAGTTGTAATAAGTTGTTTTTAAGTAGTTTCAACATATTATAGCTTCTGTATCAGTTTGGTGCTCATTTGTAGCTTTTGGCTTATTTGGAGTGCTTATTCTTAAGCACTTGTGATTGCAGTTTCATTTTCTCACACACAAGCTACTGTTTTTATATTTTTCTTAGATTCAGTATATTAATGTAGACTTTTCCTGAATTTTTCATATTTTTCTAACACTTTTTGCTATTTTTCTTCATTTAAAACAGTTTTTAAGCATTTCTAATTAGCTTTTAATACAATTAAATCAGAAAAGTTTCAAAAAAATAAGTTTTCATTTTTCCTAGGTTAAGATAAATATAAAAGGTCAAAAAAATATTTTTCCAGATTTTTCATAGTTTAATTTGTAATTTTTAGCAATTTAAGTAGTTTTAAATAGTTTTTAATTCATAGAAAATAGAAAAATAATCAGAAAAATACAAAATAAGTTTTGAAAATTCTCTTTAGTTATTTTATATTTTTCTAAGTCATAATTTCATTTTTTTTAGCTTTATTTCATATTTTCTTGTATTTTAGGTTATTATTAAATAGTTGAAAATAGTTTTTAATTAATAATAATTAGATAAATAGTTTTAAAAATAGTTTTCTTTTTCTTAAAATTTTCTCTTATCATTAGGTTTGTAAAAATGTCATTTTCATATTTTTAGGATTCATATTGTTTCAGTTTCACATTTTCTTTTGTACGTCACGTAGTTTTTAATTTAAATTTAAAAAAAAAATGAAAAATCAAAAACATCATTTTGCAAATAGTGATAGCGTTTATTTAATATAATTTATCTTTTTAATTTTCTTTAATTTGCATTTAAGCCCCTGTAATTTATAAACTTTTCCTTTAGGTATAATTGTTCATAATCAATCAACTCTTTTCCGTTCAAATCCTCTCGATCACTATTCGTTTGGTGATTCATCGCACAGCTCGTTGGGACATAACGACCTGGGGAAACACTATACTCTCCTGATCTTCATTGCATTTTGTGTCTGAACTGTTTTAAGTTTCTTACGGTTAGCCATTCACAAGTGGCTAGCTTGTGTGAGATAACTTGACTGTTTAGCACAGATCACACGCTAATTTCCATTCCAGTGTGTCTCTTGAAAGACATTTCAGTCAGGTCTTGATCATAATCTGATGTAAATTCCCCACTTATGAATGACTGAAATTGGTTGTGGATCACTTGAAGTGCAGCACTGGAACTATCCTTTTGAACCTTTTATTTATTAAGTTGTTGTTCTAATTGTTCTAAGTTCAATAGTAATGTTCTCGTTAATGTGGATAAGTCTTGACGGAAAATGGCAATGCATGTTTGTTCCATTCTTATCGGTGTGAGTAACATGAGGTGTGAGTGAAGTTGTTGATAAGGTTCAATGCTACTTTCCTTTTGCATGGCACTCTGTAGCCTGAACAGGTGCAAATCTTTCGCATTGGACTCAGAGCATGAAGAACTCACATCATCATTGATTCATTCAATCATCTTTAATCGTTCAGTGTAGCATACATTATCATTGTTGTCCACAGCATCAAACAATTTAAGTACTTCTGAAATTACTGGGTCAATAGTGTAAGACATGATGTTGTAGTATACACGGGATTTTACAAGTCTATGATTTAAACCGAGAAATAGATTCTTTCGCGGGATTTTACAAAATCAAGAAGAAACCGTGATATAGAGACCAATAGAACGTGTTAAGATAACTGATGGATCGACGCAATGATAGACAATTGCGTGTTAGGTCTTATGGTTGTTTGTAGGATTAGCAGAGATGTTGTTTGGTTGAGATTTGGATTGGTTTATGCACGATTTTTTGAAGAAATTTAGGTCAAAAAGCATAAAAACCTCAATAACTTCTGTTTGGAGCGGATTTAGGCCTCGAAGGTTGCTTTAGTTAATTCGGCGTTCCATTCTCCTCATTCTCACGGTCGTTTTGATGGGTAGAACGCTGAAAACGGAGTTACGGATCAAAAGTTATAGCCGTTTGAAGTTTTGTCGGGAAAAATCAACAAGTCGCTAGAGACAAGTCGCTATAAACCTTGAGAACAAGTCGCAAAGTCACCAAGTTGCTAAGACTCCTTGAACCAAGTTGCTAAGCACCAAGTCGCTAAGTATTATGACAACAAGTCGCTAAGCACCAAGTCGCTAGACATATTTAAGTTGCTAAAGAACAACTCGCTAAGATCCAAGTCGCTAGTATCAAGTCGCTAACAATTTACACTACAACTCGCTAACAATTTCTGAAGCAAGTCGCTAACCTCACCAAGTAGCTAGCCGTAGTGGAGAATCCACTAACTTGAACTATTTGTCGGCTTGTCTCAATAGACAAGTCGCTACCAAAAAAAACTACAACTCGCTACCCTTTTCTGAAGCAAGTCGCTATGATGAAATTCACTACGAGAACCAAGTCGCTACCAAGAAAACTTCAAAAACACAATTTTCAATCCAAAACAAGCTCAACCACAGTGATTCAAGCTTTCCAAATCAAAACCCAAGCACTTACAATGATTCTAAACACAAAAGTACAATCAAAATCCAAACTTTAACACAAGAAATGATCCAAATGATGCAAAAACCACTAAACTTTCTCAAACTCAAAAACCATCTAAAAACACTGGAAATCCAAGGATATGTAAGAGAGATGATCAAACCATGGCTCTTGATACCATTTGTAACATATTGGATTTCACAAACACATCACATAACAATATATGGTTCGAATATGAGTAGGTTTTAGACAGAGAAAGTAGAAGGTGGGAGCCTTTCTAGAGAGAGAAAGTAGAAGAAAACATAGAAGGTTAGATTAGAATGAAAGGTCCAACCCTCTACCTTGGGAGGTAGAGGGTATTTATAGTTACATGCTACACGTCCTCCTTCGGACTGTGGATCAGGCATACTGTGGGTAAAGACCCGTCCGTCCTCCACGGTGTTACTCTAAACTAAATAACTAACTAAATAACTAGTAAATAACATAACGTCTACGAGCTAACATATGCTAGACTAGAGTTGGGGTGACCGACTCTTCACTATGGATTTTCCAATTCCTAACAGGGGTGGATGGTTGAAGACCTGGTTAACTATCACTATTAGGAGTTACGTTGTTTTACTCAGTGTCACATGTAGATGACAATGTGGATAATCTCAAGAGGTGTTAATGTCTCATACTTTCTTTGAGTAGTGAGTACTTAGAGATTTGCTTGATGCATAGATTCTCGACACCGCTCTTCCATCATTAAGTGCAAGCTTAGAACACATGCGGAGAATTCTACTTCAGTTTCAAGTTTGGTATAACGGGTTTTCTTCATAAGTGGTCACTTCAAATTGTCTACGAATGGGTTGATAAAGATAGTCAGAGAGAGTTTCTATGGCAGTTGATTCTCACAAGATTCACTTGAGCTAATTTTTGTTCTTCTCTATGTCAAGAATATTTGGTATGAATGATGTGTTGCTGATTCTGAGGTATCAAAACCAGCAAGGGGGAAGGAGACATACATCTAAACACACAACGAGTACACGTGATGAACCTAATACTTCGTCTCTATTGAAGTAATCTCGGGAAAGACAAATGTCATAACCATAGAGAAACTCAGTGTTTACTCATAGCCTTTGGTGTGTTATTCCAACTATTTGGGGGAAGGATATATTATTCTAACTATTTGGGGGAAGGATGTATTATTCCAACCATTTGGGGGAAGTGGTCTCTGGATACTTTTGGTATGTGTTAACTCATCTTTCAGTAGGAAGAAATATGAGAAGAATATGTGGAGCGTGAAATGATATTGCTTATCGACATCTTCTATATGATTTATGATAAAGTGCTTCCGGTTAGTCCTTCATGTACACAATGTAATGATGATTCCGATGAGATCGCAACCATCAAGGGAGAGATATGTGTACATCTGGGTCGCACAACATATTCACATGATCGAGCTTAATCAGTTATTCTAGAGTTGACATCCGCAAAGAAGATCAGTGATTCAACCAGTTATTGTGATGTCATTGTCTCTTCTCTTGTTGGGACATGTGTACGTTATGGGCTGATTGGTTATATGTTAGATAACTGGAGTGCATTTGGTGAAATGAAGGTGTTGATATATTGTTCCCCTAAATAGACAAATGGTCAATCTCGAAGAGTAAGGTGTACATCGGGGATGCACAACAGGTTCATGTGATCGATCGTAATCAGTTAATCCGAATTTTATAACCACTGAGACGATCAATGTTTCAACTTGTTACTTCGGTGTTCTCGTGTTCTTCGGGGTGCTGAGCTTCATTCTATGAGACCGTTTTTATTCGTTTCTACTACTTGGGGAAATGGTCTTTATTCTTAGTCTGTCGGTTTGGGGGGAAGCTACCAAAGATTCACTTTTTGAAGGCTCAAGTTCTTGCGACGATTCAAGAGCCTCAAATGCTTTGGTGGTGAAAGTTTAAGAGATGATGACTTCTATCTTCTAGAAAGTGCTGAACGATTTCCTTATCTCGGTACTCGTATCATCATCTTCTTAAAACTATTTCTCTATCTTTGTAAATATTTATCAAAAACCAAATACAAAAATATAAAACCAACAAAATCAAAATAGAAAAATATAAAATCATCAAAAGCCCATAAAAATCAAAAAATTGAAAAAATACCAAAAATATGTTTTCTCAAGACATGTCTACTGGTATCGATAACATCTACGGTCTTAGAAATGTCATTCAATAATGGCACGGGACTTTAGATGAAGTTCGAGCAGGAGGTGTAAATATTCCTTTCTAAACATGTCTCAAAATATGGCTTGCAGTTATTTCAGACTGTAACCCGTGCTTAACTATGGCTTGCTATTATTTCTGATAGTAACCCGCTTTTCAAGAAAGGAAAGTGATGCGCTAAACAAATTTTCAAAAATTTCGTGCACTTATCCTAAAACTAAAATGAGGAAAGTATGTCGAAGGACTGATGTTCCTACTCAAATATTTTTCCTTCTAAAATTTTTCAGAAAAATATTTGTTTTAACAAAATGGTGGAAAATGAGTTGCTTGTAAATCAATCAGATTCAGAGTATTCGTACAAAAATTGAAAACTCAATCAATGACTTCAGCGCTTTTAAACTTTTCAGAAAAATGAATCATTGATTGAGGGGGAGAATTTTTTCAAATTTATATCATCTATCAGGCTTATCTAATTATCCTAAATGCTTAACTGAAAAATGATGTTAACCTACGTTGAAGGACTAGGTGCCTATGATAAGATTGTTAGGATTAGATGATTATAGTTTGATGAACACATATATCCCATGTCTTATATGATTTGATTGAAATATTGAATTGACTTTAATTAGTCGATTGCTGTTTGGGTGATGTCGACCACCATATATCTGTATGTGTGTTCACTAACGTATGCAGATATATTGGTATATAAGAATGTTCCCGATCTGGATCCCACAATTGAAGATGATTGGATGCCGAATAGAAAGGGTAACTATATCTTGGGTTGAAAAATGAAGAAACGGAGCTTTATTGGACTTCTATGGAAAGTTGGCATGGAAAAATGCAACGTAAGAGGTCTCACTGCATCAGCAGATGGTTTTCTTCATCAACAAATGAAGAAACGGAGCTTAATTTGACCTCAGTTGGCATTAAAATGCAACGTAAGAAGTCTCACTGCATCAGCAGACGGTTTTTCTTCCAAGCCCTAAAGTAACAACAGAAGCTTCTCAACCACCTAACGTATCTCTGTGCAGGATAATAGTGATGATACCATTTTTCTAAAACTTTGATATTGTTTTGAAAACGGAAAAATATTGTTTTGAAAATAAATCGGATTCAAAGTTTTGAAATCAACCGGACTTTATTCTGTCAAATCTTAAGTGATTTCAAATTAAATATTTTCAAACGATATTTCATCTATCAAGTCCGTTTGTACGTTAAAATGTGGTGATCTAAAGATTTAATGTTATGTCATGGTATGATTTTCTTTAAAACTCAAAGATCTGTCAAAATGAAATTTTTTCTGTTCTTGTTTGATTGTGAAATTGTTTTATTTTACTTAAAGATCTCTTAAAACTATCATACATGACACTAACAATCTTTAATGTCGAAAAAAAAATTGTTCCTTATTAATCATTTTTCAAAATCAAATCTTGCCACGTTTTTCCCTAAAAATTTTCTAAATAATTTAAATCAACTGGGATCACAAATCTCAATTGGTTTGAAATTTTTGATCGGGGGAGAGATCGTGATTTAAATCTCTTGTTTGTTTTAATGGAATTGGTTTTAGTCCTTTAAAGGCACTCCTGCCTCCATGTGCCAAACGATTTCAAATATACAATGCACATGTTGAGGAGGAGCATTTAACCAAAAACCAGAAGAGTATTTAAACCAGGCGCATTTTCTCCCATGTTTTCTAAACCTTATTAAATCACTTGGGATCCAAAATCTCAAAGGGTTTGATATTTTTGGTCGGGGGAGAATTTGTGATTTAATATGAAATTTGATAAAAGGTGATTATTTGATTCAATGTGCTGGCTCTCTCTAATATGTGCTAAACTCTTTCATAAATTGATGCACATATTGAGGGGGAGCGAATGGTTTCTTAATGGCTTGTGTGATCGTAATTGTGCTTCAAAAGAACTCCTTCCTCTATGCGATAAAAAGTTTTGCAACCTACGCACATATTGAGGGGGAGTATTTACCAAAAAACCAAATGGCTTTTCCTAAGGAAATTGTGATCAAGAAATTATTTCAAAGAACTCTTGCCTCCATGTGCTAAACAATTTCAAGATCATATGCACATGTTGAGGAGGAGCATTTCTAAATGATCAAAACTATTAAGGTACAAAATGCTTTGATCTCGTATCACAAGTACCTTGATTGATTTTCCAAATGAGTTTTCAATTGGTTTCGAGAAGGAATGAACTGTACCAAAAGACCGACCATTTTACTTTATGAATGGAGTTATAAGGATGGTGAGGTTAGGTATTAGTTCCCACGATCCGCCAGAACCGGAGGGATCTACCCAGGGACAATCCACTAGATAGTGTAGAAGTCCTTAGGTATGATGAAAAAAGGAGAAAAATGAGATATGGGAAGAGTGCGGACTGAGATAGAGCTAGAACTAGAATAAACCCAACAAGGTTCTAGTTATGAAATCTCGGTAAGCACTAAAGAGGTTGAATAATGAAAAAGAATTGAATGTGAAAAGGGGTGAAAAGAAATAGCCCTCCAATAATTCAACCTTAGGGCAGTAACCGGGTTCAATACATATGCTACTGGTGTTTACTAAGGTAACATCGGTATTGAAGACAAGACGTCATGGACCCAGTGACGCACTGCACTACAACTTCCGAAACCACTCAATTTCCTCTTAAAAGGGCTTGTTTCATTCTCACGGGAAACCGTCATAATCTATCGACTTTCTCTTAGAGATTGTTGATATTGAAAAAGGAGACCCTCTCCCTAGTCTCCGGCATAGGAAACAAATGTGCACTATTGAGTCTAGAGCCAAGAGATCATCCACAATATCTCATTAGGACACAAAATTAATGAAGACTTGCTGTTTCACACAATGTGGAAAGTAAGAATATATTTTAAGAGTCCTACGCATTATCCTTGTGGTATTGCCAGAACATCCGAGTGATGTGTAAAAATATTCACGATGAAGATGGAAATCCTTCTAGAGCCAACATCAAACAAGCTCTTGGTGGGTGACATGTGAGATCTTTTCTAAAGATCAAACTTGTGACAACTGGATAGAAACAATATGGCGATTCACTCGTGAATCAACCTTGGTCCAGGATTGGAATTGACGAATACTTTTAGAAAAACCGTTCGATGTGCAAACCTTCTTTTCTCTAGCACGTCGAATGTGTATTCATATTTCAAACACAAAAAGTGTTGGGTTTTAGGTTCCTTGGATAAAGAATTACTCTAAGTACTGGAACCACGGACAGGCTTGATGTAACCACGGACTGAAGAGTGTAACCACGGATGAAGACAACCTCGGCTAGTAGTATTATGTAACCACTGATAATATATAGTAAGCACTGCTAGTCTTGTATAGTCGGTTAGTTTATTGTATTTGATAAATATGGAAAAGATATTTATCTTGTAGGTTACGTATTGTATATTGTATAGGACTCCTTAGCCTATAAAAGGAGGTCCTAGGTTAGGTTAGATATACGTATGTTTTATATCTAAGGTCGATACACTTCAAGGATGCAAAGCCCTAATACTGTAAGAGTATTCGTATTAATAAATAATATTGAGGTGTTGAATGTTAATTGTTCTTCTTCTTAAGATTAAGTATTAAATTCCGCGTAATACTTGATAAGCTTTTGTTACAAGTCAGTTTCTATATTAGATCGTTTGCTCAACTGGGATCAACAAGTGGTATCAGAGCTTGTGATCTTGAAACTGTAACAAAGAAGAAGTCTGTTAATCTTTATTCAAGTAAGTTAAGATGTCTGAAGAAACTCACATGGTAACTGCTTCAAAAGTGCCCATGCTCAAACATGGTGAGTATCAAATCTGGAGGATACGAATGAGGCAATACATTCGTATGATTGATTATGCTCTCTGGGATGTTGTTGAAAAAGGAGACACTCTTCCTTTGAAGGGTGTGGATGGAAAGGAGGTTGATATTATTAGTGAACCTGATAAAGCTAAGAGGAAAATGGAGATCAAAGCTCACAGTATTCTCTCCATGGGAATACCTAATGAGTTTGCATTGGACTTTGATCAATATGAGTCTGCTAAAGAATTATTGGATGCTCTTGAATTAAGGTTTGCTGGTAATGAAGCTACTAAGAAGTCAAGGATGAATATGCTCAAGCATCAGTTTGAAACCTTCACTGCTCTCAGTGGAGAAAAGATTGATGGAACATACAATAGACTTCAAAAACTTATAAGTCAACTGAAGGCAGTGGGTTACAAGTTCCTTCAAGAAGATATTAATTTGAAGTTCATTAGGAGCTTATCATCTGATTGGGCTATTCATACAATTGTGTGGAGAAATAAGACGAACTTTGCTACAATGACTCTAGACAATCTCTTCAATAACTTGAAGGTTTATGAGTCTGAGAATAACTTTTCTAACTCGTCTTCTTCTAATCAAAACATTGCTTTTGTATCCACAAATCACAAAAGCTCACAAGATGTATCCACTGCTGCTTATGGTATAACCACGGCTATTGCAAACAATACCACTGTTAGTGATAATGTCAGTGATGGTGCAATTTGTGCTTTTCTGTCAGATTTAACTACTAGTGTTGATGTTTTGAATCAAGATCTAGATCAAATTGATCCTGATGATCTTGATGAAATTAATCCTCAATGGCAAATGGCAATGCTGACTCTCCAAGCAAGGAAGTTTCTGAGGAGGACTGGAAGACATGTTAGGTATGATGGTCAAAGGAGAGCTGGATTCGACAAAAGCAAGATGGAGTGCTTTAACTGCAAGAAGAAAGGTCATTTTGCTAGGAAATGTCGAGCTCCTAAAAGAATTGAAAGCATTAAGAAGACAACAGAAGAGCCTGCTACTTCTTCAGCTTTGGTTGCTCAGGATGGACTTGGTGATTATGATTGGAGTGATCAGATTGAAGAAGGTCCAAATGCAGCTTTTCTTGCTAGTGAAGCTTCAAAAGAGCATAACTTTGCTCTAATGGCATATGCTTCATCTTCTGGTTCAGATTCTGAGGTATCTAATGATTCTAAAACATCTACTTGTTCTTTTAAATCATGTTCTGATAACTTAGAGTCTCAAAAGGCTATCACTGAGAGTATGAGAAAAGAAGTAGAGAGATTGACTCTAGATAACTTAGGATATAGAGTTGGTTTAGAGGGTGTGGAAGAGAAGCTAAAATTCTGTATTAAATGTGAGTTTGAGTATGTAGAAAAGATCAATATACTAGGTGGTGAAATTGATCTTAAGAACAGAGAGATTAAAATGCTTAAAGATAAATTAGCAGAGGCAGAAAGTGTAAAACTACAGGCCCTAGATGAAAAAGAAAAACATGTTGTTAGGGTTGCTAAAACACAATATGCTTCTGATCTAGTAAAGAAACCAATAGGTCAAAAACTGTTCAAAGATGGTATTGGTTTAGGATACAATGCTATGCTACCACCCCCTTTGATGAAACATGCACCACCTGCTAAAGAACTGTCATTTAGTAGTGAATTCAGTTTTAACAAACCTGTTGAAGAGATAAATAAGACTGAAACACCTAAGATAAGTTCTGATAAGTTATCTGATGCTCCCATAATAGAAGATTGGGAATCAAATTCTGAGGATGATAGAACTAAATCAACTAAGTCTGAAAAGATAGAGACAATTAAGAAAGTTGATTCTAAGCAAGTCAACCTTGTACCTAGATTTGGAGCTAAAGTTACCAAGAAAGTTGTAGAGTACAGGGAAATTCCTAGGGACCAGATGAAACAATATAAACCTAGGGGTAATCAAAGAAGCTTAAATGGTCTAATTTCTAACAGATTAGGTGATGAGTTTCAATGTGTTAAAAAGGCTTGTTTTGTGTGTGGTAGGTTTGAACACTTATAGAGAAATTGTCATAAAAACAGACCACAAGTTTGGAATCATTGGAGGAGGGTAAATCATCAAAACTTTTCAAGAAAAACAAACCCTCATCCTAACAGTAACATGATTCCAAGAGCAGTGCTGATGAGGAATGGGAATACAAAATCTATTGTCACTGCTTCACCTAAATGGGTTCCAACCACTGCTAAGCAAAATGTAAACACGGCTAAGCAGTGTCAAACCACTGTTAAGCAAAATATCACCACTGATTCAAAAGAAGTTTTAAAAATTCCAAAGGTGATAACTGATACAGTGGTTGGAAATCATTTTTATGCTGTTAAGGCCTCAGCAAGTTGGCAATGGAAGCCTAAGACCAAGGTTTTACCACATGTCAACTGTGCATCAATGGACCTAAAGAAATTTGAATATTTTGATGCACAGGGCAGACCCAAGTCAGTACTGGCTTGGGTCCACAAGAGGAACTAACTTGTGTACTTTTATCTGCAGGGCAATCTTCAAACTGAGCTAAAAGATAAAGGAGTTTTTGATAGTGGTTGCTCTGGGCACATGACTTGGGATGGAAGCAATCTGGAAGATTTTGAAGCCTATGATGGAGGATATGTGGCATTTGGCAATGATCCTAAGGGAGGAAAGATACTTGGCAGAGGCACAATCAGAACAGGGAATCTAGACTTTGAAAAAGTCTATTTGGTACAGGGACTTAAGTATAATTTATTCAGTGTTTCTCAAATGTGTGATAAGAAAAACTGGGTACTTTTTGGGGAAACTGAGTGTGTGGTGTTATCTCCTGAGTTTAAGATGCTTGATGAGAAGTTTATACAACTTAGGGTACCTAGGAAGGAAAATATATATTGTTTTGATCTTAAAGATGTTCTTCCTAAAAGGTCCTTATGTTTGTTTGCTAAAGCATCTGTTGATGAGTCAAAATTATGGCATAGAAGGCTAGGTCATCTCAATTACAAAACAATCAATAAACTGGTAAAAGGAAACTTGGTGAGAGGGTTACCTTCAAAGGTTTTTGAGTGTAAGGAACTGTGTGTAGCCTGTCAAAAAGGAAAACAACATAGAGCTTCTTGTAAGACCAAAACTGTAAACACCATAACACAACCACTGTTTATGCTTCATATGGACTTATTTGGACCTACCTTTGTTAGAAGCTTGAACCATAAGCAGTATTGCCTAGTTATAACTGATGATTATAGTAGATTTTCTTGGGTATACATTTTGGCTACTAAGAGTGAGACTAGTGAGATTCTTAAGAGTTTCATTACTAAGATAGAAAATCTAGTAAATCATAAGGTCAAAGTAATCAGATGTGATAATGGAACTGAGTTTAAGAATGATGTGATGAATCAGTTCTGTGTAGGTAAAGGTATTGAAAGACAGTTTAGTGTTGCTAGAACACCTCAACAGAATGGTGTAGCTGAAAGGAAAAATAGAACACTAATTGAGGCTGCTAGGACAATGTTGTCAGAGTCTAAGTTACCAACTACCTTTTGGGCTGAAGCTGTAGGAATTGCATGTTATGTGCAAAACAGAAGTAAGGTAGTGAAGCCTCATAACAAGACCCCCTATGAGCTGTTACATGATAGGAAGCCAATGATTGCATTCCTAAAACCTTTTGGGTGTCCTGTTACCATTTTGAATACCATCGACTACCTAGGCAAGTTTCAAGAAAAAGCAGATGATGAATACTTTTTAGGCTATTCTACAAATAGTAAAGCCTTTAGAGTATACAATAGGAGGACTAGACTTGTTGAAGAGAACCTACATGTTCAATTCAGTGAAAAGACTCATAGTGTTGAGACCAAAGGACCAGACTGGCTGTTTAATATTGATATGCTAACCAAATCTATGAATTATGAGCCTATCATTGCAGGAACTTCCACTAATGCTGATGCAGGTATACAAAAGGATTCTGAAGTAGATACATCTTCAAAGGAAGCTGATTCTCCAAAGGAGTTCTATTTGGTTGAAAAGTGGAAAGCTGGTTCTGTTCCTTCCATCATACACAAGCAAGGTCCCTCTGGTGATGATGTACTGAATACTGGAGGCAATGTTGATCATCATCAAGATAAGGATGAGTTGTTGCAAGATAACTCAGTGTCGGTAGAAGAAATTGAAAAGAAGAAAAATCAGTCTGCAAGCACTGCTAAGCCTACTGAAAGTGCTGATAGGCCATCTGTAAACGCTGACAAGCCAACCTCTACCACTGATAGTTCAAGTGAAATTCTGGCTACAAGTACTGGAGATAGTACTTTCTTTGGACCTAATCCAAAGCCACTATTTGGTGATGAGGAGTATCCACATGATCCTAATATGCCTGAATTAATAGAGATTGATACTCCTACTGATGATGAAGACATGGATGAATTCTTCAATGCTAATTTGACTAATTTGGAAACTGTAATTAATGAAAGTCCAATTACTACTACCAGAATTCACAAGATTCATCCCAAGGAACAGATTCTTGGAAATTTGAATACTCCAGTTCAAACAAGAAGCAGGGTAAAGAACAATGAACCCTTTCCTGAACATGGGTTCTTTGCAAGATCTCTTCATAAAAGAAACAGTCATAAAGATCTGCAAAATTGCTTGTTTGCTTGTTTTCTGTCTCAAAAGGAGCCCAAGAGAGTAGAAGAAGCTTTAACAGAAGAAGGATGAGTAGAATCAATGCAAGAGGAGCTTCTTCAGTTCAAACTTCAAGAGGTTTGGACATTGGTTGATCTTCCAAATGGAAAGAGGGCTATTGGGACTAAATGGGTGTTCAGAAACAAGAGGGATGAAAGAGGAATTGTAGTGAGGAACAAGTCAAGGTTGGTTGCTCAAGGATACACACAAACTGAAGGTTTGGACTATGATGAAGTATTTGCACCAGTTGCAAGGATAGAGGCTATTAGATTGTTTTTGGCTTATGCTTCATTCAAGAATTTTGTTGTGTATCAGATGGATGTTAAAAGTGCATTTTTATATGGCACTATTGATGAGGAGGTTTATGTTTGTCAACCTCCTGGTTTTGAAGATCCTGATCATCCTGACAAGGTTTACAGGGTGAGGAAGGCTATGTATGGATTGCATCAGGCTCCTAGGGCATGGTATGAATGCCTATCTACTTATTTGATGGACAATGGGTTTAAAATAGGACTGATTGATAAAACTTTGTTCATTAGAAAGCACAAAGATGATATTTTACTGGTTCAGGTTTATGTGATGACATCATCTTTGGTTCTACTAACAAGGAGCTTTGCAGAGATTTTGAGAAACTTGTGCATGATAAGTTTCAGATGAGTTCTATGGGAGAACTCACTTTCTTTTTGGGGCTACAGGTTCAACAAAGGACTGATCGTATTTTCATTAGTCAAGACAAGTATGTAGCAGATGTGTTGAAGAAATTTGGGTTTCAAGATGTAAAGAGTGCAAGTACACCTATGGAGACTCAGAAACCTATGCTACCAGATGATGGAAGTTCCAAAGTTGATTTGAAGTTGTACAGATCCATGATTGGATCTTTGATGTATCTTACTGCATCTAGGCCATACATTATGTTCTCAGTCTGTGTGTGTGCAAGATTTCAAGTAACACCAAATACCTCACACATGAATGCTGTTAAGAGGATCTTTAGATATTTGAAAGGTCATCCTAAATTGGGCCTTTGGTATTCTAAGGATTCCCCTTTTGATTTGGTGGCCTACACTGATAGTGACTATGCTGGAGCTAGTCTGGATAGGAAGTCTACCACTGGAGGATGTCAGTTCTTGGGAAGCAGATTAATTTCTTGGCAGTGTAAAAAGAAAACTATTGTGGCTAATTCTACAACTGAAGCTGAATATGTGGCTGCTGCTAGTTGCTGTGGTCAAGTTCTTTGGATTCAGAATCAATTGCTGGATTTTGGGTACAATTTTATGCATACTAAGATTTACATTGATAATAACAGTACAATTTGCATTATCAAAAATCCTGTTTTACATTCTAGAACTAAACATATTGAGATACGACATCACTTTATTAGAGATTGTAATGAGAAAAGGTTGATTCAATTGGTAAAAATCCATACTGATTTCAATATTGCTGATCTTCTCACCAAAGCTTTTGATGTGGGGAGGTTTCAGTATCTTGTAGTTAGTATTGGAATGATTAATCTCTAAAACTCTCAAATTGTTTTGTATAAGTTTGTAAAAGTATTGGCCTGTTATTATGTAATCTTAGTATTGCTATTTCTGTTTCTATCCACTGATAGTGTTGCTTCTAACCATTGATAGAGTTGATCTATCCACTGCTAGTTGTTCTGTGTTTCCACTAACCATTGTGCAGGTAAATGCTAAGTCATTATAGAGATTCAAGAAGTATTGAAGTTACATTGTTCATTCAGTTTACAGCTTACAGCTTACAATGAAACTTCAAGTGCTACTTAAAGACTACATCTATACATGTTTTTATACTAATATTTCTACTACTACTATCCTTGCTTATATCGTTTGAATGCTGGATATGCATTTATCATATGCATGACCAGTACAAAGAAGCAGCTAAGGATCAAAATGGAAAGGATGGATTGATGCAAACGAAGAAGCTGAAGCTGATTGTGGCAGATAGATGGATGATATGATATTCTTCTTGTGCTCCATCTTCTCTTTCCACCATTCAGCAACTTACTCCATTTTCCTTTTTCCCTTCCTTGTTACGATGTGTGAAGAAGCACCACGACTTGGTGCACTAAGACCAAGAACCACCTCTCTGTCCTTAGGGAGTGGTGGGTTTCTTGCTCGTGGTCTTGGTTGGGGGTTAGATGATGAAGGTTTGGGGTTTGAAGTCCTCTTCTTAGAAGAGTCATCAGAGTCTTCAGAGGCATCACTTGGATTCACCACACTATCATCTTCAGATGATGGGAGAAATGGGGATTTTCTTGGTCTTGGTTCTTATGGAGGAAAGTAGGTCAGCCATGGGTTTCCATCTTCACTTGATGATGAAGATGATGAAGAGGATGAGGAGGAGGTTAGATCAACTACCTCTGGTTTGTTCCAACTAGGGTTCCACATTTTGATTGTTATTGATTGGGGATTTGGAGAAATTAGGGTTTTTAACTTTTGATTGGTTCGGGCGTTATGTGATATTTGGGTTCTTTTTATAAGCAAAGCTATGAGTTATGCAAATTAATGAGGGGCAGGTTAAATGTGGTTGAGGAATTAATGAGATACTTGGGCGTTGGCTTAATCACAGTTCTAGAAGTTGACTATCTTGACTTTATTGTGGTAACCGCGGATAGGTGTTTTGGAACCGCTTCTGGTTCTCTCTAACCACTGCTAACTCTAATCTTCAAATCTGTGTTTGTTTTGTGTTTGTCTTGCAGGTAAGAAGGATTTGTGTGCAAAAGGAGCTAGTGTGTTTGCTGCTTGTGTTAGTAAAAAAAAAAAAAAAATTATTTTGTGTAATCCTTCATATCTTGTGAGATCATTTTTCAATTGGCACAGATTTGCTTGCTCTAATTTGGATAGTTAGGAGGAGTAATCATCTGTATCCACTGATGGTTTGTTACAACTGCGGATAGTTTTTATGGAACAGCGGATAGTATGATCCTCTGTTTTGGATACTACAGGGGTTGTTTCGACACTTTGGCAAAAGTATATATCTTTCCCCAAAATCACGGATGGATCAATTTACTTGATTTTCAAACCACTTCCAATTGGCAATACCCTTAAACCCTAATCACTTTTGTTGATTTCTTCACCGAACCCTCTTCATATCCATCATTACTCACAATGGCTAAAACGTATTCCACTTCACATAATCTTGTTGCTATTCTCACCAAAGATGCTCGCTCTGAAGGGTTTCATCAAATGATTGATTTCCTGATTCATAGTCCCATTCACTATGCTTTAACTGTTAAACCCACCATTCTTAAAGCCTACATTCATCAATTCTGGAGGAATGCTACAATTGAGACGGTTGATGGCATGGAGGTGTTTAGTACTGTTGTGGATGAGAATGCTATTTCTGTTTCTGAGGAGATCATTAGAGAAGTTTTGAGACTTGATGATGCTGATGGTGTTGATAATCTTTCAGATGTTGAGATTGTTGCTGGTTTAGAGAGATTAGGATACACATACAGAGGTGAAAAGGTACAATTTTTTAAGAGTTTGTTTTCACAACAATGGAAGTTTTTGATTCACACTTTGTTGATGTGTATGAGTAACAAGACCACAGGCTTTAATGACTTTCCTTCAAAAATTGCTACTGCTATTATTTGTTTGTCTGATGGAAGGAAATTTAACTGGTCTCGGATGATTTATGAGGGGTTAGTTCAGAACATTAGGAAGAAGGGTAAATACTATTTGTATCCTAGGTTTGTTCAACTGCTTGTGGAACATCAACTTAAGGAACCTATTGAACATGCTAGAGAGTATGAAGTACATCATATGCTTCCTAGAGTTTTTGCTCATATGAGGAATCAGCCACAGAATGTTGTCATTAGAGATGTTCCTTTATTTCCTCACATGCTTACTTTGCCTACTAATTCTGAGTTTAATGAAGGTCTTGCATCATGGACTAGGAGAACACAGGGCACTAAGCTTCCTCAGGCTAGTGTTAGTGGTATGGTTAATGAGGCTGTCACATGGAGTGGAGGTGACATGATTGGAAGGGCTTCCACTACTGATTCATGCTTTGATGCTGGTCAGGATAGTGGAAACATCAATAAGACCCAACCTTTGGCAACTCCTAATGTAGAGAGTTCTTTGGAACTTAACACATGTGGAGGTATCCCTAGCCAACTGGCTGCTACAGGGTACATAGATGATCAGGCTCGGTCTGGTGCTATGTCTTCTATATCCAAGGATTTACCTCTCGGAGCAGTTAACACAGCTCGAAGTGATGAGGAAAGATTGGAAACTGACAATGAATTGATGGTTAATGATTTTGTACATGATGACTTTTCCAATGAACCACCTCTCGGACCAGTTCACACAGGTCGAAGTGGGGAGGATATTCTTGAACGTTTAAATGAATTGACGGTTAAGTGTGCTAAACTGGAGGGTACCATTACAGGTCTCCAGGAGTTATCTGTGCTTCAAGGTAAGGATATTCGGAGGTTGAAGCATAGGGTATTGGTTTTGGAGAAAGTGAAAAACCTGGAGTTGTTGTTTTGAAAGCTATGCGACGAAAGAAAAAGAAGGTGGACTCCTCTACTGCTCTGAATGTGAATGATGTATCCAAATAGGGGAGGAGTGATGGCATGAATTCAGGGGAGGCTGTGGATGTATCTGTTAGTGTACCTATGGAAGAAGATGTTGATAGTGGAGATCAAGATTTTTTGGTTTCTGATAAAGATGGGAATAAGGTTGTTCTTGAAAATTTGAAGAATGTTGAGGTAGTGCAGAACACAACAACTGATAGTGTACCTGAAACCATGGTTAGTACTTTTGTAACCACTGATGCAGTTTCAGACTTGGCTATTGTTCCTACTACTGTCACACCCACTGCTATCATAACCACTTCCACTGTTGTCACAACTCTCTCTATAATACCACCTAAGCCTAAAGAAGTAGAGAAAGAAGCTGCAAGTACATTAATTAATCTGAGCAAAACATCATCTATATCTACACCCATCATTGCACCAGTTTTATCTGTTCAGTCTACTGCTACTAAACCTAGAGTTAAAAGTTTAGTTATTGGTGAACCTTTGAAGAAGAAAGTGGTTAAATCTAATGTTGGAAAAGGTAAAGAGGTAGTGCTGAAGTTTAAAAATAAAGCAGAACAAGAAGCTTATGATGCAGAGTATGCTAAAAGTATTGAAGCTGAGGATAAAGCAGTTTTGGTGAAGAGAAAGCAAGATGAAGAGGAAGCTAGTCAGAAATTGTTAGCTACATGGTATGAATCACAAAACTATCTTGAAGCTTCTGAATTAATAAGTGATGAGTATACTGTACAAGAATGGGCTTTGTTTGATGATGAAGAAAAAGCTAGACTTTTGGGTATATTGGCAAGGAAGGTTAGTAAAGAAAAGAAGCAAGTTGTAAGAAAGAAACCTCCTACTATTGCTCAGCTGAGGAATGTATTGATGAAGATTATCAAGAATTCAGGCATATATGTTTCTGATAATCTCAGTAGGTGTTCATTTGAAAGAATTTTTTAGATTTATGAGAGATGTATGAGGATTAATAAAGATGATTTCTGTCCAATGAATTCTAAAAAGGAAGAAGAGTGGATTAAAGAAGATGATGAATGGATTCAAAGTAAAAGAAAAAGAAAATCTAAGGTTCAGGTGACATCTAATTCTAAAAGATTGAAAGTTGTTGAAGATGTAAATCAAATCATTTCTTATGAGTTTAAGCTTTTAGTTGGAAGTGAAGGAGTTTGGAAAATTCAAAGACTCAACAATGAAGTTTCTGAGTATAATAAATTTTCACAAATGCTTCAGTATTTTGATAGAGATGATTTGCTGAATCTTTGGATACTTTACAAGAATAAATTTGGTGAAGTACATCCAAATGATTATCATGAGAGGTTGGTTTATCATAATTTGAAGATTCTATTTGAACCTACTCATGATGAACCTGAATGGCAAGGACTCTACAATGGTCAATTTACTAGATGGTTTTTATATCAAACTTGTGGAGTTCATGTTTTAACTGTTTCTGGAAAGGTTATTCATATGCTTGTAGAAGGTGATTATCCTCAACTGAATAAGCATCCAAGAATAATTGCTCAGATGTTGAAGCCTGGTTGTATCAAGATGTTAGTATCTTATGATGGTCAAGCTTATGATTTGTTGCGGAAGTATGAGAAAGATACTTAAAGCTAGTAAGTGTTTGGCTACATCCTCCAATTCAGATGTTTTGAGCTTAAAGAAAACTTGAGAATTATGTTAGAATTTATCAAGTTTAGGGGAGGATTGTTGGGTTTTAGGTTCCTTGGATAAAGAATTACTCTAAGTACTGGAACCACGGACAGGCTTGATGTAACCACGGACTGAAGAGTGTAACCACGGATGAAGACAACCGCGGCTAGTAGTATTATGTAACCACTGATAATATATAGTAAGCACTGCTAGTCTTGTATAGTCGGTTAGTTTATTGTATTTGATAAATATGGAAAAAATATTTATCTTGTAGGTTACGTATTGTATATTGTATAGGACTCCTTAGCCTATAAAAGGAGGTCCTAGGTTAGGTTAGATATACGTATGTTTTATATCTAAGGTCGATACACTTCAAGGTTGCAAAACCCTAATACTGTAAGAGTATTCGTATTAATAAATAATATTGAGGTGTTGAATGTTAATTGTTCTTCTTCTTAAGATTAAGTATTAAATTCCGCGTAATACTTGATAAGCTTTTGTTACAAGTCAGTTTCTATATTAGATCGTTTGCTCAACTGGGATCAACAAAAAGTATCTCTGATTGAAAACAAATACTTTTGGAAAAACCGTTCAATGTGCGAATCTCTTCTTTTATCTAGCACATCGAATGTGTACTCTTTTCAAATACAAAAAGTATTTTTCATTGAAAATTGATGTTTCTCATAAAACCTTCGTCGTATTGTAAAACTCTTTCCTCAAGCAATACGCGATTGTTTTCAAATCAATTTTTCATCAATCAGTGAATCTCAATTCGCTGGTTCACTCACTCCGTTTTGTCTACTTTGAGACGTTCCGGTTTGAGAACGGCTAGAGCAGCTGCGAAACCCTGTCAAGGAGATTCTTAGGAATCCTACCTGTTCACAGGCAGTACTTTTACTGATCAACGGGGAACCGTGGGTCGTGTACCTCAATTCAACGAAAGTGATCAAAGACACTTTCGTGTGTTTTATTGCTAACTGTTGTTTGCAGGTACATTTGGACGGTTACAGCTGATCAGAATTGTTAGGAATTGGAAATTCCATGTTAAAGAGTCGGTCACCCTGATTATAGTCTAGCATATGTTAGCTCGTAGATTTGTAGTTATTTACGTTATGTAGTAGTTTATTAGTTAGTTTGTAGCTTAGTTTAGTTTAGAGCAACACCGTGGAGGAAGGACGGGTCTTTACCCACTGTATGCCTGATCCACAGTCCGATAGGGGGACGGTATGTTTGTAACTATAAATACCCCTTCCATCCATGGAAGGGGTGGAGCTTTCAATCTAACCTTACAACTTTTGTGAACCAAGTCTCTACCAAGAAACTCCCTCTCTCTCTACTTTCTGTCTCTAATGGATAACATGTATTTTGATCATCCAAGACCACCCGAATCATCAACACAATAAATATATCGATCCTACAAATGGTACCAGAGCCAAGGTTTTTGTGTTTTGATGATTTATTGTTGCTTTGGTACATGTTTCTAAACTGTTGTGTGTACTATTTTTATAGTCGGAATTATTATCTTTTGATAAATAGTTTTTCAAAAGTTTTGTATTGCTTTTGGTCAAATCAGATTGGTACTCAGTTCTTAAAAGTTTGTGTATTGCTGTTGGTCAAATATGTCATGTTATGCTCATATCTTTCTTGTGTCCATTGGTCTTATATCTGCTTTATTGGTCTCACATGGTGGTCAAAACGGGTCGTTTAAATGAAGCTTTTTCTGGGTCTTTCTTTGAATCTGGTCTGGTTTTTGAGGTCTTAACTGGTCAAAATATTTAGCAGTCTTATGTGTATTCTGGGTTCATATGAATATCGTCGAAAAGTGGTTAGAAAACTCATATATTCATGCTAGCGAGTTGACAGAACAAGATGTCCAAATACACTGAATCTACCTAGCGAGTTGGGTCACCTAGCAACTTGTATTTACAAGTCGTAGCGACTTGTTTACAGAAAAGTTAGCGACTTGTTTCTTGCAAAAAGGTAGCGACTTGTTTCTTGCAAAAAGGTAGCGACTTGTCACTATTTAGCGACTTGTTTTGAAAATGTTTAGCGAGTTGTGTGAACAAAAATGCTAGCGACTTGTTGGTTAATATACTAGCGACTTGTGAAGAAAAACATAGCGACTTGTGAAGAAAAACATAACGACTTGTATACAAGTTTGTGACTTGTTGGTTATACTCATGACTTGGAGCGACTTACTTAACAGAAAGGATGAAAGAAGATGTATAGTCATATTGACCTCGACCTCAACAACAATACGTATTGCCATCGAGACTCGACCACAAGACCAACCATATACCAAAACAACAACTCCCTCAGCTATCCTTATCTCCTTCAACTCTACCATTCTACTCATTCGACTCAAAAATAAAATAAAAAATAAAATCATAATCTCAGATTCATCTCGTGCATATTCTGATTTACATCAAACCCATATAGGTTCACACGAAAATATCATCATTGATCCATCGTTAAACTGTTTTGAATATTGACGAATTAACAAAAACAAGACTGACTTGCTCATCATTCCATTCGATTTCATCAATACATTAAACGCTTCTCAATATTCGAATGTGTAAGATAAAGAAAATAACAATTTTGTTACTCTCTTTTCTTGTATTCGCTCTAATGTTAAACAAATTCCAAGCGCTAATATTAAAACCTACCTGGGGTTTTTGTTTACATCTAGATGACTTCTCTTCCTTCGACAAACCATCCCTGTGGCTAAGTCGATGCAAGGTTCTACCTCTCAAAAGCCATCTCTGTGGCGAGTTATATATGTCATCACGAAATGGGTTTGAAGGTAGTTATTATTTGGACTGTTGAAATATGACTCAAAGCAGAGATTGGTGCAAGGGTTAAGAGGTGTACTGATTGGTTTTCATGAGAGCATTTTGTGTGAATGAAAGTTGGATGGGGGCGTACATAATGTTTTTAGGGTTTGTGTGATCTTGATTGTTAAGATCTGGTTTATGTGAAGAGAGAGGCGGAAGTATAAGGAGGTGGGATTAGAGTTATGCAATGACCTAATAGTTAGGGATAGTTTTTATATTAACCGGCTTAAGCATTTTTTTGGATGGATCGGATCTAAGTCTTATTTTGGGCACTGGTACTTCATTTCTATTCATTGGGCCGGATAATGATTTGATTCTATGGGCCGAGTGTTTTACAATTTGTCGGTTGGTTTTGGTTGAAGCTGAATACATGGGACTATTGACGTGTGGGACTATTTCATTTGGATGATATGCTGAATTTTCAAATACATATGATTGAACTCATATGAATTATTTGTAAAATCCTAATTTGCGACTTATGGTTGTAAGCAGTGTGTCGTGTGATTTGACAAGTTATTGATCAAGTCTAAGCTTACTTGTGAGTGAGTATTTTTGAGTCACACTTGGATCGGGTGTTGCATTTGATTATGGGCTCTAATGTTACCGGGATTTGGATTGGAATGGACTTGGATTAAGGCTTGACTTAATATCCTATGTACATTTTTGTATTGGATATTTTGTGATGTGATTGGGAGATTTGACATTGAGTTCTGTAAATAAGATTTGATGATATGCGATTGGATGATGAGATTCGATGGGTTATGAGGTTTGAGTCTTTAGGCTACACATTCTCACGTAGTATATTGTGTCATGGCTTGAATTGGTGATTATACAACGTAGATTACGGGGATGTTTGTACGGTATTTCTTACTTGGGTTTGAAGTGAAGTTTTCCGGGCGTGTTTACTTATTTCGTCTTCTTTCTTTCTACCCTTCTGCGAAGATGAGTTGTTTGGGCATTTATGGAGTGTGATAAAGGCTTGGCTATTTAATTACGGTTGTGACTCTTTCTTACTTAACCCACAACGTAACTATCACTTCGGTGTCTCACGCAGTTGAGAATATGTCAAGAGGTTTTGTACATCGGGTACACCGTTTCTTCTTCACAAGGATTAGTACAAGTTTAAGTAACAAATCTGGGGAATTCTACTTCATGATCGAGTTTGGGATATCGGGTTTACTTCTCCGTGTTGTCACTGCAATAGCCGACAGAATACGTGAATGATGTGTTTTCCAAAGTGTTGATTGGATGGTTGATGTTGTTTGATTTTGAACCGTTGATGAACCGCTGCATGTTCCCCTAAAAACATATATTCACCGAAACCAAATTTGTCATAACACCTTCAAGCTGACATTGTTTACGGTTTTGTCTTGATTTTATAAAATCCTGCGAAAGAACCTATTTCTCGGTTTAAATCATAGACTTGTAAAATCCCATGACAATGGAAACATTCTGGTAATTGTAAAGTGCATTTCCGGATCTATCTTATGGTTTATTCTTGGTTTTGTAAAATCCCGTAAAAGAAACTATTTCTCGGTTTAAACCATAGAATTGTAAAATCCCGTGATGATAAATCCATCCTGGAGAGAGGAAAAGTGTATTTCGGGATCTTTTCTGATGCTGGTGCTACGGCTTCTACTTCGAAGAAGGGATAAAAGGGTGTACTTCATGAATTGGATGTGTGTTTGGATATTCGTCATGGCAGTTTGGTTATTACATGGTTTTACGGGGTTACGTACTTTTAACCATGATCGGAATGAAACCATTATCAAAGTTCATTCAAATGTCAAAGAAGGCTAGATTTGAGCAGTTCAGAAGATGTGACAACGGCGTTAATTCAATATTATTTATTTGAGGTTGAAGTGAAATATCACGGGCGAGTGTACTTAGTATCTAAAGGTATCGGGGATGGTTGGATGAAGATTCTTCGAGATCCTTGTTCGAGCTTATTATCAAAAAACGAAGACTTGGAAATCTAGTTATTGTTGGGTGTCTTTTACCTTTTCTTTTACCACTTGGGGGAATTGGGCTCATACCACCTCAAAATAACTATCACTTTGAGGAGTTACGTTGTAGTGCTCAGTGTCACATTCAATTGTGGATTTTCAAGAGGTAATGTACGTCTTATACTTGATGGTTGGTTGGTTGAAGAGTATAGAGTACATAGAGAGTACTTAGAGATGCTAATGGAAATCGGCACCGTTCTTTGTTACATATGTGCAAGTTTAAGTCACGAGTTTGGGGTAGTTTACTTCATGGTCAAATTCATCATATTGGGTTTTCTCCATCAGCTGTCACTACAAAGAGCCTACTGAATGATAATGGGGTGAATTACAAGTTTTGCCAAGAGAGCTGAAAAGAGAGAGATAATGACGTATGAACACATCAGTTCATGCCTCGTTCTCTAAAGAAAAGAAAAGTGTACGCTTCAGTGCAATTTATCTTCTGAAGAAGAGAAATCTTCTTATTATGACCATTCTCATCAACATGCTTCATGCTTTTTCCATGCGCTTCAGTCATCAAGTGAACCGGGCTACCACTGATTGTTTTCTCCATCCACTTGCTCGATTATAATGAAGATGGTGACATCATGTGCTTATTTGCGGGAGAGAAGTGTGAATAGAACATTCGGATGATTTTCACTTATTTAATCAAGAATGGTAACTCCGTATGCAATTCTTGAGGGGGAGAAGAAGTGTGATAATTCTGCATGGTTGATTGATTTATGAGAATATATGGTCATACGGCTCCTAACTCATGTAAGAACCGAGCTTCTTCTTATCGGGTCATCTTTACATGGTGTTTTTCTTCTATGAGCCGTTGGTTGACATCTTCACTCAGATTGATGAGTTTATCGACAAAGCGCTTCCAGTTAATGCTTCACGTATACATCAACATGATGATTCCGAACAATCTCTCTGTTCTTGTTTGATGTGATTGGTAGTTTGGTGTTGCCATCTTGTGTGTTCGTTGCGGCCTGATTGCTGATTTCCTTGATGAACATCTTTCTGTTCTTGTTTGATTGGGAGGGATTTTAGTTAAGGGGATTTGCAAGATGTAAGTTAATTGGGATGCTTTTTGGTGTGAGTTGAAGATGTTAACACTCTATTCCCCATTCGGACAATCTTGAAGAAGGTCGAGTCTACAGTCGGTTCTACATTCTATGCTACATGTTAGAAGACTAAAGACAAGTTGCATTTGACTATCTAAAGACTTCTTCTTAATCTGGACATTTATCAAACAGATTGTCGGTTTAGGGGAGAGCACTAATTGGGGGAGAGTGATATGTCGAATTTAATCCCCAATTAGACTTGCTCATATTCTTCAGCAAGTTGATTCTCACAAAGACTTCAAGTGATCTTCTCAACAGATGCAAGGGGGAAGGAGACACGCATCTAAACGCGAGTAAACTTGATGAACTTAATACTTCTAAGTAATTGAAGATATCCCGGGAAGACAAATGTTATTACCGCAGAGAAACTCAAGGTTTGACTCATGGTGAGTAAACTTGATGAACTTAATACTTCTAAGTGATTGAAGATATCCCGGGAAAACATATGTCATGACCGCAGAGAAACTCAAGGTTTACTCATCAAGGCGTTTAGTGTTCTTATTCCAACTACGTGGGGGAAGAGATGTAAGAGTTAGTTTCTGAAGATAAATGAGGTACACAAGTACGACATATTCAGGGAAGATAAATGTGTAACATGAGGGAGGTGTTATCAGTTATTCTCTCATTGGGAATGTGTGTACTTCGGATTCTTGAGCTTCATACACATTCATCAGGGACGAAAGATGTGAACATAGGGGAGGTGTTCTTCATTACCCTCATGATGTGTATTCGGGAGAGTTCTTGGATATTGGTGTACTTCGGGTTCTTGAGCTTCATACACGTTCATCAGGGAAGAAAAATGTGAACATGGGAAGGTGTTCTTCATTCCCCTCATGAAGTGTATTCGGGAGAGTTCTTGAGCATTATACAAAGAGACTGACTGTATCAATTCAACTACTCGGGGGAAGTGGTCTCTTCACACCTGTTGGAATGGATTGCGTCAGACTTCAATGGTAATGAAATTTGAGAAGAATTATTTTATGTGTGGGATGATACGTCGCTGTATTTCTATTGGATGATATAACCTCGAACAGAGAATCTCGATTATCGTTCTTAAAAGGAGCAGCGGGATTTATGATAATGGTGTGCTTCTCTGTGCACCTGGCTAAGGAAAGCTTGAAATAGAGCTTCGAATCTGCTCATCTAATGGATCTTCGGTTTAGGGGGAAGCTGCCAAAGTCTCTCTTTCTCAAAGGCTCATGTTCTATCTTCGATTCAAGAGTCTTGAAAGCTTTGGTGGTGAATGTTTAAGAGATGATGTCTTCTATCTTCTACAACAGGGCAGCTTGATATCCTTATCTCGGTACTCGTATCACCATCTTCTTAAACTATATCATCTATTCTATCTTTGTATATATTTATCAAAAACAAAATACAAAAATATAAAACCAGCAAAACAAAATAGAAAAATATAAAATCAACAAAAACCCATAAAAATCAGAAAAATTTGAAAAAGACCAAAAATATGTTTTTCTCAAGACATTTCTTCTGGTATCGATAACATCTACGGTCTTAGAAATGTCATTCAATAATGGCACGGGACTTTAGATGAAGTTTGAGCAGGAGGTGTAAATATTTCTTTCTAAACATGTCTCAAACTATGGCTTACAGTTACTTCAGACTGTAACCCGTGCTTAAAACCATGGCTTGCTATTATTTCAGATAGCAACCCGTTCTTTAAAGAAAGGAAAGTGCTACGCTTAAACGATTTTTCAAATATTTCGTGCACTTATCCTAAAACAAAACAAGGAAAGCATGTCGTCAAAAAGACTGCTGTTCCTATACAAATGTTTTTCCGTCTAAAATTCTTCAGAAAAATATTTGTTGTTTTCGAAAATGGTGGTAAATGAGTTGCTTGTAAATCAATCAGTTTCAGAGTTTTCGGAAATATTGAAAACTCAATCAATGACTTCAGCGCTTTTAAACTTTTCAGAAAAATAAGTCATTGATTGAGGGGGAGAATGTTTTCAAATCTATATCATCTAACGAGCTTTCTTAATTATCCTACGTGCTTAATTAAAAATGATATTTGCCTGTGTCGAAGGACTAGGAATTTAGGATATGATTGTTAGGTTTAGATGATTAGAGTTTGATCAACACATAAACCCCATGCCTTATATGATCTGATTGTTATGTTGAATTGACTTTAATTAGTCGATTGCTGTTATGGGTGATGTCGACCACCATATATCTGTATGTGTGTTCACTAACATTTGCAGGTATATTGGTTATAAGAATGTTCCCGATCCGGATCCCAAAATTGAAGATGATTGGATGCCGAAAGGGAAGGGCAACTATATCTTGGGTTGACAAATGAAGAAACGGAGCTTAATTGGACTTCAATGGAGAGTTGGCATAAATGTAACGTAAGAGGTGTCACTGCATCAGCAGATGGTTTTCTTCTAAGTGATTGAAGAAACGGAGCTTAATTTGACCTCAGTTGGCATTATAATGCAACGTAAGAAGTCTCACTGCATTTGCAGATGGTTTTTCTTCCAACCCTCAGCAACAACAACAAAAGCTTCTCAACCACTAATGTATCTTTGTGCAGGATACCATTTTTTAAACAATTTTGAAAATTTTGAATAAATTGTTTTGAAAAATGGAAAATATTGTTTTTGAAAATTAATTGGAATCAATTTTGAAAATCACCGGACTTCATTTTATCAAAACTTAAGTCACTCAATCATCGACTACGGTCATCGATTGAGGGGAGAGTGATTTAAATTAAAATATTTTCAAAACAATATCTCTTCATAAAAGTCCGTTTGTACAATAATAAGTGGTGATCTAAAGATTTAATGTTATGTCATGGTATGATTTTCTTTAAAACTCAAAGATCTTACAAAATGAATTTTTTTCTGTTCTTGTTTGATTGTGAAATTGTTTTATTTTACTTAAAGATCGTTTAAAAAAAATCATCATACATGACACTAACAATCTTTAATGTCTAGAGTTGGTCCTCTATCAATCATTTTTCAAAATTAAATGTTGCCACGTCTTTCCCTCAAATTTTCTAAATGATTTAAATCAATCGGGATCCAAAATCTCAATTGGTTTGAAATTTTTGATCTGGGGAGAGATCGTGATTTAAATCTCAAATCTGTTTTAATGGAATTGGTTTTAGTCCTTCAAAGGTACTGCTGCCTCCATGTGCCAAACGATTTGAAATACACAATGCACATGTTGAGGAGGAGGATTTATCCAAAAACATGATGAGTATTTAAACCATGCCACAAATTCTCCCATGTTTTATAAACCTGATTAAATCACTTGAGATCCAAAATCTCAAAGGGTTTGATATTTTTGATCGGGGGAGAATTTGTGATTTAATAATGAAATTTGATAAAGTATGATCTATTTGATTCAAAAGTGCTAGTTCTCTCTAATATGTGCTAAACTCTTTCGGTTATCGATGCACATATTGAGGGGGAGCAAATGGTTTCTTAATGGCTTTTGCAATCATGGATGTGCTTCAAATGAACTCTTGCCTCTATGTGATAAAATGATTTCGAATATCCAAAGCACATATTGAGGGGGAGGATTTACCAAAGAAAATCAAATGGCTTTTTCCACAGAAATTGTGATCAAGAAATTAATTCTTTCAAAGAACTCTTGCCTCCATGTGCTAAACAATTTCAAAATCATATGCACATGTTGAGGGGGAGCATTTCTAAAAGATCAAAAAGAATTAAGGTACAAAATGCTTTGATTTTATATCACAAGTACCTTGATTGATTTTCCAATTGATTTTTCAATTGGTTTCATGGAAGAATGAACAATACCAAAAGACCGACCAATTTACTTTATGTACGGTGTTATAAGGATGGTTAGGTTAGGTATTCCTTCCCACGATCCGCCAGAACCGGAGGGATCTACCCAGGGACAATCCACTAGATAGTGTAGAGTCCTTAAGTATGATGCAAAAAGGAGAAAAATGAGAAATGGGAAGAGAACGGACTGAGACAGAGCTAGTACTGGAATAAACCCAACAAAGTTCTAGTTATGAAGTCTCGGTAAGCACGAAAGGGGTTGAAGAATGAAAAAGAGTTGAATGTGAAAAAGGGTGAAAAGAAATAGCCCTCCATTTATTCAACCTTAGGGCAGAAACCGGGTTCAATACATATGCTATTGGTGGTTACCAAGGTAACGCTGGTATTGAAGACAAGACGTCATGGACCCAGTGACGCACTGTACTACAACTTCCCAAGCTACTCAAGTTCCTCTTAAAAGGGCTTGTTTCATTCTCAGAGGGAACCAACATTATCTATCGACTTTCTCTTAGAGTTTGTTGATATTGAAGAAGGAGACCCTCTCCCTAGTCTCCGACATAGGAACCAAATGTGCACAATTGAGTCTAGAGCCAAGAGATCATCCACAATATCTCGTTAGAACACAAAATTAATGAAGACTTGTTGTTTCACACAACGTGGAAAGTAAGTATAGATTTAGAGTCCTACGCATTATCCTTGTGGTATTGCCAGAACATCTGAGTGATATGTAAAATATTCACGATGAAGATGGAAAGCCTTCTAGAGCCAACATCAAACAAGCTCTTGGTAGGTGGCATGTGAGATCTTTCATTAAATCAAACTTGTGACAACTGGATAGAAACGATGGGGCGATTCATTCGTGAATCTACCTTGGTCCAAGAAATGGATTGACGGATGCTTTTGAAAAAACCATTCGATGTGCAAACCTTCTTTTCTCTAGCACGTCAAATGTGTACCTATGTTTTCAAACACAAAAAGTATCTCTGATTGAAAAAATACTTTTGGAAAAACCGTTCGATGTGCGAATCTCTTCTTTTCTCTAGCACGTCGAATGTGTATTCTCTTTCAAATACAAAAAGTATTTTCGATTGAAAATTGATCTTCCTCATAAAACCTTCGTCGTATTGCAAAACTCTTTCTTCTAAGCAATACGCGATTGTTTTTCAAATCCATTTTTCATCAATCAGTGAATCTCAATTCGCTGGTTCACTCACTCCGTGTTGTCTTCTTTGAGACGTTCCGGTTTGAGAACGGCTAGAACAGCTGCGAAACCCTGTCAAGGAGATTCTTCAGAATTCTACCTGATCACAGGCAGTACTTGTATTGATCAATGGGGAACCGTGGGCCATGTACCTCAATTCAACGAAAGTGATCAAAGACACTTTCGTGTGTTTTATTGCTAACTGTTGTTTGCAGGTACATTTGGACGGTTGCAGCTGATCAGAATTGAGGAGTCAATCCAAAGCCGCATGCTCACAGCATCAACACTTAATTGAAGATATCATGACTTGCGCATATCTACATAACCTGGCTCTGATATTTTTATACTATGCTTCTGCTTCGCTGCTGCAAATATCATGAACCAGTAAGGCTTCTGCTACTCTGATGGAAAGATGTCATGATTCAAAAGTGTGAGCATGTCGGTCCGAAAGTCACAACAACACATGATGGCAACACAATAAAGGGTGATCCAGAGATTTACTGTGGCTGATGATCTCAAATAAAGCTCGAAGATCATCAAAGATGTGGATCAGTTAAAGGCCTCCACTAAAAGTACAAATCAATACGGACTTTGAAGAATCGCTACAAAAGCACAAAGATTGCAGAAGTGAAGAATTTAAGTCTACGAGATCAAGAACAAAGACAAAGAAAGAATGCTAGGATGCAAAATGTATTTCATGGGGTAACCTCCCTTAGGGGGAGATTGTTAGGAATTGGAAATTCCATGTTAAAGAGTCGGTCACCCCAATTATAGTCTAGCATATGTTAGCTCGTAGATTTGTAGTTATTTACGTTATGTAGTAGTTTATTAGTTAGTTTGTAGCTTAGTTTAGTTTAGAGCAACACCGTGGAGGAAGGACGGGTCTTTACCCACTGTATGCCTGATCCACAGTCCTATAGGAGGACGCTATGTTTGTAACTATAAATACCCCTTCCATCCATGGAAGGGGTGGAGCTTTCAATCTAACCTTACAACTTTTGTGAACCAAGTCTCTACCAAGAAACTCCCTCTCTCTACTTTCTCTCTCTAATGGATAACATGTATTTTGATCATCCAAGACCACCCGAATCATCAACACAATAAATATATCGATCCTACAAGAATTGAGAAGTCAATCCAAAGCTGCATGCTCACAGAATCCACACTTTATTGAAGAAATCATGACTTGTGCTTATCTACATTACCTGGCTCTGATATTTCTATACTATGCTTCTGCTACGCTGCTGCAAATATCTTGAACCAGTAAAAGCTTCCGCTACTCTGATGAAAAGATGTCATGATCCTGAAAATGTGAGCAAGTCGGTCCAAAAGTCACAACATCACATGAAGGCAACACAACTATGGATGATCCAGAGAGATTTGCTGTGGCTGATGATCTCAAAGAAAGCTCGAAGATCATCAAAGATGTGGATCAGTTCAAAGACCTCCACTGAAAGTACAAAATAATCGAACAATGAAGAGTCACTACAAAAGCACAAAGAATGTGGACATTGAAGAATTAATGTCTACGAGCTCAAGACTGATGATAAAATAGAATGCTAGGATTCAAAATGTAAATCATGGGGTGACCTCCCTTAGGGGGAGATTGTTAGGAATTAGAAATTCCATGGTGAAGTGTCGGTCACCCCAATTATAGTCTAGCACAAGTTAGCTCGTAGACATATCGTTATTTACTGTTTATTAGCTTAGTGCAACACCGTGGAGGAATGACGGGTCTTTACCCACTGTATGCCTGATCCACAGTCCGAAGGAGGACGTTAGTATGTAACTATAAATACCCTCTACCTCCTAAGGTAGATGGTTGGACCTTTCACTTAATCTAACCTTTCTTTCTTTTTTACTTTCTCTCTCTAGAAAGGCTCACATCTTCCACTTTCTCTCTCTAGAACCTTAAACTAATTTGACCCATATATTGTTATGTGATGTGTTTCTTCCATAAAAGTCAATCATTAGCTACCATCACTCATTAGCCTTGATCATTTAAGTACTCTTTCATATAAGATACTTAGGAAGACTGAAACCCTCAAGGAGGCATAGGTGTTAGACTTCACAAACATCATCTTTTCCTTTTCTTTGCTGCTGATAGCCGGATCCCTAGGATTAGCCTAGATGGATCCCTCAAAGGAGGGAACCGTGGGATCCGGGTGACAGATTCGTGTCAAGTCTAGATTAACAATCATTTCAAGCTCATCTTGCTAACTTGAACACTCCACCTCATCTTAATTAAGTCCCTAGATCAGTACAACTCTGAAGTTGACTCTTGTGCATGCTAATCATCACATTCCAAAGGATCTTAGTGGCTTAAGTCTTGAATGCACTTGCCAAATCCTTCCCTTTATAAGTCATCTTGTTAGGACTCCTAAAGTCATCATCTTCATCCTCATTTTCAGCACTTAGAAACCTTTACAAACCTCTTTGAATCATCTCATCATGAGGAAAGCTCCAAGTGGTAACTCATCCACCAAAGGACCACCCAAGAAAATTGCTCGTGTTGTACACGAAATTTCTTCAACCGAATCATCTCCGGTCAAATCCACAAATGCTAGGATTTCTCCTCCACCAACTCAACCAATCAAACCAATCCATAAAAGGATGATCCCCATAAAACTACCAATGCCAAACACCACCATACCTCCTAAACCAAACAATCCCATTTTCACTAAACCATCACCATTGGTGCCTAGAGCCCTATCATTCACTACTCTACTCTCATCACCACACCTCTACAATCTAGAGGATTTGCCTCCTAGGCCATCTTATCCTCCACCACCGACTACATTCTCCTCATTAAGAGGAATAATGGAACTAAATCATGGTGTTTAGTCAACACTAGCTTCGGCTTCCTTTTCGCCGTCACCATCAAATAATCTCACTTGGATTATGAGAAATTATCAAAGTCAACCACCCGACCACATGGATGTTGACACCTCTCTACCACCACCATCATTCTTGGTCGAGCCATCTTCGAATGCGCTTCCACCAATCCCTCCAACGTTTGTGGCTCCTCAACCCGCTTCACTTGATCCTTCACATCAAGCAATTTCCTTTGTTCCATTACCACTACCTGGCCATGACAAAGATTGTTTTCATTGTCAACATGTTGAAAGTTTGATGCATGAAGTACGTGAAGATCAACGTTTCATGTTTTATCACCTCCTCGAACGTTTCGACGAGATTAAAACTAAACAAACTTGTGCTAGAGGATTCTAGTGGTGTCCTAGTATGAAGCACGACTTAGATAGTCTAGTAACTCAAAGTCATGTATTGTTCATTTTCTTAGTTTTTAGAGCCATGCATATCATATCTCTAGTTTTGTTAAATGAAACTACATGATACTTGCTATATTTATGATTATATGATTATTGGTCTAATACATATCTCATTTTGATGCCAACATCTTTTGGTACATCACATTTGCTGTATTTTAGTTACAAACAGACGGATCCCTACGTTTTTCCTAGACAGATCCCTCCAAGGAGGGAACTATGGGATCCGTGCAACAGAAGACTAGTTTTCTACTAACTTGAGTCTTATTTGCAGGAAATTATGCATTATATACTTGTCTTATAACCTTTGTTTTGTAGATTTTCAATTTACACATAAAGACTTTGACACCCTAAGTGAGGGGGAGTTTTGTGTCAAAGCATTACATTCCAAAATCACTTGCAATATTAGGATTACATTTCATGACGTTCGTTTGCAAAGTTGCAATCATCAAGGGGGAGCATATTCGTCACATGGACGAAATCTTTTGCATACTAAGTTGCAAATGAACTAGCTTAGTAGTTTTCTTGATGCCCTCACAAAGGGATGGACTCGTCAAGGGGGAGTTAAGACGAGAACTCTTCCCGTCACTTGCTCTCTAATTCTTTTCTCTTTCACATGTTTTTCTTAAAACAATGTGTTAGCTCCTTTCCAAAGCTCTTTTTGTTTCAACAAAAAGGGGGAGAAGAAAGTAAAAACTACAAATTCAAACTTTTACGAATTTTTTTTCTTCCTTAAAATAAATTTATGTTTTGTCATCAATAAAAAGGGACAGATTGTTAATACAAATAAGCTGTAAAAACATTTATTTATATTTTACGATCTTCTAATGTTTTGTCCATAACAAACGTAAAATCATTTTAACAAAACAAATAAAATACGTAAATGGTTTGAGCCAATAGTTTTCTAACACACTTACGTTTTCACATAAAACACTAAAACAAGTATAAGTGATTTTATGATTTAGTAATACATATGTACAACAACTAGTGTTTACATATTGGGTAAATATATACATAACTAGTATGTATTATATTGGGTAATGTAAATGGGTAGAAAACTTAAGTATCTTGACTCATTGACCAAATACATTGAATGTAGTTGGGTAAAACCCAAAGTCCAAGACCCATACCCAATGTCTAGATACATTGTACCTTGGTGGGCACTCAAAACCGTGGACTAGATGCATTGCATCTTGTAGATACATTGAATCTACTTGGTACCCATAACCCATGACTCATACCCAATGTCTAGATACATTGTACCTTGGTGGGAACTCAAAACCATGGACTAGATGCATTGAATCTTGTAGATACATTGAATCTACTTGGTACCCATAACCCATAATCCATGACCCATGACCCAAAACCCATGGGTAAAAGGGAGCGTCCCACGGATCCCTAGTAATACACTGGACGGATCCCTCAAGGGAGGGATCCGTGGAACAGTAACCATTTTCTCTCTATAAATAGTGAGCCATTTTTTCATTGTTTCTCACCCCTTTGACATATATTTTCTCTTTGAGTTATAAACTCTCTAACCTCATATCCAAGTGATCTATGTATGTAGTTTTGTTTTTGTGTGATTCTCTTGGTTCCTCTTAAAGGCGAGATCACCACCTTTTGAAGTCGAGCAAGCTCAAGTCCATGAGTTGTCATGCTTCGTCATCATCAAGACTACTGAAGTTCTCTTGTTGATGGTTCTCCTCTTTCTCACTAGAAGTGTAGTGTCGAAGATATAAGTGAAAGATGTCTAAAGGGTGAAGAAAAAGACATTAGTGAAAGGTGTCGTTCGTTCGTATTGAAAGCACTAGTGAAGGGTGCTTAGAAGTCAAGGCTGAAGGCATTAGTGAAAGGTGCCTAGAAGTCAAGTCACAAGGCATTAGTGACGGGTGCCTTAAGATCGAGTCAAAGGCATTAGTGAAAGGTGCCTAAGGTGTACATTCGATATATTGTGTTCGATGTACAAGATAGATTAGTATTGGGTCAAAGGATATTGATATCCTTGTTGTTGTTTTTATAAGGAGTAGATCTCCTTTGGGGTTAGGTGTTGGTCTATTGTTGGGTAGTAGTTCCTCCATTGTAATGGAGCTCGATACTTAGCCTAGTACTGGATAAAGGGTAGGCGACATTGTGGTAGGTGTGGTTCACCTTGGTGAAAGAACCCGGTGGTTAGCCTAGTACCGAAAAAAGAGTAGGCAACATTGTGAAGGCTTATCCGCCATAAGGAGTTGGTGTCGTATAGTGATTACGAACTCTCAAGTAGGTGACTCGGGGAGTGGAGTAGGGCAAGGAAGGTGTCCTTGTAGCCGAACCACTATAAATACTCGTGTCGTGGTTATGTGCTTCTTACTCTTTATCTTTCATTACACATTTATATATCTATCTATCAATGTCCAACATACACATCCAAATGGATTGACGTAAGTCGATCTAAATATTTTAAAATGAAGTTTTAACTGGTATAACTATTCAACCCCCCCTTCTAGTTTTCCACAATACGCCCTTGGCATCTTTCACTAATGCCACTTGACTTGACTTCTAGGGATTCTTCACTAATGCCTTTGACACGAACGTTTGGAACCTTTCACTAATGCCTTCGTCTTGACTCCATTGGAATTCTTCACTAATGCCTTTGACACGAACGTTAAGCACCTTTAACTAATGCTTTCGTCTTGACTCTTTCGGCATCCTTCACTAATGCCTTTGACACAACACCTCTATGGAGGAAGAAAGAACTATCAACAAGAGAACCTCAGTAGTCTTGATGATGACGAAGTATGGCAACTCATGGACTTGAGCTTTCTCGACTTCAAGAGGTGGTGATCTCGCCTTTAAGAGGAACCTAGAGAATCGCACAAAAACAAAAGACAAACTACATAGAGAGATCCTTAGGATCTGAGGTTAAAAGGTTACATTACTTGGGGAAAGTATGTGCGGGAGTGGCAACCCAAAATGAAGAAATGGCTCACTATTTATATAAGAAATTTAGCTACTGTTCCACGGATCCCTCACTTGAGGGATCCGTCCAGTGTATTACTGGGGATCCGTGGGACGCTCCCCTTTGCCCATGGGTTTTGGGTCATGGGTCATGGGTTATGGGTCATGGGTCCTAGACATTGGACCATGGGTATCCAAGTGGATACAATGTATCTAAAAGATGCAACGCATCTAGTCCATGGGTCATGGGTTAAAACCATGGGTCATGGATAATATCCATATATGACTTATGCATGATGTCATGCAATGGGTTATGGGTTATGCTTCATGGGTATGGGTCATGGATTTTGGGTTATACCCAACTACATTCAATATATTAAGTCAATGGGTCAAATACTTAAACTTCTACCCATTATTTTACCCATTATGATACATATTAGTTATGTATATATTTGCCCAATATGTAAACGCTAGTTGTTGTACATATGTGTTACTAAATCATAAATCACTTTTACTTGTTTAGTGTTTTATGTGAAAACGTATGTGTGTTAGTAAACTATTGGCTCAAACCATTTACGTATTTTATTTGTTTCATTAAAATGATTTTACGTTTGTTATCGACAAAACATTAGAAGATCGTAAAATATAAATAAACATTTTTACGGCTTATTTGTATTAACAATCTCCCCCTTTTTGTTGATGACAAAACATAAAATTATTTTAAGGAAAAACTATAATTCAAAAAAGTTTGAATTGGAGTTTTTACTATCTTCTCCCCCTTTTTGTCGAAACAAAAAGAGCGTGGAAAAGAAACTAACACATTGTTTTTAAGAAAAACATGTGATAAGAAAAGAAAATATAGAGAGCAAGTGACGGGAAGAGTTTTCATCTTAACTCCCCCTTGACGAGTCCATCCCTTTGTGAGGGCGTCAAGTAAGAAAAACTACTAAGCTAATGCATTGCAACTATGTTTGCAAATGGTTTCGTCTTTGTGACGATAATGCTCCCCCTTGATGATTGCAACTTTGCAAAGGGCCATCATAAAAATGTAATCCAAATTAGGATTATATTGCAAAGTTCCCCCTAGCTTAGGGTGTCAATGTATTGTTTAAACTTGTGTAGAGTTTACGAAACGTTTGTTTGTATCAGAGAGAAGATGTGAGGAACCATGCTCTTTTAGCATTTCAAATGTGTAAAGTTAACAAATGAAGTCCAATGACAACCATTTATATTCAAAATTTCATGTAAAAGGACAAACCTGCATTTTATCCTTTGAAGCAATATTCACAACAACCGAAACCTGGATACCAAACACACACTAAATTAGCAAATAAAAAACCCTCAACCATCGCACACCGGCCTCAGTACGATATCATTGCATCACATATACGACAACAAAAAATGGAAATAATCACATTCAAGATCAACGTGTAAAATACATCTTTTAACACAAACTCCACCTGAAAACTTATAAATCTTCTTTAAAATAGACTTTCACGAAGAAGAAAGCTAGACTTTCAATCTTACAGTGTCAACTTTAAACACCCTTTTTAAACATGAAATTATTCAAATGAAGTAAATCGTACCTTGTCAATCTACAACTCACCAGCCTGAAGTCAATAGAATGCTACTCTTAATCTCCCTCATGGTCGTCGTATTTGTTGGGATATAAGGTACTAGAGAAATATAAAGTACTGAAGAAGTCAAAGTGCTGAAGAGTTAAAGTACTGCTAAAGAAGAAAGTCAAAGTACTGCTCAACATCAAAGTATTGCAAAGCTTAAAGAACTGTTACATCGTTTATGGAAAGCTTTGTTATTCTAGAATATTCTTAGTTTAGATAATTTGTCGTACAAGTATTATAGTTGTAAACCGACTAGGGTTATCCTTATGCCTATAAAAGGACCCCTAGATTGGCATTAGATATATGTTTTTATAGTTTAAGAGTACGAATTCATACACAATATTAGAGTTATTCGAGTTGTTAGAGAATCTGTATAACAAACAGGTTCTAAGTATTAATAAAATCGTTGAAGTTAAAGTTAATTCTTCTTAGCTTTATTGAAATAAATTCCGCCTACTTAATAGAGTTAATTCAGTGTTTCATTGTTAGTAACTTAGGATTTATCCGAGGTTGCTAAGCCCTTACAAGCTACATAAGTTAGTTTGGTTAGAGTATATCGATCCAACAAGTGGTATCAGAGCTTGTATGGAAACTCTGATTAAGAAGAAACCCTTAAAAACCGATTTAACAACAAACCCTAAAGATGTCGACTGAAGCTGCACCACCCCCATCCATCACCTCACTCAGAATTCCTATAATCAAGAAGGGATAGTATGATCTTTGGAGCATGAAGATGAGGCAGTACATTGCTATTACAGACCATGCACTATGGAATGTAATTGTCAATGGTAATGAAGTTATTGCAGAACCTATAGAAATTCCTGGACAACCTAAACCACCTAAGGCCGTCTTACCAGCAGCTACAATCAGAAATCAAGAAAAGGCTCTCAACATACTGTTGTCTTCTATTCCTGATGGTCATCTAATCTAGTTCCATGATGCTAAGGATGCAAAGCAACTATGGGCTACTCTCAAGACAAGATTTGGAGGTAATGATGCTTCCAAGAAGATGCACAGAAATCTGTTGAAGCAAGAGTTTGAAACATTCACTGTTGGTGAAAGAGAAGGTCTTGATGCTGCCTATGACAGATTTCAAAATCTTCTTAGTATGTTGGAGTTATACAAAGCAGAGGTATCTGTTGAAGATGCAAATCCGAAGTTCTTAAGAAGTTTGGAATCTACATGGCATGTGATTGCTACTATGATCAGAGGACAACCTGGTTTGGATGTTATGGACTTTGATGATCTCTACAACCATTTGAAGGTGTATGAGCATGAGATGAATGGCCAAACAAGTTCAAAATCTCACAGTATTGCTTTTGTGTCTTCTGAAAAGAGAAGCAGTACTTCCACTAAAAGTACTACTTATCCTACTCAAAGTACTGTTGTTCAAAGTACTGTTGCATATCCTACCCCCACCTCATCACCAACAAACACCATTCATTCTGATGAAGTTGTATGCTCATTCTTTGCTCAGCAAGCTACTTTACCTGTTACTTATGAAGAAGATTTGTCACAAATTGAAGAGGATGCTCTTGAAGAAATTGATATAAGGTCGCAAGTTGCTATGATCACTGCTAGGATCAAGAAGTTCATGAAGAAAATAGGAAGAGGCATTGACTTCAAGCCTAAGCAGGGTATAACGTTTGACAATACCAAGATTGAATGCTTTAATTGTCAAAGAACTGGACACTTTGCAAGAGAGTGCAAATTTGCTAAATATCAGGCAAATAGAATGATTGAGAAACCCAAGCTTGAACTAAAGGAAATCCCTATTACTGAAACAAAAGCTTTGGTTGCTCTAGAAAATCTATCAGAGGTTGACTAGAGTGCTGAATTTGATGATGAACCAGTAACCTACTGTATGGTTGCAGTGGAAGAGTTTGATTGGAGCACAGCCTTTGATGAGGAGCCAGGATTTGCTGCTTTGGAATCAAGAGATGGCCTAGGAAGCTTTGATTGGAGCATGGAATGTGAAGAGAAACCTGTTCTGCTTGCTATGGTAGCTACTTCACCAAGTTCACCCCTATCTCTGAGGTATGCTCTAAGTGTCATGATTTTTATCAAAAAGTGCTTAATGATTATGCAATTGAAAGAGATAATTATAGAAGGGCTAGGTCTGAGGTAGCTGGTTATCAAATTACTTTAGAGTCTATGGAAGCCAAAATAATAACACATGAAAATAATGAAATGGCTTGGGCAGAAAAGTATGAACAACAGGATTATCAGTTAAAATTAAGTGAATGGAAGTTAGGATGTAAGAATTCTGAAATTGAGAAGCTTACTAAGGAAATGGATGAATTGTTAGAAAAATTTGCTGCTTGGGGAAAATCTGGCCTTTCACATGTTAGTTTTGTTGAAAAACAGAAAAGAGCACACATTAAAATTGGCCTAGGTTTTGGTATAGATTTTAGTAGCATAGAAGAGAACCCACCTAGTGATCAGGAACAACTTGATTATGAGGATATACTAACTAGTGATGATGAACTCATTAACTATGTAGATAACACATCTAGTAATGAGGAATCTATTAGTCAAACACCTCCTGAATTTAAGAAAGACAAGGGTTATCATGCAGTTCCTCCACCAACTGGTAGTTTTCAACCAACTAGGATAGATGTTTCTTGTTTTGGAGTAGACAATTTAGAGTTTAGGAAGAAGCTTACTGGTCAAATTAGTTCTGAAACTTCAAAAGAAATAGTTGTGAAACCTAAGGATGAAAATATTAAGAGTCAAGCAGTACCTTCAACTCAAAGTACTGCTAAACATTCAGCTGTACCTTTAAGAAAACCTTTTCAAAATACTGCTAAACCTTTTTGGGATAATTTTGGTCATAATAATTTCCATAATTCACCAAAAAGTCAGGTTAGGTTTGGTCATAGAACTCAAGGAAATTTTTTTGGGAGTATGGGTCAAAAATTGTGTTTTGTTTGTTATAGTCCTGATCATTTAATTAAGGACTGTGACCATCACTCAAAGTATCTAAGCAATTTCCCAAAGACCAGATCTGCCAACCAAAAACCAAGGGAGAATAAACCAGTCTGGAATCATTCACATAGGGTTAACCATAACAACTTCTCAAATGACTATAGGTACCCTCACCAAAGAAGACCTTTTTCAAAATCACTGGTACCTTCTCAAAGTACTGCTAGATTTTCACCCAATCAAGGTACTGATAGCACTTTTTGGAATGGAAGTCCTAGGAGATCTAATTACTATCAATCTACAAGGTGTTACACCTCTAAAAGAGTATCTAGATCAAAGAATTCTACACCAAAAGTTAAAACCAGCCGGGTTAAGAAAGAAAGTATTGATGGGGAACAAACAGTACTTTCAGCAAATACTGATGAAACAAAGATTTTTGTTGAAAATAATTTTGTTGAAAAAGAAAGAGATTTTTGTTGAAAAACCAACACAAGTTTTGGAACAACCAAAGATAATTGATCATGTGCTTAAAGACAGTGGAAATTACATACTTAAAGAATTTAAGTTTGTAACTCCACAAGGGGAACACAAGTCAGTAATGGCTTGGGTTCCTAAAATTAACTAGCTCTTTTATCTTTGTGCAGGGCAACCCAGAAGAGGAGCTTAAAGATCATCTAATTGTAGATAGTGGTTGCTCTGGAAGCATGACAGGAGACAAAGAGATTCTGTCAGATTTTAGATCTTATTGTGGAGGAAGAGTTGCATTTGGGAATGATGCTAGTGGAGGAAGAATAACTGGCAAAGGAACTATCAAGGCAGGAAGCATAAATTTTGAGAATGTTCGTTATGTGAAGGAACTCAAATTCAACCTTTTGTCAGTCTCTCAGATCTGTGACAAGAAGCACCCTGTGTTATTCACTGACACAGAATGTCTCATTCTTTCCCCTATGTTCAAGCTTGTTGATGATAACTTGGTAGTACTGAGAGTACCAAGAACCAACGATGTGTACAGTCTGGATATGAAGAGTCTTCACTCTTCTGAAAGAGAAACATGTTTAGTAGCAAAGGCAATACTTGAAGAAGCACATCAATGGCACAGAAGATTAGGCCATGTGAATTTCAAGAATATCAACAAGTTGGTTAAAGGAAATTTAGTTAGAGGTTTACCTACCAAAACATACAAGAATGATCACTCATGTTTGGCGTGCAAGAAGGGTAAACAACACAAAGCATCATGCAAGAAGATTGTGGAAAGAACTATTAGAGATCCTTTGGAGTTGCTACACATGGATCTGTTTGGACCTGTTTCTGTTGCAAGTCTAAACAAGAAGAAGTACTGCCTGGTTATAACAGATGATTGCAGTAGATTTAGTTGGGTATTTTTCTTGGGATTTAAAGATGAAACCTTTGATGCTATTCATGATCTTATAATAGCCCTTGAAAACCAATTGAGACTCAAAGTAAGAGGTATTAGATGTGACAATGGGACTAAATTCAAGAACAAGTTTATGGATGAATTTTGTGCCAAGAAATGAATCAAGAGGGAGTTTAGTATTGCTAGAACTCCACAGCAGAATGGTGTTGCAGAAAGGAAGAACAGAACTTTGATAGAAGCAGCCAGAACAATGCTTGCAGATTCCCTTCTACCTATTCAATTTTGGGCTGAAGCTGTAAGTACTGCTTGCTAGGTGTTGAATAGAGTTTCAGTCACTAAACCTCAGATGAAGACACCTTATGAGTTGCTTATGGGAAATAAACCTAACATACGTTTTATGAAACATTTTGGATGTCCTCTGACTATTCTCTATACTATTGATGCTTTGGGAAAATTTAAAGGGAAGTCAGATGAAGGATACTTATTGGGATACTGTACCAATAGTAAAGGATTTAGAGTGTACAACAAGGTCACCAAGAAGGTTCCAGATTGTCTTCATGTTGAATTTTTAGAAGATCAAGAAAATCAAAAATGTAAAGGTCCTGATTGGATGTTTGATCTTGATATTTTGGCTCCCTCTATGAATTATGTTCCTGTTAGAGAAGAATATCCAGCTGATCACAAAGAAGAAGATTTAAAGTGCATTGTTCATGGAGTTAATATTAGACCTGATGCTGTTCCTTATGAAGAACCTGTAACTGTCGAAAAGGAGAAAAGTACTGCTGAACCAAAATCTACTTTGTCTGCTGAGGATCAAGCTATTCAAGATGAACTTAATAGAATGCTTCTTCAAGAAACAATATCACAATCTTATGAGGATGAACAAAGAAAAGCTTTTGAAGATACAAAGACAAAGGGTAAGTCTACAGAATACACTCACAGTACTTTAGATCACAGTACTTTGGATCAAAGTATTGCTGCACCTATTGACAGTACTTCGGAAGATTTGAATGATCCTACCATGCCTGGATTAGAAGACACTGATGAACAGTTTGAAGATGAAGGTATTTTCTCAAATTCCAATGAAGGAGTTGATTTCATAAATTTGGATGATGATTTTGAAGTTCCACAGACTCCTACATTAAGAGTTCATAAAAATCATCCCACTAGTCAAATCATTGGACCTTCTACATCAGGGGTGCTCACAAGAACCAAGGATAAAGGCTTCTCTGAGCCACATAATGCTTTACTTAGCTTTGTGTATAAACAAAACAGCCTGAATCATAAGGATCACCAAACATGCTTATTCACTTGTTTTATCTCTCAAGAAGAACCCAAGAATGGAGCTCAAGCATTAACTAAAGAAAGTTGGGTTGAAGCCATGCAAGAAGAACTTCTTCAATTCAAACTTCAAGAAGTTTGGGTACTATGTGATCTACCAGATGGAAAGAAAGTCATTGGTACAAGATGGGTTTTCAGAGTAAAGAGAGATGAAAGAGGTAATGTCATCAAGAACAAAGCATGGCTAGTAGCACAAGGTTACAGACAAGAAGAAGGAGTAGATTATCATGAAGTGTTTGCTCCTGTAGCAAGGATTGAAGACATTCTAATATTTCTTGCTTTTGCATCATATATGGGCTTTCTTGTTTATCAAATGGATGTCAAAAGTGCCTTTCTTTATGGTACTATTACAGAGGAGGTCTATGTCAAACAACCTCCTGGTTTTGAGGATCCTGCACATCTAAACAAAGTCTACAAAGTTGTCAAGGCTCTTTATGGTCTTCATCAAGCACCTAGAGCTTGGTATGAAAGACTTTCCACTTTCTTATTACAACATGGTTACAGGAGAGGTGCTATTGATAAGACTTTGTTTATCAAGAGAGATAAGAAGGATATCATGTTGGTTCAAGTTTATGTAGATGATATCATCTTTGGAGCTACAAAACAGTCCATGGTAAAGGAGTTTGAGCAACTGATGCAACATGAATTTCAAATGAGTTCTATGGGTGAATTAACTTTCTTTTTGGGTCTTCAAGTTAAATAGTCAAAGGAAGGAATTTTCATAAGTCAAGATAAGTATGTCTCTGACATTCTTAAGAAGTTCAACTTTAATGCTATGAAGCTGGTCACAACACCCATCAAATCTATCAACTCATTGGGCAAGGATGAAGATGGTTAACCTGTAGAAGTCAAGCTTTACAGATCTATGATTGGCTGTCTTATGTACTTAACTGCATCTAGACCTGATATCATGTTTGTTGTTTGTTTATGTGCAAGATATCAAGTCTCACCCAAGGTCTCTCATATGAATGCAGTCAAGAGGATTTTTAGTTATTTGAAACAACCACCTAAGTTATGGTTGTGGTATCCAAAGGATTCACCTTTTCACTTGGAAGCTTTTTCAGATAGTGATTATGCAGGTGATAATTATGATCGAAGATCAACCACTGGAGGATGCCAGTATCTTGGAAGAAGATTAGTCTTATGGCAATGTAAGAAGCAAACTATTGCAGGAACATCATCCACTGAAGCAGAATATGTTGCTGCTGCAAGCTGTTGTGGACAAGTCTTGTGGATGCAGAATCAACTTTTGGATTATGGGTTCAACTTCAAGAATACTCCTATCAACATTGATAATGAGAGTACAATTTGCATTGTGAAGAATCCAGTTTATCACTCCAAAACCAAGCACATTCAGATTAGGCATCACTTTATCAAAGATTGTTATGAGCATAGGCTCATTAATGTTGTCAAGGTTCACACAGATGATAATGTAGCTGACCTACTCACAAAAGGATTTGATGTTTCAAGATTCAATCACTTGGTGGTGAGTATTGGTATGATTAATTACTAAGCTACATTTAAGGGGAGGACTGATTAGTTAGTTAGACAGTCCTATGCATTGCTTGAGGGGAGGCAATCCAATGTCTATTTGAAGTTTTTGCCATTATGAAGAAGAGAATGGAAAAGTACTGCTTTTTGGTTATATGAAAGTACTGCTCTGAAAGTACTGCTTTGGAAAGTACTGCACACGTGGAAAGCAATGCTTGTCTTATCAACGTACTGTTCCAACGGTCAAAAGATGGGTTAAAATTCAAATAATGGTAACTTTGTTATTATGGGCTGTGATTTTTCAAATCTTACCTATAAATAACTGTCAGGATCCTATATTTATGTGTTTGATGATTCGGGTGGTCTTGGATGATGGAAATACATGTTAGCCATTAGAGAGAGAAACTAGAGAGTTGGTTGTTTTCTTGGTAGAGACTTGATGAACAAAATATGAGAGGTTAGATTGAAAAGCACCACCCCTTCCATGGATGGAAGGGGTATTTATAGTTACAAACATAACGACCTCCTATCGGCCTGTGGATCAGGTATACAGTGGGTAAAGACCCGTCCTTCCTCCACGGTGTTACTCTAAACTATTCTACGCTACTGACTAACTAATTAACTACATAATAACATAAATAACTACAAGTCTACGAGCTAAATTATGCTAGATAATATTTGGGGTGACCGACTCTTCACTATGGAATTTCCAATTCCTAACAATCTCCCCCTAAGGGAGGTCACCCCATGTTTTACATTTGGAATCCTAGAATTCTATATAATCTTTAGTCTTGAGCTCGTAGACTTGAATTCTTCAACATCTGAATCTTTGTGCTTTTGTAGCGATTCTTCAAAGTCCGATAGCTTTGTACTTTCAGTGGAGGCCTTTGAACTGATCCACATCTTTGATGATCTTCGAGCTTTCTTCGAGATCATCAGCCATAGTAAATCTCTGGATCACCCTTTATTGTGTTGCCATCATGTGTTGTTGTGACTTTCGGACCGACATGCTCACACTTTTGAATCATGACATCTTTCCATCAGAGTAGCAGAAGCCTTACTGGTTCATGATATTTGCAGCAGCGAAGCAGAAGCATAGTATAAAAATATCAGAGCCAGGTTATGTAGATAAGCACAAGTCATGATTTCTTCAATTAAGTGTGGATGTTGTGAGCATGTGGCTTTGGATTGACTCCTCAATTCTGATCAGCTGCAACCGTCCAAATGTACCTGCAAACAACAGTTAGCAATAAAACACACGAAAGTGTCTTTGATCACTTTCGTTGAATTGAGGTACACGGCCCACGGTTCCCCGTTAATCAGTACAAGTACTGCCTGTGATCAGGTAGGATTCCGAAGAATCTCCTTGACAGGGTTTCGCAGCTGTTCTAGCTGTTCTCAAACCGGAACGTCTCAAAGAAGACAACACGGAGTGAGTGAACCAGCGAATTGAGATTCACTGATTGATGAAAAATTTATTTGAAAACAATTGCGTATTGCTTAGAAGAAAGAGTTTTGCAATACGACAAAGGTTTTATGAGAAAGATCAATTTTCAATCAAAAATACTTTTTTTATTTGAAAAGAGTACACATTCGATGTGCTAGATAAAAGAAGAGATTCGCACATCGAACGGTTTTTCCAAAAGGATTTTTCAATCAGAGATACTTTTTGAATATGAAATATGAATACACATTCGATGTGCTAGAGAAAAGAAGATTTGCACATCGAACGATTTTTCCAACAGTATTCGTCAATTCCATTCCTGGACCAAGGTTGATTCAAGATTGAATCTCCCCATCGTTTCTATTCAGTTATCAAAAGTTTGATCTTACGAGAAGATCTCACATGTCACTCACCAAGAGCTTGTTTGATCTTGGCTCTAGAAGGATTTCCATCTTCATCATGAATATTTTTACATATCACTCGGATGTTCTGGCAATACCACAAGGATAATGCGTAGGACTCTCAATATATTCTTACTTTCCACATTACGTGAAACATCAAGTCTTCATTAATTTTGTGTCCTAACGAGATATTGTGGATGATCTCTTGGCTCTAGACTCAATTGTACACATTTGGTTTCCTATGTCGGAGACTAGGGAGAGGGTCTCCTTCTTCAATATCAACAATCTCTAAGAGAAAGTCGATAGATAATGTCGGTTCCCTGTGAGAATGAAACAAGCCCTTTTAAGAAGAACTTGAGTAGCTTGGGAAGTTTAGTGCAGTGCGTCACTGGGTCCATGACGTCTTGTCTTCAATACTGACGTTACCTTGGTAACCACCAGTAGCATATGTATTGAACCCGGTTTCTGCCCTAAGGTTGAATTATTGGAGGGCTATTTCTTTTCACCCTTTTTCACATTCATTTCTTTTTCATTCTTCAACCCCTTCAGTGCTTACCGAGACTTCATAACTAGAACATTGTTGGGTTTATTCCAGTACTAGCTCTGTCTCAGTCCGCACTCTTCCCATATTCTCATTTTTCTCCTTTTTTCAACATTCCTAAGGACTCTACACTATTTAGTGGATTGTCCCTGGGAAGATCCCTCCGGTTCTGGCGGATCATGGGAACTAATACCTAACCTCACCATCCTTATAACTCCATTCATAAAGTAAAATGGTCTCTCTTTTGGTACAGCTCATTCTTCCTTGAAACCAATTGAAAAATCATTTGGAAAAACAATCAAGGTACTTGTGATACGAGATCAAAGCATTTTGTACCTTAATAGTTTTGATCATTTAGAAAACCTCCCCCTCAACATGTGCATATGATTTAGAAATAGTTTAGCACATGGAGACAAGAGGACTTTGAAATATTTTCTTTGATCACAATTTTCATAGAAAAAGCCATTTGATTTTCTTGGTAAATTCTCCCCCTCAATATGTGCGTAGGATATTTGAAATCATTTTATCACATAGAGGAAAGAGTTCATTTGAAGTACATCCACGATCACAAATTCCATTAAGAAACCATTTAAAACTCAATCAAAGTACTTTATGTTAAAACGTACAAGCATTTGCACCTTGATAGTTTATTATCTTTTAGAAATGCTCCCCCTCAATATGTGCTTCGAGATTCGAAAGCATTTAGCACATATGAGAGAGCAGCCTGCACAATTGAATCAAAATGATAACCTTTTATCAAATTTCATTATTAAATCACAAATTCTCCCCCAATCAAAAATATCAAACCCTTTGAGATTTTGGATCCCAAGTGATTTAATAAGGTTTAGAAAACATGGGAGAAAATGTGACTGATTTAAAAACTCATATTGTTTTTGGATAAATGCTCCCCCTCAACATGTGCATTATGTATATTAAAATCGTTTGGCACATGGAGGCAGGAGTGCCTTTGAAGGACTAAAACCAATTCAATTTAAAAGAGACAAGAGATTTAAATCACGATCTCTCCCCTGATCAAAAATTTCAAACCAATTGAGATTTGTGATCCCAGTTGATTTAAATTATTTAGAAAATTTTAGGGAAAGACGTGGCAAGATTTGATTTTGAAAATTGACTGATAAGGAACAGTTTTTAGACATTAAAGATTGTTAGTGTCAGGTATGATAGTTTTTTTAAGAGATCTTTAAGTAAAATAAAATAATTTCACAATCAAACGAGAACAGAAAAAATTTCATTTTGTAAGTTCTTGATTCTAAAATAAAAATCATACCATGACATAACATTAAATCTTTAGATCACCACTTATTTTGTACAAACCGACTTTTATGAAGAAATATTGTATGAAAATAATGTATTTTAAATCACTCTCCCCCTCAATCGATGACCATAGTCGATGATTGAGTGACTTATATTTTTGATAAAATGAAGTCCGGTGATTTTCAAAATTTAGTCCAATTTATTTTCAAAAATAATATTTTTCCATTTTCAAAACAATTTTAATCAAATTTTTCAAAATTGTTTAAAAAAAATGGTATCCTGCACAAAGATACGTTAGGTGGTTGAGAAGCTTCTGTTGATGCTGTAGGGCAGGAAGAAAATCGTCTGCAGATACAGTGAGACTTCTTACGTTGCATTTTAATGCCAACTGAGGTAAAATTAAGCTCTGTTTTTTCAATCAATTAGAAGAAAACCATCTGCAGATGCAGTGAGACCTCTTACGTTGCATTTTTCATGCCAACACTCCATAGAAGTCCAATTAAGCTCCGTTTCTTCATTTGACAGCCCAAGATATAGTTACCCTTTCCTTTCGGCATCCAATCATCTTCAATTGTGGGATCCGGATCGGGAACATTCTTATATACCAAAATACCTGCATACGTTAGTGAACACACATATAGATATATGGTGGTCGACATCACCCAAACAGCAATCGACTAATAAAAGTCAATTCAACATATCAATCAGATCATTCAAATGTATGAGAATAATGTGTTTATCAAACTCTAATCATCTAATCCTAACAATCATATCCTAGGCACCTAGTCCTTCAACATAGGTTAACATCATTTTTAATTAAGCATATTAGGATAATTAGATAAGCTCGTTTAGATGATATAAATTTGAAAACATTCTCCCCCTCAATCAATGACTCATTTTCTGAAAAGTTTAAAAGCGCTGAAGTCATTGATTGAGTTTTCAAATTTAATAAAAACTCTGAAACTGATTGTTTTTCAAGCAACTCATTTTCCACCATTTTGTTAAAACAAATATTTTTCTGAAGAATTTTAGACGGAAAAATATTTGAGTAGGAACAGCAGTCCTTCGACATACTTTCCTCATTTGTTATTAGGAAAAGTGCACGAAATATTTGAAAAATTGGTTCAGCATATCCCTTTCCTTCTTTGAAGAACGGGTTGCTATCAGAAATAATAGCAAGCCAGTTTTTTGACGCCCGGGTTACAGTCTGAAATAACTGTAAGCCATATTTTGAGACATGTTTTGGGAAAACATATTTACACCTCCTGCTCGAACTTCATCTATGATCCTGTGCCATTATTGAATGACATTTCTAAGACCGTAGATGTTATCGATACCAGAAGACATGTCTTGAGAAAACATATTTTTGTTATTTTTAAATTTTCTGATTTTTATGGGTTTTTGTTGGTTTTATATTTTTCTATTTTCTTTTTGTTGGTTTTATATTTTTGTATTTTGTTTTTGATAAATATTTACAAAGATAGAATAGATGATATAGTTTAAGAAGATGATGATACGAGTACCAAGATAAGGATATCGAACAGCCCCGTTGTAGAAGATAGAAATCGTCATCTTTTAAACGTCCACCACCAAAGCTTCCGAGGCTCTTGAAAAGAAGAAATTGAGCCCTTAAGAATGTGAGACTTTTGCAGCTTCCCCCCAAACCGAAAATCCTTTAGATGAGCAGATTCGAAGCTCTATTTCAAGCTTGCCTTAGCCAGGTGCACAGAGAAGCATACCATTATCATAAATCCCGCTGCTCCTTTTAAGAATGAAAATCGAGACTCTTCGTTCGGGGTTATATCATCAACAAGAACAGCAACGTTTCATCCCACACTTAAAACAATCTTCTCATATTTCTTTTCAACTGACGTCTGAAGCGATCCATTCCAAAAAGGTGTCAAGAGAACACTTCCCCCGAGTAGTTGAATTGATGCAGCTCGTCTCTTAGAATAGAGCTCACGAACCCGAATACACATATACCCAAAGACAAAGAAACTTATACCATCGAAGTAACAGATTAAGTCCAATAGCCAAAGAATAACCCTGATGTATACTTTTCTCTTCCCCTGAAGAAAGTGTATGAAGCTCAAGAACCCGAAGTACCCGAATGCCCAAAGAGAGAATAACCGATAACTTTGAAGGAGCAGGCCGAATCACTGATTATCTCTGCGGAGGACTATCTCTGCGGATGTCAACTCCGGAATAAGTGATTATATCTCTGAATCACTGATTAAGCCCTCAAGTGAAACAGCTGAGCATCCCCAATGTACACAATCTCTCTCCCCTGATGATTGTGATAACATCAAAATCATCACACACTTGTGTACCTCTTTTATCTTTAGAAACCTTCTATTACATCACTTCCCCCACGTAGTTGGAATAATAACACTAAAAGCCCTGATGAGTAAAACCTTGAGATTCTCTGCGGTCATGACAATTGATGAGTGTCTAAATACTCATCATTTTTGTGTAATCTAAACTGCAAAATCATCTGAAAACACTCAGAAACACATCAAAATGATCAAAATATCACAAATCAGTGTTTTATGTGTTTTAAATGCAAAAATATCAAAATCAGATGAAAAACATATCAAATTTGCAAAAATTGCAGTTTTAGTCCCCCGAGTTTCAAAAATTGTCAAAAATAGTCCCTGAGCCAAAATTTCAAAAGAAAAGTCACCAAAGGTCTTTTTAAAATAACAAATTGTCATATTTAGTCCTTTGGTGAAAAATATCAAAAGTTTGAGAAAATTACAAGTTTGGTCCTCCGAGTTTCAAATTTGGCAGAAATGGCCCCTGGAAATTGGAAGTTGTCAAGTTTGGTCCCTGTACTTTTGAAGCTTGTCACTTTTAACCCTTGGATCAACTTTGATGAAATGGCAGCAATAGTCCTTGCATTTTCAGAAATTACAACTAAGGTCCTTGTGATTTAATACCTTTTATACCCATTTTTGACCCTATCAATACATGTGACCCCTGCCACTTAAACAATTATGAACCCCCTTTATTATTAACCTGCCCTGGTCAAATCCCAAATGGTCAAACAGACACCCACTTGGCGCCCAAAACCCCTTTCACTGTTCACCTCCCTCAAGCTTGCCTGAATTCCAAAACCAGTCATGGTTTCTCCTCATTTTCAACCCCCCTCCTCACCTATCCATCTCCCTTGTCCCCTCCTCTTCCACTAACACCCAAATCCCATTAATATCAAAAAACCTGCTCAAATCTACCCAAAGACCTTTTGGCGCCAAAAGTAAAATAGATGGCTGGGATCATTTTGACTCATCCAATGGTGGTGGGATCAAGTCAGAGACAAGTGGAAATATCTTGGAGTTATAAAAGAGAAGGAGAGAAGCAGTTTCAAGGGGTAGCTAGTTTTCTAATTTTTTCTTAATGTCGTTTCTTTAAATAAATGTTGTAGTTTAATTTAAATGTTGCAATTTCAGTTCTTCTGTACTAAAGTTAAGTTATAACATCTTTGTAATAAGTTTTGAACATTAATTCAAGTCTTTAATCTAAGTTTCAAGTTTAATGCCTACTGTTGCATTTTTTCAGTTTCAACTTTCATGAGCAGCTTCTTAGAACTTTATTCTTAAGCTAAATCAAGCTTATGCAAGCTTATAAAAGCTTACTGTAAGCTTATCTTTCATTTTCAAACAATTTTGAATCATAGTCAACAAAAATCAAAGGAAATTGGTCAAGAATGGAAATTGGATCCTGGGATGTTGCAGGCTTGGATTTGGGTTAAAAATGGTTTAGTATAGTGGTCTTTTTGATCTGGTTTTGGCCTGCATTAGCTGGACACATGTGAGTATCTGTCTCACTTTTAATTTTCAAGCCAAATTTGCATATGTTGCTTGTGTATGTATCTGTGGTCTAAATTGTTTTCTATGTATTCATATAGTTGTAATATGTTCATAAGAACTTAGTTTGGTCCTTAAATCATGTTTGTTCAGCAGTTGTCCATTTTTAGTTCACAACAGTGGATTAAAGGGGTGTTTGGTTTTGCTGCATAAACTGCACTAGAGGATAGCTCAGTGGTTAGAACTTGTGGTTCATGCTTGTTTAGTCAAATTGAATCCTTATCTGTCTAGTTCTTGCACCCAAATAAGCTCAAAGTCAAAATTGTACTTTAAGTGCTTTTGCAGCTTCACTGTTGGGATTTTTACAAATCCATTTCTTATTTTGTGTTTAAATGTCTTAGATATAGCTAGCATTAGTTTTATTTCATACATTAAGTCCATAATCAGTCCTTAAATTGGATCCAAAACTCACATTAGTCAACTTCTCAGTTTTGATAAGAAAGTCAAAAGTGCAATTTCTCAGTTTTTGGCCAACAAGAAGTGATTTTTCATTCACTCAATTCTGAGCCAATCTCAGTGAGACTTGGTGTTTTTAAAACTTCAATTGGTCTTATGTCTTATCATCATTTTATTATATTTTTACAATTTTTATAAAAGCTCCAACAAGCTTGTTCTTTAGGTTCATTTTGCCCTGCACCTGAAACTCAGCTTATGCTGGGATTTTCTCTGAATTGTCCAGAGTTGCACAGAGCTCATTTGAGCTTGTGTAGGTCTGAAATTTGGCTCATGTGTAGTTACCTAGGTCTTCTTCATGTCCCAACTTTTATTTCTCAGTTTCAGCTTATTTTGAGTGCTTAATTTCTTGCTTAAAGTAGACCCTAGTCACTGTTTTTTAGCTTAAATCTCAAAACACCAAATATGTGTGAGCTTGCAATCAGTGGTTTGGGGTAGCTTAAACTTGTTCCATTTCTGTTACTTTATCATATTAGAGCTTCTCCTTTGGTTTGGTAGCTTTTGGACTCCATTTGGCTTATTAAAGTGCTTCTTTATAAGCACTAGCTACACCAGTTTCAATATCTTGCACACAAGTCCTGGTTTTTCTATTTTTTCCAGCTTTCTAATATCATTTTAGACTTTTCCTGCAATTTTCAGATTTTCCCAAGTTGTTTTGCTATTTTTCTTAATTTAAATTAGTTTTTAAGCACTTTTAAATAGCATTTAATACAAAAAATTAAGAAAAGCTTCAAAAAAATAATTTTTCAATTTTCTTAGGTTAAGATAAATATAAAAGTAATAAAAAGTATTTTTCTATAATTTTCTTAGTTTAAAAAGTATTTTTTAGCATTTTAATTAGTTTTAAATAGTTTTAAATTAATAATAAATACATATAAAGTCTTAAAAATATATTTTCAGTTTTAAAATTAGTTTTATCATATTTTAGATTTTTCTAAATCTTAATTTTATTTTTCTAGTCTTATTTCATATTTTCTTCTATTTTTGAGTATTATTAAATAGTTTAAAATAGTTTTTAATTAATAATAATTGATTAAATAGTTATAAAAATAATTTTATTTTTCTAAATATTTTCTTATATAATTAGGATTGTAAAAATGTATTTTTCATATCCGTAGGTATTTTCCTTCTTAGATTTCACGTTTTATTTTGTACGTTACGTAATTTTTATTTAAACGTATGTTTTAGGTTTTAAACGTTCATCACTTTAAATATAGTGATAGCGTTTATTTAATATCTTTTATCTTTTTAATTTTCTTAATTTGTATTTAAGTCGCTTTAATTTATAAACTTTTTCAGTAGTGTAATTATCCTATCCCAATCCTTCCTGATCGCTATCATTAGTGATCATTCTATCGTCTGAATCAGTGTTTGCACACCATTGAGTCTCCTTGGGACTAAACGACCCGGGAATTCCCTGTATTCTCTGATCTTCATTGCATTTGTGTTTAACCTGTTTTAAGTCTGTTAGACTTGACGGTTTTGCGCAGATCAAAATTTTGGCGCCGCTGCCGGGGAGCTGTGCGTGCTGATTGTCTTCCGTTTAGCAGATTAGTGATTTGGATATTCACTCTTTGTCTATACCATCTGTATGTGTTTATATTTTCTTTATCAAAAACCCAAAAAGATTTTCAGTCTTTGTTTTTACAAATGTTTTTCAAAAATGCCAAAAATATTCCTCTTCACCCTCCTACCCATTTTGATTCTTTATCCCTTTACCCTCTATCCATTTGATTCTCACTTCTTCTATTCTCATGGAATCTCTCGAGAACGAATTCTGGGACGAAGCTGAAAAGCTTCAGACTTTATCACAAATGTCTAGAATTCGTGTTGTTCGTGATGATCCATTCATTCTGCGTAGGGAAATGGAACGAGAAACCGGGGTGACAAAGGACCAGGTACTTCCTTTTGATAATGGGAGTTCTAAATACATCCAACCTACGGTTATCCAAAGCTCTAAACCCTCAATTGCTCCTAAACCGTCTAGAATTGATTCTAAACTTTCACGATTTACGGTTAAAAGCAAACATGCAGAATTCAGTCCGGTGACTAACAAGAATGACTTGCTTAATCTTCACGTTTCTCAAGAACCAGAACCAGAGACCATAACGGAAGTGGTGGAAATTGCTAGCTCTCAGAGCACATCACTTGTCCCACCTCTTGATTTTTCAAAATGTTCTTTGAGTCTTGATAGTCATTCTAATCACCATGTTGGTTTTGTTGATTCTTTGAATAAACCGATTCCTCTTCATAACTATCAAATGCAATCGTTTATTCCTTGTGTCGGTTGTGGTGAGCCTCTCTATGGTTCACCCTGTCGTTGGTGTACTTGTGTACAATGTGGTAATGATATCCATAACGGGAGTTGTTTGTTTTGTGGTTCGAGGAATTCATTTGATTATGATCCTTATCAGAACTCATTTAACGACTCTTCAAACTTTTCCAATTACCCACCACAGCCCGAATTATCATCATATGACCAACATATCTGTTGTGAATTTTGTGGAGGTCCTCACCAAGGATTTGAGTGTCAATCCGGAAACGCGTTTGTCTATGAACAGTTTTCCAGTGATGCTCAGAACTTTGGTTATAACCAAAATCCATATGATTCACCTTTCCAGACTCAACAGTTTTACTGTTGTAAGTACTGTGGAGGTCCCCATTTCAGCTCTGATTGTCAAATAGGGAACCCAGTTCCTTGTAACAATCATGACTCTCACATATTTGAAAATTTCCAACCTCCACAGCATTATACGGTTCAAACTCCACCTGAGCCGTTATCTCAAGAAATCTCCCACGATTTTGAAACCGCAATGAAAACACTTGAGGATATGATTAGTAACTTTAAGAATCAAGTGAGTGGTGAAAAGTCCATGGGGGAATTGCTAGCCGAAGAGCAAAAGGCCCGCCAATCTAGGGAAGAAACATTAGTCCTAGAGCAAGCAGCTCTAAGACGTTCCCAATTTCTGAAGGCAGCTCTTTATGATGATGACGAGGATAGTTTTTATCCTTTTATAGATAATACTTCTCAACTCCCTCAGTCAGTTGATATTCCAGCAGTTGAGATTTCATCTCAAACAACTGCTATCACACCCGAAGCTCCCACTCACTCTCTAAATATGGGGGATGAGCATCTTGACACTGTTCCTGAAAAGGAATCGGACGAATTCATAAAGTCTAGTGTTGAGGACCTTATCCCAATCCCGAGAGAGTCACAGGGAATTTCTGATCATCTGTGTGATATCCCTTTCCCTCTTGAGTGTTCTCAAGATCATTTTGAAACTTTCTCAAATTTTAGCGAAGATTGTGTTTCATATGGAAACATTGAGTTTGTTGAGGCATCACTTCCACAATCTGATGCTGACCCCCTTCTTGAGGAGTTCTCCGGTGAACTCACTCACATCAATCCACTCTTTGATTTCGAAGCCGATCTGGGAGAAACTGAAAGTCTCATTGACAATGATCGTTCACTCACTTCTTATCCCAACAATCCAAATGAGAATGTTGATCACTTTGTTCCCGAAACATTCAAAGCTACTTTCACCAATCCTCTATTTGAATTCGACTCTGAATTCACTTTAATTTCTGAGAATCCACTCTTTGATACTCAGATTGAGGATAGTGATGAGCCCACAATGGAACAAGAGTTCACAAATTCACTTAATGTGAATGATTCTCATCATGAAGAGTTCTCCGGTGAACTCTCTCACGACATATCTCCTCCGGAACATGATCATTTCTACTTTGATCTTGAGGATGATATTAGCTCGGAGGAAGGTGTACTCTATCGTATGAGTTTGCCTATTAATGATACTACCTTCACCCTTCCTCCCAATATGTCTACATTTGAGGATGAAGAATGGATCTTGATTGTTATCAGAACCTTTCTTCCTTTCCTCAAATATCTTGTGATTTCTCTCCATCTTCACTCCTTCGGGAATGAAGACACTATCTTTGATCCCGGCATTTTCATTTATCATTTGTGAGCCGGATCTATGTATATCTCATCGGTGTGGAACTTTCACGTGCTTCAAATGTTTTTCCAAACATCTTGAATGAAAGTCCGATGGAGATTGTCTCTTCCACTTGCTTCCCCATGAACAAATGAATTCGGGGTCGAGTCAAGCTAGCGACTCGGTAATCAAAAACAGTAGCTAAACATGGGTTTTCACCCGTGTGTACCACCCTAGTGTGGGGGAGTTGCCCACATGTTTCAAAAAAAAAAAAAAAAAAAAAAAAAAAAAAAAAAAAAAAACTCTTCTTTCTAAATAATGGCCGTAATATTTCCCTTTCACGTTCTTTGTTTCGGCATAACCGCCGGTACTTTGAATATTGAGGGCAATATTCATTTCTAAGTGTGCGGGGGAATTCTCACGAATTTCATATATTATCTACCCAATTCCCCCGTTTTTGGCCAAAAATTTTTTTTGGAGTAAGTGTTCTACACTTACTCAGCTTGGTTATCAGTCCGCCATGTCTGTAAGACTAAAGGATTGGCTAATCCAGGAGCAAACGGCTCTTGGTAAAGATTTCTCAAATCCGTTTATATGGCTTGCAATTTGCCCAAAATTGTATGGTTCTCAACTCACCATATCCTAAAAAGTGAAGAGTTGGCTAGCCCGCAAGATTATGGCTTGTGGTAAAGGCAGTGGAAAATCCATAATTGGTAATCAGCTCACCAAAGATAATATTGATAATTTATCTAAGAGTTGGCTAGTCCAGAAGGGTACGGCTTCTGGTAAAGACAAATCAAATCCGTTGAAAGCTGGTGGTTTGCTCAAAATCACATGGTTATCGGTGTACCATGGTTCTTACTTGAACTGAAACATTTGGCTACTCCAGAAGTAATGGCTTTTGGTAAAGAGATTAAAATCCATTATGTTTTCTCAAATCATTGCTAGGGACTAGCAATATCTCAGTGTGGGGGATTGATGAGTGTCTAAATACACATCATTTTTGTGTAATCTAAACTGCAAAATCATCTGAAAACACTCAGAAACACATCAAAATGATCAAAATATCACAAATCAGTGTTTTATGTGTTTTAAATGCAAAAATATCAAAATCAGATGAAAAACATATCAAATTTGCAAAAATTGCAGTTTTAGTCCCCCGAGTTTCAAAAATTGTCAAAAATAGTCCCTGAGCCAAAATTTCAAAAGAAAAGTCACCAAAGGTCTTTTTAAAATAACAAATTGTCATATTTAGTCCTTTGGTGAAAAATATCAAAAGTTTGAGAAAATTACAAGTTTGGTCCTCCGAGTTTCAAATTTGGCAGAAATGGCCCCTGGAAATTGGAAGTTGTCAAGTTTGGTCCCTGTACTTTTGAAGCTTGTCACTTTTAACCCTTGGATCAACTTTGATGAAATGGCAGCAATAGTCCTTGCATTTTCAGAAATTACAACTAAGGTCCTTGTGATTTAATACCTTTTATACCCATTTTTGACCCTATCAATACATGTGACCCCTGCCACTTAAACAATTATGAACCCCCTTTATTATTAACCTGCCCTGGTCAAATCCCAAATGGTCAAACAGACACCCACTTGGCGCCCAAAACCCCTTTCACTGTTCACCTCCCTCAAGCTTGCCTGAATTCCAAAACCAGTCATGGTTTCTCCTCATTTTCAACCCCCCTCCTCACCTATCCATCTCCCTTGTCCCCTCCTCTTCCACTAACACCCAAATCCCATTAATATCAAAAAACCTGCTCAAATCTACCCAAAGACCTTTTGGCGCCAAAAGTAAAATAGATGGCTGGGATCATTTTGACTCATCCAATGGTGGTGGGATCAAGTCAGAGACAAGTGGAAATATCTTGGAGTTATAAAAGAGAAGGAGAGAAGCAGTTTCAAGGGGTAGCTAGTTTTCTAATTTTTTCTTAATGTCGTTTCTTTAAATAAATGTTGTAGTTTAATTTAAATGTTGCAATTTCAGTTCTTCTGTACTAAAGTTAAGTTATAACATCTTTGTAATAAGTTTTGAACATTAATTCAAGTCTTTAATCTAAGTTTCAAGTTTAATGCCTACTGTTGCATTTTTTCAGTTTCAACTTTCATGAGCAGCTTCTTAGAACTTTATTCTTAAGCTAAATCAAGCTTATGCAAGCTTATAAAAGCTTACTGTAAGCTTATCTTTCATTTTCAAACAATTTTGAATCATAGTCAACAAAAATCAAAGGAAATTGGTCAAGAATGGAAATTGGATCCTGGGATGTTGCAGGCTTGGATTTGGGTTAAAAATGGTTTAGTATAGTGGTCTTTTTGATCTGGTTTTGGCCTGCATTAGCTGGACACATGTGAGTATCTGTCTCACTTTTAATTTTCAAGCCAAATTTGCATATGTTGCTTGTGTATGTATCTGTGGTCTAAATTGTTTTCTATGTATTCATATAGTTGTAATATGTTCATAAGAACTTAGTTTGGTCCTTAAATCATGTTTGTTCAGCAGTTGTCCATTTTTAGTTCACAACAGTGGATTAAAGGGGTGTTTGGTTTTGCTGCATAAACTGCACTAGAGGATAGCTCAGTGGTTAGAACTTGTGGTTCATGCTTGTTTAGTCAAATTGAATCCTTATCTGTCTAGTTCTTGCACCCAAATAAGCTCAAAGTCAAAATTGTACTTTAAGTGCTTTTGCAGCTTCACTGTTGGGATTTTTACAAATCCATTTCTTATTTTGTGTTTAAATGTCTTAGATATAGCTAGCATTAGTTTTATTTCATACATTAAGTCCATAATCAGTCCTTAAATTGGATCCAAAACTCACATTAGTCAACTTCTCAGTTTTGATAAGAAAGTCAAAAGTGCAATTTCTCAGTTTTTGGCCAACAAGAAGTGATTTTTCATTCACTCAATTCTGAGCCAATCTCAGTGAGACTTGGTGTTTTTAAAACTTCAATTGGTCTTATGTCTTATCATCATTTTATTATATTTTTACAATTTTTATAAAACCTCCAACAAGCTTGTTCTTTAGGTTCATTTTGCCCTGCACCTGAAACTCAGCTTATGCTGGGATTTTCTCAGAATTGTCCAGAGTTGCACAGAGCTCATTTGAGCTTGTGTAGGTCTGAAATTTGGCTCATGTGTAGTTACCTAGGTCTTCTTCATGTCCCAACTTTTATTTCTCAGTTTCAGCTTATTTTGAGTGCTTAATTTCTTGCTTAAAGTAGACCCCAGTCACTGTTTTTTAGCTTAAATCTCAAAACACCAAATCTGTGTGAGCTTGCAATCAGTGGTTTGGGGTAGCTTAAACTTGTTCCATTTCTGTTACTTTATCATATTAGAGCTTCTCCTTTGGTTTGGTAGCTTTTGGACTCCATTTGGCTTATTAAAGTGCTTCTTTATAAGCACTAGCTACACCAGTTTCAATATCTTGCACACAAGTCCTGGTTTTTATATTTTTTCCAGCTTTCTAATATCATTTTAGACTTTTCCTGCAATTTTCAGATTTTTCCAAGTTGTTTTGCTATTTTTCTTAATTTAAATTAGTTTTTAAGCACTTTTAAATAGCATTTAATACAAAAAATTAAGAAAAGCTTCAAAAAAATAATTTTTCAATTTTCTTAGGTTAAGATAAATATAAAAGTAATAAAAAGTATTTTTCTATAATTTTCTTAGTTTAAAAAGTATTTTTTAGCATTTTAATTAGTTTTAAATAGTTTTAAATTAATAATAAATACATATAAAGTCTTAAAAATATATTTTCAGTTTTAAAATTAGTTTTATCATATTTTAGATTTTTCTAAATCTTAATTTTATTTTTCTAGTCTTATTTCATATTTTCTTCTATTTTTGAGTATTATTAAATAGTTTAAAATAGTTTTTAATTAATAATAATTGATTAAATAGTTATAAAAATAATTTTCTTTTTCTAAATATTTTCTTATATAATTAGGATTGTAAAAATGTATTTTTCATATCCGTAGGTATTTTCCTTCTTAGATTTCACGTTTTATTTTGTACGTTACGTAATTTTTATTTAAACGTATGTTTTAGGTTTTAAACGTTCATCACTTTAAATATAGTGATAGCGTTTATTTAATATCTTTTATCTTTTTAATTTTCTTAATTTGTATTTAAGTCGCTTTAATTTATAAACTTTTTCAGTAGTGTAATTATCCTATCCCAATCCTTCCTGATCGCTATCATTAGTGATCATTCTATCGTCTGAATCAGTGTTTGCACACCATTGAGTCTCCTTGGGACTAAACGACCCGGGAATTCCCTGTATTCTCTGATCTTCATTGCATTTGTGTTTAAGCTGTTTTAAGTCTGTTAGACTTGACGGTTTTGCGCAGATCAACTATTGTCTTCCCGTGATATCTTCAATCACTTAGAAGAGTTAAGTTCATCAAGTTTACTCGCCATGAGTCAAACCTTGAGTTTCTCTGCGGTAATAACATTTGTCTTCCCGGGATATCTTCAATCACTTAGAAGAATTAAGTTCATCAAGTTTACTCGCTTTGTGTTTAGATGTGTGTCTCCTTCCCCCTTGCTGGTTTTGACACTTCAGAATCAGCAACTCTTTGTAAGCCCGTATACTAGAAATCTGTTGAGAAGAACACTTGAACTCTTGTGAAAATCAACTTGCTGAAGAAAGTGAGCAAGTCTAATTGGGGATTAAATTCGGCATATCACTCTCCCCCAATTACTGCTCTCCCCTAAACCGACAATTTGTTTGATAAATGCTTGAATTGAGAAGAAGTCTTTAGATCGTTACATGAAACTCGTCTTTAGTCTTCTAACATGTAGCAGAAAATGTAGAACCGACTATAGACTCGACCTTCTTCAAGATTGTCTAGTTGGGGATTAGAGTGTTAACATCTTCAACTCACACCAAAAAGCATCCCACCAAAAAGCATCCCAATTAACTTACATCTTGAAAATCCCCTTAACTAAGATCCCTCCCAATCAAACAAGAACAGAAAGATGTTCATCAAGGAAATCAGCAATCAGGCCGCAACAAACACACAAGATGGTAACACCAAACTACCAATCACATCAAACAAGAACAGAGAGATTGTTCGGAATCATCATGTTGATGTATACGTGAAGCATTAACCGGAAGCACTTTTTCGATAAACTCATCAATCCGAGTGAAGGATGTTAACCAACGGCTCTTAGAAGAAACTTCATGTAAAGATGACCCGATAAGAAGAAGCTCGGTTCTTACATGAGTTTGGAGCCGTTTGACCATTTATTCTCATATATAAATCAACCATACAGTATTATCACACTTCTTCTCCCCCTCAAGAATTGCAGACGAAGTTGCCATTCTTGACTAAATAAGTGAAATCATCCAAAAGTATTATATTCATACTTCTCCCTCGTAAAATTAGCACATGATGTCTCCATCTTCATTATAGTTGAGCAACTGGAATAAGAAAACAATCAACAGCAGCCTGGTTCACTTGATGACTGAAAGCGCATGGAAAAAGTATGAAGCATGTTGATGAGAATGGTCATAATAAGAAGATTTCTCTTCTTCAGAAGATAAAGCGCACTGACGCGTACACTTTTCTTTTCTTTAGAGAACGAGGCATGAACTGTTGTGTTCATACGTCATAAGAAGATTTCTCTTCTTTCGAAGATAAAGCGCACTGAGACGTACACTTTTCTTTTCTTTAGAGTACGAGGCTTGAACTAATTTGTTCAAACGTCATAATCCCACTCTTTTCAATCTCTTGGAAATGCTTGTAATCAATCCCATTATCATTCAGTAGGCTCTTTGTTGTGACACCTGATGGAGAAAACCCAATATGATGAATTTGACCCTAAAGTAGAATAACCCGAACTCGTGACTTAAACTTGCACATATGTAACAAAGAGCGGTGCCGAGAATTCATGCCCATTTGAATCTCTAAGTACTCTATACTCTTCAACCAACCAACCATCAAGTATAAGACGTACATCACCTCTTGAACATCCACAATTAAATGTGACACTGAGCACTACAACATAACTCCTTAAAGTGATAGTTATTTTTGTGGCAAAAAAAGCCCAATTCCCCCAAAAGAAAAAGACTCTAAAAAATAACTAGATTTCCAAGTCTTCGTTTTTTGGAAAAAGCTCGAACAAGGATCTCGAAGAATCTTCATCCAACCATCCCCGATACCTTCAGATACTAAGTACACTCGCCCGTGATATTTCACTTCAACCTCAAATAAATAATAGTGAATTAACTCCGTTGTCACATCTTCTTGGTTAAAAGCTCAAATCTAGCCTCCTTTGACGTTTTAAGTGAATTATGATAATGGTTTTCATCCCGACCATGGTTAAAAGCGCATAACCCCGTAAAACCATGTAATAACCAAACTGCCATGACAAAAATTCAAACACACATCCAATTTATAAAGTACCCCCTTTTATCCCTTCTTTGAAGAAGAAACCGTAGCACCAACATCAGATAAGATCCCGAAATACACTTTCCTTTCTCCAGGATGAATCCATCAATACGGGATTTTACAATTCTATAGTTTAAACCGAGAAATAGTTTTGTTCGCGGGATTTTACAAAACCAAGAATAAACCGTAAGATAGATCCGGAAATGCACATTACAATTACCAGGATGTTTCCATTGTCACGGGATTTTACAAGTCTATGATTTAAACCGTGAAATAGATTCTTTCGCGGGATTTTACAAAATCAAGACAAAACCGTAAACAATGTCAGCTTGAATGTATTATGACAACTTTGGTTTCGGTGAATATCTGTTTTAGGGGAACATGCAGCGGTTCATCAACAATTCTTTACCCAAATGTAGACAGCTTCACAAACCATACTAAGTCAAGTAGTATATACTACTTCCCCCTGGAGGTTGACAGTAACACAAAGTACACGTTTACTTCCCCCATGATGGTTTTGAACTTTCGGAAGCATCATAACGTGTACGACCATTTGCACGAGAGGTTCCTGTCATAAGCAAACATCTTGAAGAATCATGACCGCTGAGTATTCTTGAAAGATTTTGCTTAGACTGTGAAGTATCATTGACATTTTGTGGCGTTGAATAACCCAAGAGAATTGCTGTAAACGAACCTCTTTGATTCACCGGCAAATAGTAATGACCACAAATCTGAGAGCATTTCGCGTCAATAATACCGTACAAAAACCCCGTAGTCATTTTTAACTTTTTCCAATCAAGTAGTGAATTTTGTATCCTTCCGTGAAAATAATATAAGACCAAAATACCACTCAATATACCACATATAAAAAAAATGTATCCAAATTTTGTAACAACAAGATTCGGATCTCGGATGTCACTATTTTTGTATATCCAGTTCAGCCATTAATATGAATCCCAATCGAAACTTACACACATCAGCCCACAAGCGAAATGACAAAAAAAAAAGCCCATGATCCAACTTAATAACCGGTTACACTCATCAGCCCACAAACACCAAATAGTACCCGATCCAGTCAATACCCGGTTACAGTCCAAAATAATTACATCCGGATATAAACCTTGACATACCCTAATTATTTGCATAATAATCTAACCCTAATCACTTGACTCTTTTTGTCCGCCCCCATCACAAAAAAAAAACTCTCTCACATCTCCTATCTCATCTTATCATTTATCATAAAAAAAAACTCAACAAATCTCAATCAAATCCGAGTCTTGTGCTACTCGAATCTCCCAAATACATATGCAACCTTCTTAGATGTATACGTTTTTCAAAACAAATCAAGACATCAGAACGTATCAAGGTCCTTTGGAGGGTCTAAGGTTGGGTCGTCGTATGATTTTTCATTTTGTTAATTATCTTGAAACGAGCCAAGAAAAGATTATAACGAATTTGTTATACATCTTTTCTTTTTGTTCGGATATTGAAAGAAGTTTTGACTTCAACACAAGATCGATGATGAATTAGTTCTTGTCGTGTGTTTAGAGATCTGTAAAGGTCATTAATATTTTTACCACACGAAAGCAGAACAAACTGAGATCTAATAATGTTTTTATTTCCTTTTGATTTGAGTCAAGAGAGTTTAGGAGATGGGATAGATGTAGAAGTACTCGATGGTGTTGGGATTAGTTCTAAGGCTGATGTTGATTGAATACTGAGGTCGAGCTGTATTATGTTTGGTGTTAATGGTCATGTGGTCGAGTCATTTAACGTTTAAGCATAACCTTTCATCATCTTCATCTTATTCAAGTCGCTACGACAAGTTGACTCAATAGTCAAGTCGCTAGAGTTGCTAAACACAGTCAAGTCACTAGAGTCAAGACCTTCTTCTTCCTTTCTGTCAATTTGCAATCGTAAGTCGCTACCAATTATTGAGTCAAGTCGCTATTGACTTTCTAACAAGTCAAACAGCTCTAATATAAGCGCAAGTCGCTACCAACATTTTAACACAAGTCGCTGCATATTTTATTTGACTCAATAGTCAAATAACCTAAGTTGCTACATCAAAACTGTTGAGACAAGTCGCTTTTAGCCTAAGTTTAAGCATAAGTCGCCTTCAATAAGGCAACTGAGACAACTCGCTAGACCAAAAAAATGATAAGTCGCTAGCAAGTGTTTTCACTTGACCACAAAGATGAATTTTCCGGCGAGTTATTCCGATCATATTTTTCCGACCAAGTTCATACTAACCCAGAAAAATGCATAAAAACTGCTTCTTTTTGACAGGTTTGACCACAAATATGATGAGTTGACCACAAATAAACTTCACGGGATTGGTACTAAAAAGTCATATAATGATGTTATAACACAGTTTGGACCAGAAGATTGAGACAAAACATTATATAAGCTTGAGGACCATATAACTTTTGACCAAAGGATACACATACATGTTAAAAACTGATATCACAAAAAAGTGGAAGAAAAACATATTTTTCCAACACAAAAAATGGTACAAAATCAGTTAAAACAAGTATTCGAGCCACAATAAATCATCAAAACACAAAAACCATGGCTCTTGATACCAATTGTTAGGATCCTATATTTATGTGTTTGATGATTCGGGTCGTCTTGGATGATGGAAATACATGTTAGCCATTAGAGAGAGAAACTAGAGAGTTGGGTGTTTTCTTGGTAGAGACTTGATGAACAAAATATGAAAGGTTAGATTGAAAAGCACCACCCCTTCCATGGATGGAAGGGGTATTTATAATTACAAACATAACGACCTCCTATCGGCCTGTGGATCAGGTATACAGTGGGTAAAGACCCGTCCTTCCTCCATGGTGTTACTCTAAACTATTCTACGCTACCGACTAACTAATTAACTACATAATAACGTAAATAACTACAAGTCTACGAGCTAACTTATGCTAGATAATATTTGGGGTGACCGACTCTTCACTATGGAATTTCCAATTCCTAACAATAACTACCCTCCTATTTTTCCTCTCATCTTTATACTTATCAATCTTTTCCATATTTCTCTCTATTTCCCATTTACTATTCATCAAACCACTTTCTTTTACATTAATCAATGGCGAATCGAAACACAATTACTAAACACAACATGGTGGCAAATTTAGATAAGACTGAAGCTAATGTCGCATTCCATGACATAATTGATTTCCTTAATGGACCAACAATCAATTATGCACTTTTGGTAGAACTGAATGTTATTGAGCCATGGATTAAACAGTTTTGGGCGACTGCTAGAACTCACATGGAAGATGCTGAGTCATATATACAGGCTAAGGTTGCTGGAAAGATAGTGAAAGTTAGTGAAGCTTTAATTCGTGAAGATTTATTATTGGATGATGAAGAAGGAGTTATACGTTTTGAAAACAGCTTCTTTGGGATACTTTAAGAGATATTGGGTATAAAGGGTCCTTAACTGAAACAACATTCAAGAAACCCTTGTTTAGTCCACATTGGAAGTACTTGGTACATGTATTACTTCATTGTATCAGTTCTAAGAGTACTTCATGGGAGCAATTTGGTTCTAATATAGCATCTGCTTTGGTGGGATTAGCTACAAATCGTCTCTTCAACTTTTCAAGACTCATTCTAGATGGTATGCTATCTCACATTTCTAATGGATCACCCTGGTTAATGTATCCAAGATTTATTCAAGTTTTCTTGAATAAACAACTTCCTGATGTACCAAAGCCTTCGAGCTTATTACCTGTTATGGTACAACCTGCAAAGATATTCACCTTCATGGCTAGGAAGAGTGATAAGTTCTCTGGAAGGAACACTCCTTTGACTACTTCTATGATGGAGATTGTTCAAGCAGTTAGAGATAAGGCTACTGCAAGTGAAGAACGAGAAGGTACTGCATCAACTCAAGGTACTGCTTCTCGACATACTGCTTCTTCACAAGGTACTGCTGCACAAGAAGGTACTGCAGCTTCATCTACACCATCTCAACAAGATACTGCACATGCTGAGTCAGAACCAAAAATCAACCCACCATCATCTGGAGAAGATGCGGGCGATATACCTCCTGAGGGATTGGTTCTGGATAATTATGTTTTGACAAGGGAATTGGCTCAAGCTGTACAATTGGTGAAGTTGAACTCCAAGTTTAGAAGATTAAAGTCTTTTGTATGGCCTTTAGTTCAACATCATAGGTTGTGGGTCAAATCACAGAAGAGGCAAGGGAAGAAGTTTAAGAAGCCTTCAAAGCGCAGAAAGGTTCAACCGTCTTCTTTCCAATTGGGGAGGAATCTGGAGCAAGATAATTTGAAAGAAGATGCTGAGTTTCATGCAGATAAAGAAGATGAACCTCATAGTACTGAAGCACAAGTTAATATTCAAAGTACTAAGCCTACTGAGCCTCAAGGTGCTGGAATACAAAGTATTGGTGATAAAAGTACTGATGATCAAAGAGCTGGTGATCAAGGTACTGCTGCTCTTCAAGGAACTTACAGACAAGAGCTAATCACACCAAGGAATCTAGATTTTGAAGAAGAAGTTGGTCCTTCAACTGTCCTACAAGAAGAGGAAGCTGACACAACCAAGGTAGAGCACACTGCAAGTGATGATGAGACAATTGCTCAGATATTACAGGATATGTCAAGACCAAGAGGTGTTAGTATTCCAGGAGTTGCTGCAGAGCAACCTCAAGCTTCTCAACCAGTGTTAGATCCTAAATACAAAGGTAAAGGTAAATTGATTGAAACAAAAAAGAAGAAGCTTACTTTGGCTGAAATAAGAGCTATTGAAATGGCTAAGAATGAAGAAGCTGCTAAGAAGTTTCAAGCTGAATATGATACTGAAGTTGCTCTACCAGTGAAGGAACTTGAATCTGTTATACAAGAAAAGCCAGCTGTTATACTACAAAGACCACCTAGTAAAGCTAAGGAGAGGAATGCCATGATGGCCTATCTAAAAGGAAGAGGTTATACAGGTCTGAACAGACTGAAATATATACAGATGAAAGACCTGTATGATGCTGTTAGAGAAGCATATCAGAAGGAAGTTGCTGCGGTTATTCCTTTTGATGATGAAAAGAGGAATGAGGTTGCAAGAAAAAGAAGTTTAAAAAGAAAGAGAACAACTAAAGAAGAAAAGTCATCAAATAAGATAGAATTGAGATCTGATACAGTTGATGAGCTAAGAAATTACATAAGAGTTGTCGACTTTGATCATCCTAAATCCAAAGATGTTGCAGTAAAGAAGTCCAAGATAACTACATTCGAAGTAGTAGAATCAAAGGATCGAGACTATCTGATGTTTCATAGGGAGGATGAAAGTTTTAGAGTGTTCAATTTGCAATGGGGTATACTGCACATAATCGATAGAGCAGATCTGTTTCAACTATATCAATTAGTGCAAGAATACTTTGAGCATATTCCATCAACTGGAGTTGGCTTAGTATTGCTAGGAGATCTGATAACTATATGGGAAACTGAGGAGACAAGCACTGAAGAAATCTGGCTAAATCAAGAAAATTGGGAGATTACAAGCTGGAGATTCTTTGAAGAATCAGGAGTGCATGCTTTGGAATTGGAAGATGGAACTATGATCCATATGTTAGCTGAAAGAAGATATACTTTGACTAGTGATCTAATGAGAAGGATGTTGGATCATGGAATAGAAGTTAAGTAAGAGAATGAAACAGCCCTAATGATTATTGAATTGTATATCAGATGGACAACGGCTGATGATGAAGCATAAGTACTGGTATGATGTTTAACTGTATAATTTTTTGAAAAATAAGTACTTTATCCAAAGTACTGCTGATCAAACAGTACTTTAACCAAAGTACTGCTTGCAGCACAAAACCAATGAAAGACTTTTTAATAGAAAATAAGCAAACTTTTGTTAAGTGCAAAATATTTTGAAACAAAAGTTAACAGCAATAAATGGTTTTTGAGATAAAAGGTTATCAGTCCACCATGTCTAACAAAAGGTTTGGCTAATCCATGAGCAAACGGCTCTGGTAAAGATATCTCAAATCCGTTGATAGTTGACAAATTACTAATAAGTTGTATGGTAATCAACTCACCATATCTGTAATAGTGAAGAGTTGGCTAGCCCACAAGAAAAATGGCTTGTGGTAAAGGCTGTGGAAAAACCATTTATATGTAATTAGTTCACTATGGTTGCAAGAACTAACTAGTCCAAAAGGGTACGGCTTTTGGTAAAGACAAAACAAATCCGTTGATAGCTGATGATTTGCTTAAAATCATATGGTTATCAATGTACCATGGTTTTACACACCTAAACATTGGCTACTCCAGAGTTAATGGCTTTGGTAAAGAGACATCAAAATTCATTAAAATTTCAATGATTCACCTCTCACAGGAGTTTACACACCTGGAAGTGATGAGAATAGACTGAAACTTTATGATCTGATGTACAATTTGCCATATGTTGCTGAGTAGCTGAGAAGATGAAGATTGTTGATAGTTGCTGAAAAGAATTATTTATAAAGACTACTTTGATGATGATTATACAAGCACAGAGAGTACAGAACAAATCTGAAGATAAAGACACAATCCTTGAAGACAAAGATGTTAAAGATGCAAATACAAAGGAACTTGAAATAAAACAAGTAGGATTCAAGTTAGGGGAGGATTGTTGGGATATAAGGTACTGGAGAAATATAAAGTATTGAAGAAGTCAAAGTGCTGAAGAGTCAAAGTACTGCTAAAGAAGAAAGTCAAAGTACTGCTCAACATCAAAGTACTGCAAAGCTAAAAGAACTGCTACATCGTTTATGGAAAGCTTGGTTATTCTAGAATATTCTTAGTTTAGATTACTTGTCGTACAAGGATTAGAGTTGTAAACCGACTAGGGTTATCTGTATGCCTATAAAAGGACCCCTAGATTGGCATTAGATATATGTTTTTAGAGTTTAAGAGTACGAATTCATACGCAGTATTAGAGTTATTAGAGTTGTTAGAGAATCTGTATAACAAGCAGGTTCTAAGCATTAATAAAATCGTTGATGTAGGACCTTAAATATATCAACCTTATCACACGAATACCACGCTTACCACAAGAAGAACACGTATATCATAAACTCACGTTATACACAAGGATGTTATGCGTAGAAAGATGAAGAGAAGAACTTGGTGACTTGGAGATATGTTAGGCGTATGTTTAGAGAGAAAGGGAGAAGAACATGAAAACAATATTTCATAAATAAAACACACACACACACACTCAAGCACACCCCTCAAATAAGACTTTGAGGGGTATTTATAGTACAAGATAAAATGCCCCATGGGCTTGGGCTTGGGCTTGGATTGGACTTGGATTGGATGACAACTTATACAAGGCTAGCTTAACATAGCTTTTAGCCATTTAGCTTAGCCCAATCCATGAGCCCGTTGACTATTCTATCACTATATTTAACACACGTTGCAAAGTTCCTAAATATGAATGACCATCACTTCTAATAAAAATGTTACGGTTAACAATCTCCCCTTAAGGGGTGGTCATTCAAAAGATGCTCCACTTGATTAGGTCTTTACTTTCCTTGAGCTTGAACTTTGCGTATAGATATAGAATAGTCTTGATTCTTTGTTCCTTCATGCTTTGTGATCAATTAATGTGGTTGTCTGCCATTGTCAACTTCGTTGGTTAGGTATCTCCACGTCTTTCTCCACCATGCTCACACTTCTATTTGTCTTTTGGTTACCAATGATGTAGTTCTCGAGTCTTTAAACTTTGTAGATTCTTTGACATTGAAGAAGAATCATCTTTTACTTTTTGTTGCCTTTGATTTTGATGAGAACTTTTCATGTGTTGTTGGTATGAGCATGTGGAAAATCTGCACGATCTCTTCCTCCCGCAAGCATCCATAAGAAGAAAACATAAAAACATGGGTTAGAAGTAATCCAGCGCTTACAAGTTTGAACTTTGAGTATGTTAACAACATAGTGTGAAAACACGTCTCTAATTCTCACAAAGGCCGTTCCTGAACTGGAGTCCCACAAGTGAGATAACGCGATATACCGAAGTACATCTACAATTCAGATGAGTCGCTGAAGTACACCGAAGCATCACTCCACGACTGTAGACCATTTGAGACACACTAAGCGTAATCCAAGGGGAGTTACCGAAGTGAACTGCTGTCAGGGCTGCTTGATGTTGACCCTGGCAGGAGTTTCTATTCAATCATTGAAGATCACATATGTGAAACTTCTCATAAATGTTCTGGCAGATTGTTAAGATTTGCGTAAGATTCTAGAATATATCACTTGTGTCCTTATTGATGAACAGCAAGTGATGTCATGTCAAGTGTTCCTATGAGATCTTTTGATGAATCTCATGGTTCTAGACTCAATAGTGCATTTTGGTTTTCCTGAGCAGAGACTAGGGAGAGGGTCTCCTTCTTCAATACCAACGATCTCTAAGAGAAAGTCGATAGATTATGCAGGGTTCCCTGTGAGAATGAAACAAATCCTTTTGAGAGGAATTGAGTGGCTAGAGGGTTAGGTGCAGTGCGTCACTGGGTCCATGACGTCTTTTTCTTCAATACCAGTGTCATATTAGTGACAACCAGTAGCATATGAATTGAACCCGGTTTCTGCCCTAAGGTTGATTATGGAGGGCTATTTCTTTTCACCCTTTTTCATTACATTTCTTTTTAATTCTTCAACCCCTTCTTTCTCCTTTCTCACATTACTCCTTTTTTCAATCATACCTAAGGACTTCTAATACTAACTATGGGTATTGTCCTTGGGTAGATCCCTCCGGCTCTGGCGGATCATAGGACGGATTTCCTATCCTTAGTCACCTTATAACTTAATGACTGTCCCATGTTGCCATAAAACCATTTTTCTTGAAAATCCCTTAAAGTGTTTATGATTGAAAACATGTTTGGAACATTCTGAGAGTTTCATATTTTTAGAAACACTCCTCCTTCACATGTGCTTATATTGTTTTAACTGAAATTTGCACAGAGAGGGTAGAGTTCGCACTTTTTGAATTGATCGACTTTGAATGAACAAGACCGATTCGAGACACGTTTACATCACTAGTGAACTAGCTTGAAATTATTACCCGTCCTGGTCAAGTCCATAGAAAGTTTCTCAAAATGCTACATTTCCTGACTTTGATTTCTCGTCAATTCATTGGTTACGACTGAGTCGAGCTCTTTTGAGATTCAAACAAAGATCATTAAACATTTTTTATCACATTTTAATCACGTTTCTCCCCCTCAAAAATAGCATATCGATGATGTTTTTGAAACAAAATGATTAAAAGATATGTTTTTCGAAAAGCATTTGGATAGAAACTGATTTAGCATGAATTTTGGAAAAATTTTGGTTTAATACTCCTCCATAAAGAAAGCATATTTTTCATACAGAAAATTTAGAATCAATTAAGGGTTTAGAGGGAGTTATCTTGGTACCAAATGTGAGAGATTTTTGAAAGATCTTTTTGAAAAATTTCGAATCAATGGTACGCAAGATGAAGATTTTAAAAAATCTTTTGAAGATATTGAAGAAGAATTATCTTCATTTGTTGTAGGATAAGTGCTCGATATTTATGAAAATCGATTTTGCTTAGCACTTTCCTTTCTATAAAGATCGGGTTGCAATCAGAAGTAACTGCAAGCCATTATGTTATTAGGAATAGTGCTTGAAAAATATTTAAAACCTTTGATTTGGTTAAGCACTTTCCTTTCTTTGAAGCGCGGGTTCTGAACTGATGTGTCCAGAAGCCATTATTTTGAAGTTCGGGTTTCGTACTGAAGTATACGAAAGCCATCATTTTATTAGAAACTTTTTAGAAATGACATGTTTTAGAAAACATATAAAGAACTCTCGCTCAAGCATCTGTACATGTCCGTATCATTGTTGAATGAAATTTCTAGAAACGTACAGAATATCGATTATACGAGAGACATGTCGTGAGAAGAATATTTTTGGATTTTTTAATTTATAATGTTTTTGGATTTTTTTGAAAATTTTCTATTTTTGTATTTTGATTTTGATGGTTTTCAAATTTTGTATTTGGTTTTTTGAAAAATATTTACAAAGAAGATTTGAAGAACGAAAAATTAAGTTGGGACAAGTAAAAGTAGAGTTAAGAGTGGAAGTAGAAAAGGATTTCCACATGCGATATTGGAATAAAGTTCTTCTTTACCACACGGGGTATATGAACCTTCAACACTTTTACAAGAACCTGCATCCACAGAAGAAGAATTTACACAAATAACAGTGTTAGAAGTAGATGTTTCCTCACGGTGAGGGTGATCACTATCAACGGTTGTAGTGGTTTTTACTTCCTCAGCTTGATGATTTTCACCATTATTTTTCTTGGAGCAATTTTCAAAAATCTTCCCTGTGGGAATCCATCTAAGACCTACTTTGTTTAAATCTTTTTCCGTGGGAATCCACCTAAGGCAAGATCTAGGAGTGGTTTTCTTTTCAGATACAGCGGAAGACTCTTTTTTAGAAATAATACGTCCTGTAAAGATCCACCTATTAGGTTTCCTTTCCTTGTTCATCTTATCAACGGGTTTGTTTCTGTTTGTTGTCTTAGTGGATTGAACCTTAGCATGAGATTTTACATTCTTGAGATATTGTGCAAGACATGCATCATGATTAGCTGAAAAGACACATTTTTGACATGTAGGACAAACAAATTCAACATTCTTGTTTAAAACAACAACTTTAACTTTGTCACTACAGTCTTTTGGAAATTGTTTCTTGTTCAGAAAAGACTTAGAATCTCTAGTGTTGTTTTCTACAAGCATAGCATTTTGCTTCCCATAACTACTCTTAGATGCAAGCCAATCCCAATTCTTGTGAAGAGTGTTCCTAGGTAATGGTTTACAACTACTAGTATTGCCTTGAAATCTTGTAGAATTCATCACCCTAGATGTTTCACCTAAGATTCCGAACAGGGCGTTGATAGCCGGTGATGTTAATCCTGGGTCGACCACCAACAAAGCTTTCCAATGTTCTGAACTGATCCCTTCGAAACAACCTTTCATCAATCATTCTGATGATTCTCCTCACATCCCTTCTATCCTGAGAATTCCATCGCTTAGGAGACCCAATCTTTTGACGTATATCCTTCAACCTATAAGCCAATCCGTCCCTAACCATCTTCAAAGTGTGATCCCCAAACTTGTGAAGATCACTACACGCCATTAAGCAATTTCGTTGAAGTTCACTGCGGTAAACGACGCTGAATGGTTTGCTGATGAGTGTATATTGTGAGAGCTGGTTGATGTCGGGTAGATCAAGCTGAGGTGGAGTGAAGTTAACACGAGTCTGATAAGATTCAACAGCAAGTTGGAGATCTTCTACACGTTCTTTGATGACTATGCGTCTGATGAAGATGAGCAATGACTTGATGAATTCACGTTGTACTTCGGTTGAAAATTGTCACATGCGACCCTGTACTTTGGCAAGGTACATGTCTTCAATGTCGTTGATAGACAAATTCTCAAAGTCAACTTCAGAGAATGCATAATCCCCGTTCATCTTGCCTTTTGACCCCAATCTTCTTGAGAAAAGTGTAGTCCCATTTGGTCGAAAGATCAACGTGTTTGATGGCAACGATATCCTTAGTACTGAACACTGCAAGTTGAGACTTCTGAACCTGGCAGCTTCTGTAGTAGATTCTTCGGCGTTCCTGCCAATGATGAATCCCGTACATTGCATCTCGGTCGTATGCTTCCACATTTTTGGAGAACAAGTGATTAGATCTTTCCTCGATAGCTATGCAGTTTGAGTATATGGCTGCTGGGAATGGAAGTGTCAAAGATGTAGCGTATTTCCTTGATCCATCGCCACCGTGTAGAATAAATTCCAATTCTTTGTTGAAGAAATATCTGAATGGGATCCTAGGTTCATCTGGTTGGCCAATTGTTGGTAGAGGTTTAGACCAGTCGGTGTAATATGGAGGGTTGTCCCGTTTGGTGAAGTCGATGTTTGCTTCTGGGTTGAGCCAATCCATGTTGTTAGACATAGCTAGAGCAATGTTTTCAAGGTGATATTCGACCTCGATGGCACTTTCTGAGCTATCTTTCCATAGTTGAAAAGCTTCATTCTTGATTCGCCTCAACTCGGATTTCGTCATCTTCTTCACATGGAACTTTTCTTGCATAATCTTAGCATGCTACAAAGTATTACCGTCTACCAGATCTTGACCTTCTTCAGGGTAGGGAGTGGAATTAACAAGTGTAGAAAACCATTCAAACTCCTGTGTTGTATCTTCATCTAACCATGATACGACGTCAGTCATTGGCGCCTTCTTCTTCTTTTGTTTTGGCCTAGATGAGTTTTCTGGTTTCTTAACTTGTTTGGGAGAGGTGGGTTGTTGTAGGGGCTCACGGACTTCTTCATTGTCACCACCCGTATACTCAAAGTGATCACCGGTTTTCTGAGTCTCGGGCGATAACTCAGAATCCTGAGGTTTATCAGTAGAAGAACGGGGAGGAGACCTTTGTTGAGTAGGAGTCCGTTGGAGAGGAGGTAACATAGAAGATGATTCACCAGACTTCTTCTGACGTTTAGCTTCATCATTCTTATCCTGATCCTTATCTTCATCGTCTCTAGGACGTTTAGGCCTTTCTGCTTCGAATCTACATGCTTCTTTGAGTTGGTAGTTTAGCAATGCTTGAAACAGCTTTCCTTCATCAGAATTAAATGTCCCAGATCGTTTAGACATTTATGTGACAAGCTTGGCCACCAATTCATTATCCGAGAAAACTACAGGATCAGATGGATTGATTGTGACGGTTAAAGGTGTTGATCTTATAGCTTGCTTGGCTATCTGCATAAGATTCGGATATAGTTTTCTGGTAAACATCTCCTTTGTGACTTTAGGAACGATATCCTGAAGGTACTTGCTAGTGTAACCTTCGATCATTTCGTTCAGTTCCTCTTGACGATGACTTTTCATGAATTCCTGGATAAACTTCCTTTCCTCTTGCATCTTGTCATTCTCGTCATGTAGATATTGTATTTGTTGATTGAGAAAGTTCAGCTTCCTGTATAACATGTCTTTCTTTCTGACTTGTTTGACAGCTTTCACAATTCTTTCATGTGTATGATAAATCCAAGATCGAGGTGGTTTCTTCACAGATTTGGATGTTGATTTGGTTGATTTCTTTGATGGTGGTTGGGAAGAGTGAGATGATGAGTCTGATGAGGAAGAGACATGAGGAGACTCGGGGTCCTTGGGCGGTTCAGAAGTTTCCTTCTGTGAACGTGTAGGACTTTCCAGAAGCAGCTTGTCATAATCAGCATCTTTATCTTTCTCAGACTTCTCAGTTTCAGGTTTCTCAAACTCATATTTGATAGTATCCTCCACAAGCTTTTGTTGTTGCACAAGAGTGGTGGCACCAGATCCCTTATCGGGTCGATTAACCGCATCAGGATCTGGTGAAGAGTGGGCAGCACCACTTGATCCTCCGGGGCCACCCATTTGGTCTTTTGCAAATTCTTCAGCTTTTTGAAGGTGTCTGACGAATTTAAACTTCTTCCTGTATGATTTATCCAGTTGCTCTTCATCACTTTCTGAGCTTGAGCTTTGATCATACGGTACAAGCACTGGAGTCTTCCCTTTGCCATGTTCAGCTGGAGGACTAGGAGGTTTTGGTACTAATGGAGTGTCATCCTTTGCAGTTTCAGAGTAAGTAATCTCTTCTTCTGATTCAGTACCTTCAGAGCTTTCGTCCACAAGCTTTCTTTGCGGTTCAGGTGTGGGAATAGGTTCAGCTTCCTTTACGGGAACAATCCTTTTACGAGGAGGATTCCTCTTGGGAAACTTCCTATGACTTTCAGTACTTGCAGCACTTCCTGCACTGCCTCTTCTGGTTCTCCTTATAGGTGTTCCAGAAGACTTGTCATCGAGATGACCAACTTTGCCTTCTTTTACTGCAACTAGATACCTTTTGTATGTCTCGAGCTTTTTGATTTCTTTAGACAGAAGGTGATCAGGTAATACAGCACCCTATTTCTTTGTAGACGATTCCTTGATTCTGACTGATAGTGTAGGCTCAGTCAACACGTCGTGATTGTCTGGGTCATTGAGCTTCTGTGGAATATCGGGATTGAATCCAAGTGCTCTCTGGATCAACAATTTTGTGTATCTGACATAGGGAATCTTTGAGCCAAGTTTCTTGTGAAATGACATAATTTCATCCCATATCAGAGCTTCGATTTCGATGTCCTTTTTGTTGATTAATGACCAGAAAATTTGTAGTTCCATGAGCTTAGGATGCTCATATCCACTATCACGACCAGAGACCGATTTGGTGATGATGATGTAGAGGGTCCTCCACGGTTGAGGAATGTTCTTAAGCTCCACATGAGAATGCTTAGAGATAACTTCTGAAGCTTCATCATAGCCAATATCAAGCAAGAATTGTAGAACTGTCTCCTCAGTAGGTGTGGCAAAGAAGTCAGTTGGCTCGATTTCAGGAATGAGAAGAACAGCCCGTAAGTCTGCATGAGTGATGGTGACTTGTTTGTGATTAAGTGTCACTGTCACTGCACTTTGACCTGTGATCCTCTGCATAGAATTCCAGAATTGCTGAATGTAGATTTCCGGTACAGTAGCAGAGTGTGAGAGCATGTTCTGGTAGGGATGATTCCTTAGAATATCCACAGCAATGAGACAAGAAGATTCAGAGCAGGTGAGGGTTTCAAAGTCAACCCTAGGTTTGTTCTTTCCAATCTTTCTAGGATAGCCATTGGGGAAGATGTCAGCAATTGTGAGAACTTCTGGTGCATCCACATTGATTTGAGCAGCCATGTCGTGATCTGAAATAACATTAGCCAAAAGAACCAACATATCGAAAGACATAAAGTTAGTCAACAGAAGGTTTTATTGTCTAGTTATTGAATGTACAGTGTCAATGATTGTTACGAGTCCTAAGTCACTTGTTTGTCCAAGACTCCAATGACGTCGTGAAATGTTTCGTGAGTTAGTTAACTTTAAGTTTTAAAGTTTATTTTATCACATATAGTTCACAACATATCAAACGTTTAAGTTTATTAGTGACGTTATTGGATTCGTGACGATATGATTTGTTTATTAACAAGTTTGTACACGTAACAATTCATAATGAAGGTCAATCCAGGCTTAGGCGTAGATTTGGAAAAGTTAAGCGTAAACAGAAATGATATACGCGTAGATGAAAGCTTACGCGTAGGATCCTAACTTACGCGTAGGAAAAGGGGACCTTAAGCGTAGAGCTTACGCGTAGGCGTATATAAACCTTTCGCGTAAGGCTTACTCGTAAGAGTAGACCTTATGCGTAGAGGTCACTGTTTACGCCTATCCTTCACAGGATACGTGTAGTCCCATTGTAGAACCTTACGCGTAATAGTTATGCGTAGGACTATTCTTACGCATAACTGACTACCCGTAGGGTAATCCTTATGCGTAGAGTAACAAGGACCTTGATTATGAGTTTTACGAGTAATAAGCCTGAAATAAAACCATCATATCATCAATATTAACACATAAATTCATTTTAACAACAAATCATGGCATGAACTCTTGTTAAACAGTTACGCGTAGAAAGTCATACGCGTAGGTCAAAACCCTAGAGGTTAAGAATTACGCATATGATTTCCAACCATATGATTAGCACCAAAGTGTTTCTGGGAGTTCTAAGAAGCATATAGAGTTGTTTTATCCAAGTTTTAACATCAAATAAGCCATGAATCAAAGATTACCCAATTCGTATGAACTAGAACCCTAATTTTCAATTTAAGAATCATTAGTGTTTCTGGGTGATTTCTGGGTTTAAATATGCTCAATTCAACTTGAAGACAACCTTATACAACTATCTTTTTCACCAAAAACCTTCACATTTGAAAACACCCAAAACTTCGCATAAACCCTAATATTTGAAAACCTATCAATTCGTGTTTCTGGGTGGATTTTGATGATAAAAAAGACATCAATGATGTTATTGAAACGTTTAGGCACTATCTTTTTAACCATAAACACCCATTCTTGATTGGGTGTTCATAAGCATATGCATAGACCACTAAAACAATCATAGACAACATTTTGACCGTTGGATTCGTGTAAGAATCAAAACCAATGCTTAAAAACATGTTAAGATTATGAAACAACTTACAAAATGATGATCTGAAACACGGATTTGTCAAACGATTTTGGTTCGTAGGATTGTTTAGGTTAGGAGTATTAAATGTGAAGTGAAGTGTTAGGTGGAGAGTGTTTTTATTAAAATAACTTTAACATTTTGACAGTTTTGGTCTCTCCACCTTTTCCATTTTCATACAAAGCCATTTAACTTCCATTTTGGTTATCAAACAGAGATTTTTAAGAAAGAAACTTGACGACACTCCCCCTCGACATAACAAATAATGAAAGGTTATAAATTTTAGTACGAGGAGTGTCATTGAACCAGAAAATTTTCCACCATTGATAAAAGAAACAACCGGGATATGATAACATGCAAGTACACAGATGTTTTGAAACAGTTAAGTGATAATTTTCTCTCCCTCAACACGTGATCGGAAAAAATACTGAATTTTGAAAGATTAAAGTGTTGAAGGAAGAAATGTACTTGCCATGTTGAAAGAAAATTAGATTAGAAGAATATTTTTGTTGTTTTATCACGTTTTACATTTTTGTATTTTGTTTTTGAAAAAATTATTTACAAAAGAGATTTTGGTGTTTGACAGGTTTTTAAGACTGTTTTAGGAGGTCATCCAATTCCTCTTGAGTCAAACAACTCATACCAATCCGGTGGACCAACTCATTAAACCTAGCGGGAGGCAAGGCTTTGGTGAGTAGATCTGCCAATTGGTATTCAGTACCCACGAAGTATAATTCAACAGTACCCTGTTCCACATGGTCCTTGATGAAATGATAACGAAGATCGATGTGCTTAGATTTCGAGTGCTGGACTGAGTTGCACGAGATCGCAATGGCACTCCGATTGTTGCAGTACATCGGGATTCTGTCAAATACGTAACCATAGTCTTTGAGTTGTGTTCTCATCCATATGACTTAAGCACAACACGCGAACATGGCTACATATTCTGCTTCGGTTGATGACAGCGATGTACAATCCTGTTTCTTCGATTGCCAAGACACCAGTTTATCACCAAGAAATTGTAGAGCTCCTGAAGCACTTTTCCTTGAGTCTAAGCATCCTGCGTGGTCAGCGTCCGAAAAAGTGATTAGTTCAAAACCAGAGTCCTTCGGATACCAGATCCCCAAGTTAATGGTTCCCTTGATGTATCGGAGGATTCTTTTAGCCTCAAAGAGGTGGGTTTCAGTTGGTCGCGACTGATAACGGGAGCATAGATAAACGGCAAATACAATATCAGGTCTTCTAGCTGTTAGATACATGAGAGACCCAATAATACTTCGGTATTTGGTAGGGTCCACTAATTTCCCATGTAAATCAGCGTCTAGCTTCTTGGTATGAGTCATTGGTGTGGCATAAGTATCACAGGTTTTCATTCCAAATTTGTTTAACAATTCAAGGGCATATTTGGACTGACTCAAGAAAATACCACGGGGTGATTGATGAACTTGCAGTCCTAGAAAGAACGTAAGTTCACCCATCATGGACATTTCAAAAAAAAAATTCATTAGTTTTGCAAAAGCGATTGAAAACTTTTTATGTGTAGACCCAAAAATGATGTCATCCACGTAAATTTGAACAATTAAGATATGTGCCCCGTGATATTGTATAAAAAGAGTAGGGTCAAGCGAACCTTTGGTGAAATTATTAGCAATGAGGAAAGATGATGGCTTATCGTACCATGCCCGAGGGGCTTGTTTGAGACCATAAAGAGCTTTGTTCAGTTTGTAGACATGGTTCGGGAACTCGGGATTAACGAATCCTTCTGGTTGGCTGACATAAACCATTTCTTTCAGTTGTCTGTTGAGAAACGCATTTTTGACATCCATTTGAAAGACCGTCATATTAATATGAGCCGCGAACGCGAGAAATATCCGAACAGCCTCAAGACGAGCAACCGGAGCAAAAGATTCTTCAAATTCTATTCCCTCTTCCTGACGATAACCTTTAGCAACTAGACGAGACTTGTTTCGGATTACGTTCCCTTCAGCATCCAATTTGTTTTTCCAAATCCATTTGAGACCAATGACATAGACCCATGTTGGTCTTTCAACCAGTTCCTATACTTCAAGACGTTTGAATTGGTTGAGTTCTTCTTGCATGGATTCAATCCAGTTATCTTTTGTCATTGCGTCTTTAATGTTTTTAGGCTCAGATTGGCAGACAGTGAGTGCATAAATGCAATGTTCACCATCTGTGTGAAGACGTTGTCTCGTAACGACCGGTTGATTTGGGTTGCCAATAATATTAGCCAGAGGATGGTCTTTTGTCCATCGACGTGTAGAGGGTTGATGTTGGTATACATTGTGCAGATTATGAGGATTCAAATGGTTTGTTGATGATTTCGCGACATCAGGTGCAGCAGTGTCATTAGCAAACGAGTTAAAGAACGCATTTGGATGAAAATCTGCAGGTGGGGGTACTTCATTAAGAATATCATCAGCTGGTTCATCATTGTTGGAAGCGGTGTGTTCAACTGTTGTGGTGGAGTCAACTGGTGGTGCTTCTTCAACAGTAGTTGTTGTAGCAGGTGTATCAGGTATAGGAATATTATCAGGTTCAGCAGCGGAAACAGCGGATACACCTGGAGCACGTTCATCAATATCGTCACTGAACAGCGGAGCAAATAACCTTTCTATTTGTTGACGAGTCAGCTGGGGGCTTTGTTCAGTTGATGATGGGGGTTGAGGGAAGTTTAAACGGTTGTGACCGGGTTCTAAGCTGTTATACTCAGAAGCCATTTCCGTGAGTTCATCAAAATGAGCATGAATCATTTCCATCACTTGTTTTGTACGACGATTCCAGATTCGGTAACCTTTGGAATTCTCACAGTATCCAATAAATACTCCAATGTCGGCTTTGGCTTTGAGCTTTCCAAAATCATCACGATCATTATTCGGATAGCAAAGGGAGCCAAATACATGAAAGTGTTTGAGATTCGGTTTGTGGTTGTGGACAAGCTCGAAAGGTGTTTTGTTGTGGCGTTTTGTGATCATAGAACGGTTTTGAGTATAGCATGCAGTAGATACAGCTTTTGCCCACAAGTAATTTGGAAGTTTAGCATTGATTAACATTGTTCTTGCAGCTTCCACTAACGTTCGGTTTCGTCTTTCAACAACTCCGTTTTGTTCTGGTGTACGTGCAATAGATGTTTGATGCTGAATTCCCACTTTCTCATAAAATTCACGAAGGGTTTGGTTAACAAATTCAGTTCCTTTGTCTGTTCTTATTAGGCGGACGGTGTTCCGGAGCTGAACTTGAATTTTCGTGAGAAAGGTGATGATCATTTGTGGAGCTTGATCTTTGCTTCGAAGAAAGTAGACCCAAGTCCATCGTGAGTATTCATCAACAATTACTAAGATGTAGCGTTTGCCATTGATCGTTTGCACGCGCATCGGGCCACACAAATCCATGTGAAGAAGATGAAGCACATGCTGAGAGCTGTGTTCCACCTTTGAAGGAAAATGAGCACGAGTGCTTTTTCCTTGTTCACAAGCTGAGCAAAGGTGATCTTTTGAATACCGAAATTGTGGGAGACCTTCAACTAGTTTGTGTCGAGCAAGGTTGGTGATGGTTTGAAAGTTTAGATGTGAGAGACGACGGTGCCATAGCCAGGATTTTGTTGATGTTGCCTTTGAAAGTAAGCAGATGGGAGATGAAGCAACCACGTCTTGCATAGAGATAGTGTAGAGACTAGAATTACGCGAGCCAGACATAATGTCATTTCCTTGTAGATCACGAATGAAACAAGTTTTCTCCTTGAAAGCAACCTCCAAATCTCCATCACAAAACTGACCTACTGAAAACAGATTGTGACAGAGGCCTTCCACATAGTAAACCTTGCTGATTTCGATGTTCCCATTAACATAATCTCTGTAGCCCATGATAGTTGCAAAGTGATCATTCCTGAACCTGACAGTGCCAATGAACTTTGCAATAAAGTTTGATAACAGTTAAAGGTTGCCTGTCATGTGTCGGGAACATCCGCTATCAACAATCCAGAGAATGATCGGTATCACCTGCATTACACACAGACGACACAGGTGGAATAGAAGTAGATATGGAACCCGAAATGTTAGAGGGTTCCAGAGCAGTGATAGTAGACATACACACATTAATAACTTTAGGCATCCATTTAAATCCTAATGTGTTATATATCCATTTCTGCCATCTATAACTACTGTTTGCTTTAGTCTTTGTGAATGCACTAGGTGGTACTAGATTCTTAGGAGGTGAAACTGGAGCTGCAGGGACAACAACGCTTGACGTAGAATCTAAAGAAGGCGGTCTACCAAGCACAAACTTAGAATGATTAGTGGGCCTAGAGGTATTCCGATTCTTAGGATTCCGTAAACGAGAGATTATAGCTTTAGCAACACATTTGTCATGACAATCAGAATTCATACTTTTACGACAAATAACACAAGATGCATCAGACTGAATATCAAAAGTACTTAACGGTTTAGCATTCGTTACATCACTATTTCTATTACAGTTGCCAGACGCAATATCTATAGTGGAAGCAACGTGAGTCTTATTCATAGTCCTAGGGTGTTCTTCTACTTTAGCATTCCTTATTGATCTTTTCTTAGGTCGCAACTTCCTATTCTTCGATTGAGTGCTCCTAGGCTGTGAAGTGCGGACGTTTGGAAAAGACACAACTATTCCTGTTTCAGTAGAAGGAAGCACGTTAGCAACTTGTGATTTGGCAGTAGGGATTCTAGGTGCACGATTACTAAGTGTTACAGGTGCTAATCTCTTAATGATGGTTGGCGGAAGTTGTTCATACTTTCCTAACATTTCTCTTAACTTAGAGATAGTGTGAATCAAATCTTGATTTTCAGAACTAATATTACCAGCAAAATTCATGACTTCTCTAGTGTGAGCAAGATAGTGATCAAGTTCGTTTGATGCTTCATGACGAGTCTTATTGAGTAAATCAATCATGACACCATATTCCTGTTTAACTGTTACAAGTTCTTGTTCATATTTTGAGATTTGACTTTTCAAAGACACGTTTTGATCATCCAGTTGCTCAATTTTAGGATCAAAAGATTTTGTTTGCAACTGAGCGATTTTCTTTTGAAAACCAAGTTGTTGATTGTGAATATCTTTTTCACACCAATTAAGACGACGTTTTGCATTGTAAAGTGATTCGCTCCCAGACGATCAAGTTTTATCACGCAAGCCGACCACTTGTGAATGGCCGACCGTAACAAACTTAAAACAGTCCGGAAACGAACTCAATGAAGATCAGGGGAGTATAGTGTTTCCCCGGGTCGCTATGTCCCAGCGAGCTATGCGAAGAATCACCAAACGTATAGTGATCGAGAGATTTGAACGGAAAAGAGGGATTGAATTATTATAACTACAGAAATAACCTATAATTACAAAGGCTTAAATGCAAATTAAAGAGGATTAAAAAGATAAAAAATATTAAATAAACGCTATCACTATTTGCAAAATGATGTTTTTGATTTTTCTTTTTATAAAACTTAATTTAAAACTACGTAACGTACAAATGAAAATATGATACTGAAGCAATATTAACCCTAAAAATATGAAAATGGTATTTTTACGAACCTAATGATAAAATAAAATTTTTAGAAAAAGAAAAATATTTTTATAACTATTTAATTAATTATTATTAATTAAAAACTAATTTTAACTATTTAATAATAACCTAAAATACAAGAAAATAGGAAATAAAGCTAGAAAAATAAAATTTTGACTTGGAAAAATCTAAAATATCAAAAGAGAATTTTCAAAACTATTTTTGTATTTTTCTGATTATTTTTCTATTTTTTATGAATTAAAAACTATTTAAAACTACTTAAATTTCTTAAAAATACAGATTTAACTAAGAAAAATCTGGAAAAATATTTTTTTGTCTTTTTATATTTATCTTAACTTAAGAAAAATGAAAAATTATTTTTTTGAAACTTTTCTTAATTAATTGTATTAAATGCTAATTAAAAAGTACTAAAAATTGATTTAAATCAAGAAAAATAGCAAACTAACTTAGAAAAATCTGAAAAATTCAAGATAAGCCTAAAATAATATTGTGAATCTAGGAAAAATAGAAAAATAGTAGGTTGTGTGCAAGAATATGAAGCGGCAAATGCCAAGTGCTTATAAATAAGCACTTATTTTAAGCAAATGGACACCAATAAGCACCAACTGAACACAGAAGCTCTAATATGCTACAAGTACCTAAATGCAACTAATCTCAACTGCTTTTAACCTCTAAATCACCATTTACACAGATTTGATGAATCTGAGTTCAAGTGCAAAAACAGGTTTAGGTAACTACTTTTGGACTTAAGCACAAGTTACAAAATAAGCTGAAAATGAAAAGCAATTGTTGGAACTTAATCTAGACCTGGTTGGGAGCTTGTAAACCAAAAATCACACCTTGATGAGCTAAACTAAGCCCTGTGCAAGCCTTGCACAAGACCTGTGCACACTCAGTATTAACTGAGCTTGTGCACAGGGGAAATGAGACCTTATTGATAAGCAGTTTTGAAGCTTTTAAAATATTAACAAAAATCCACAAAAATGATGATAAGTAAAGAGACCAGCTGAAGTTTTTAAAATGCCAAGTTTCACTGAATTTGTTCCAGAAATGAGTTCAAGAAAAATCCTCTCAGTTGGGCTCAAAACTGGTTTTTCAGTTTTTTGACTTTTTAACAGTTATGCTAATTTGACTTTTGTGAACTTTGCAACTGATTTTAAGGACTAAGATTGATGTAATATGATGAAATGATATTACTGCAAGCAATGTTTCTCAATTTTAAACACTAAACAAGCTTTTGCTTTGACAAAATTTCAACAGATAAGCTAGTTATGACAGATTTATGATCATGTTGACTTTGAGAGAGTGCAGGCACAAAACTATGACAGATATGAGTTCAAATGAGCTTAACAAACTTAAAGCAACAAGTATCTACCAATGAACAAGCCTTAAAGACAGATCAAGCATCAAATCCAAACACACCTTTAAAACATTGATATGAACTCAAAACTGAGATAGACACTTAACTAGCTACTATTAATGATCAAACTGTATTAAGCTAACCTAAATACAACTTATTAAACAGATATGAACTAGTTATAACTACAAATACAGGTTATGCATTGAAACTTTGTAAATCACTTACAAATGGTCCTCAGCCACAATGGCTTGAAATCATTGAAACCAGAACCACTAGCCTATAAAAACCAACCCAAATCATTCAATTTCAACCCATTTCCATGCTGCATCAACCATTTTCCATTTCATACCCATTTGCTTCCTTAGTTGACTTTCATTGACCAAAATCCAAAATAGCTTGAAACTTAAATGTAGGCTCACAAAAAGCTATAAGAAGCTTAAATGAGCTTGTTTGAGCTTAAAAATAAGTTACTAAGACCTTGAATATAATAGTTGGAAACTGAAAATTTCAACAGTGGCACAAAAATATGAAATTGTAACATAAGCTTGAATTGATACTTGATAACAGTTGCAATACACTGAAACAACTTACTTTGATACAATAAAACTTGAAAATACAACTAACAATCTAATTAAGACTAAGAATTTGAAAAACGACATACATTTTGGAAATAAAACTAAGTGCTCCCCATTCTCTCTTTCTTCTTCCTTTTTTATACACCAATGTGTCTTCTCTCTCTCCTCTGATCACTTCCCAGCAATAATCTTGGCCCTTGGATTGGTTGGTATCACTTTTGGCCGTTTGATCAAAATTGGCGCCAAAATGGTTTTTGATAACAGGGAAAGGGGAGGTGTGCATTTAATGCATTTTGGAGGGTTGTTGAGGTGGAGGGGACCTGGTGTGGAGTAGGGTGGCTGGAGGTGGAGGGGTGAAGTGTTGGGAGAGTTGCAGACAAAATGGTCGGGGAAGACATAGGTGGTTTGGCGGTTTTATTTTAAACCGTGGGTGGTTTCGGGTTGGGTTTGGATATTGGACCGGGTTGGGGTATTGGATTGGGCTTGGGCTGGGTTATCATTTATTTGGGATCCGGTTTGGATTTAGGATTTAAGTAACACAAGGACCAAATGTGTAAAAGCTGAAAATTCAGGGACCAGTCATGTAACTTCTGCAAATGTAATCCAAGGGTTGGATTTTCCAATCTTTAATAGACCAAGGGCTAATTTTGACACTTTTGAAATTCCAAGGATTAAACATGACCATTTTAAAATCCAGGGACCAAAACTGAAATTTCTCAAAACTTTTGGAACTTTTCACCAAAGGACTAATTATGACAATTTTATGATTCCAAAAGGACCTTTGGTGACTTTTCTTTTAAAATAAATGCCTAGGGACTGATTTTGCCATTTTCTGAAAGTCGGGGGACTGAAACTGCCAATTATGCAAACTTTGCTCGTTTCTCATCTGATTTTAAACATTTTGCATCTGAAACATATAAAATGCAATTTTGGAATATTTTCAGTATTTTGATGCATTTCTGAGCATTTTTAAACGTTTTGCAGTTCAGATTTGACCCAAAAATGATGAGTATTTACACACTCATCAATCCCCCACACTAAACTATTGCTAGTCCCTAGCAATCTTTTGAGAAAAACTTAATGGATTTGAATCTCTTTACCAAAAGCCATTACTTCTGGAGTAGCCAAATGTTTCAGTTCAAGTAAGAACCATGGTACACCGATAACCATGTGATTTTGAGCAAACCACCAGCTTCCAACGGATTTGATTTTTCTTTACCAGAAGCCGTTTGCTCTGGACTAGCCAACTCTTAGATAAATTATCAATATTATCTTTGGTGAGCTGATTACCAATTATGGTTTTTCCACTGCCTTTACTACAAGCCATAAACTTGCGGGCTAGCCAACTCTTCACTAATTAAAGATATGGTGAGCTGAATACCATACAATTTTGGGCAAATTGCAAGCCGTCAACGGATTTGAGATATCTTTACCAAGAGCCGTTTGCTCCTGGATTAGCCAATCCTTTTTGTTTATTAGACAAGGCGGACTGATAACCAATTGAGTAAGTGTAGAACACTTACTCCAAAAAAAAAATTTTGGCCAAAAACGGGGGAATTAGGCGGTATAATTACATGATAAAATTCGTGAGAATTCCCCCCCACACTTAGAAATGAATATTGCCCTCAATATTCAAAGTACCGGCTTTTATGCCGAAACTGAGAACGTAAAAGGGAAATACTACGGCCATTATTTGAATGATTTTTTTTTTTTTTTTGAAACTTATATATATACACAACATGTGGGGCAACCCCCCCCCCCCACACTAGGGTGGTAGAAAGATAGAAAGAAGTCAGAAATATGGGTGAAAACCCATATGGCATGCTATTGTTTTTGATTCCCGAGTCGCTAGCTTGACTCGACCCCGAATTCATTTGTTCATGGGGAAAGTAACGTGGAAAACCAATCTCGATCGGACTTTCGTTCACAATGTTAATAAACATATGAACATCAGAAAGTTCCACACCGACGAGATAAAACCGCGGTATTGTTAATAGTAGAAACTATAAGGGATGATACCGGGGTCAAAGATGGTGTCCTCGTTCCCGAAAGAGAAAAGGGAAAGAGCAACCACACCATCTGTGAAGAATGGAATAAAGACGTACATGAGAATGCAAGTCCATTCCTCATCAGAAAGAAGCAAATCACCATTTTTGACATTTTTAAGCTTAAACTTGAAGCTTAGATGGTGATTGTCAATAAGATGTCCGGGAGGGAGGGTGGGAAACGGTTCTTCAATCAACAGATTTTCCAGAAAAATGATGTCTCCCTCCGAATCAAAGTAAGTATTATCAATTCCTGTTGGAATTGACTCATCACTAAGAAATGCATCGACTTCATTCCAAAAGTTGTCATCTTCCTCATCAGGAATGAGAGAAGGGATGGAAGAGTCGGGAATAAGACTAGAAGATGATGGATCATTTTTGAGCAATTCATCAATGGGAAGAGTGTCTCCCATTGGATCACAAACATCATCATCCAATTCAGATGAAACTGAAGAGAGTTTGGTTTCATCCACAGAGTTAACAAACTCGATGCGACAAACTGATTCCGGAGGTGGGACAAGTGGTGTGCTCTTAGAGCTAGCAATTTCCACCACTTCCGATGAAGTCTCCGATTCTAGATCATCATCATCATCAAGAACACTCTTGACTTCCCTGGTACAGCTTTCAAACCATTTGTTTGAACCAGGGGTGATTTTCAAAGCTTTTAACTCAGCACGTTTTTGGTGACTCCTCTTAACCATGAAATTTGAGAGTGTTGCATTGAATCTTTCAGATTTTTGATCAATTGTGGCAACACTCTGTTTGGATAGAGGTTTGGAGTTCTGGTTGATATTCAACGTGAGTTCTTCATTGTCAACCTGTATGGTCAACTCTTCAGCAAACACATCAATCAGAGCACGACTCGTTCTCAAGAAAGCTCTCCCTAAGATGAGGGGAACTCTAGGATCTGCATCAAAGTCTACTACAACAAAGTCAGTAGGAAAGTGAAACTTTCCCACTTTCATCACGACATCCTCGGCTATCCCAAGTGGACGAGTTATGGTACGGTCCGCTAGCTCGAGTGTCATACAAGTGGATGAAAGTTTAGGAAGAGACAGTTTCTTCCATACTGAGAGTGGCATGAGGTTAATGCTAGCGCGAAGATCGGCCAAGGCGGAGCATTGAACCATCCCCAAGAAATCACAAGGGAAACCAGGTGGTGTCATACCGCTAGGTGCACGGTAGTGAGGATCAGCTTGTGGTCGGTATTGATTGTGGTTTACCAAAGCTACGGGAGCTTGGTAAAAAGAAGCATCGGTTGCTTGACAATCATAATACGCATGTGGACCACTACAAGTTTCACACACCTTGTTTACGGCTTTGACTGGTTCCGGCTTATGAATTTCGCTTTTGATTTCCTTTACATCCTTAATCATACAACGGATAGCATCCGTTAGAGCGGCTATCGGAGCGGCTAACTCAGAAGAGTTACTGGATGAAGAAGCAGGAGTGTTAGGAGTATTGACTTTGTTGCGAGAAATAGGAACTTTTGATTTTTGCTCGCAAATCTCAATCACATCTTTAGGTCTACGATTCAAGATATTGCCGCCTGCGGCTGCGTTCAAAGAATCTTGATCGTTACCGTTCAACCCATTGTAAAAAATATTGACTTGTTGAAGCTCCGTGAATTCATGATGGGGGCATTTCCTGAGGAGATCTTTGAATCTCTCCCATGCCTCTCCAAAGTTTTCATCAAAATTTTGACGAAATCCAGAAATTTCATTTTTAAGATTAGTCGTCTTAGATGGAGGAAAGAAATAATTGACAAACTTTTGAACAAGATCCTCCCAAGTTTCGATGGATCGAGGGGGTTCTTTTTCCAGCCAAATCCGGGCTGTCCCCTCAAGTGAGAATGGGAAAAGCATCAACTTGATGACTTTTTGTGGTACATCCTTGAAATTGATAGTTGAAGTCAACTTATTAAACCAACGGATGTGTGCATAAGGGTCTTCTCGGTCAAACCCGTGGAATTGATTCGTAGACACAAGTGTGATCAAATGTGTCTTCAATTCGAAGTGATCAGAATTGATTACCGGTAAAACGATGGCATCTCCATAACCCTCGGTGGGTGCCTGGAGAATTTCCGCCATAGTTAGTTCGTCTGCCATATTGTTGCTTGAAATAGTTCGAATCTCGGGTTCGACTATTTGGGCAGCACGTCTACGAGAACGTCTTCTAGGAATTTCTGCTAGATCACGCAAAGGACTCAATGATCTAGAAGAACGAGTGCGCATGCACTAGAGTTAACTCTAAGGAATCTCAGAGCCAAGGAAGGGAATTATGAAAATGGGGAAAGAAGATTATTTTTGAGTTTTATGGGTATACATATATAGAGAAACAAAAGAAAAATATTTTTGTGTTTTATAGGTTTTTAGATGTTTTTGGGTTTTTGGATTTTTTTTATAAGAAAATATATAGATATAATAAGATGGATGGTATGAACAAAGAGTGAGTATTCAAATCACTAATCTGCTAGACGGAAGATAATCAGCACAGCTCCCTGGCAGCGGCGCCAAAAATTTGATTCGTTCCCAGACGGTCAAGTTTTATCACGCAAGCCGACCACTTGTGAATGGCCGACCGTAACAAACTTAAAACAGTCCGGAAACGAACTCAATGAAGATCAGGGGAGTATAGTGTTTCCCCGGGTCGTTATGTCCCAGCGAGCTATGCGAAGAATCACCAAACGTATAGTGATCGAGAGATTTGAACGGAAAAGAGGGATTGAATTATTATAACTACAGAAATAGCCTATAATTACAAAGGCTTAAATGCAAATTAAAGAGGATTAAAAAGATAAAAAATATTAAATAAACGCTATCACTATTTGCAAAATGATGTTTTTGATTTTTCTTTTTATAAAACTTAATTTAAAACTACGTAACGTACAAATGAAAATATGATACGGAAGCAATATTAACCCTAAAAATATGAAAATGATATTTTTACAAACCTAATGATAAAAGAAAATTTTTAGAAAAATAAAATTATTTTTATAACTATTTAATTAATTATTATTAATTAAAAACTAATTTTAACTATTTAATAATAACCTAAAATACAAGAAAATAGGAAATAAAGCTAGAAAAATAAAATTTTGGCTTGGAAAAATCTAAAATATCAAAAGAGAATTTTCAAAACTATTTTTGTATTTTTCTGATTATTTTTCTATTTTTTATGAATTAAAAACTATTTAAAACTACTTAAATTTCTTAAAAATACAGATTTAACTAATAAAAATCTGGAAAAATATTTTTTTGTCTTTTTATATTTATCTTAACTTAAGAAAAATGAAAAATTATTTTTTTGAAACTTTTCTTAATTAATTGTATTAAATGCTAATTAAAAAGTACTAAAAATTGATTTAAATCAAGAAAAATAGCAAACTAACTTAGAAAAATATGAAAAATTCAAGATAAGCCTAAAATAATATTGTGAATCTAGGAAAAATAGAAAAACAGTAGGTTGTGTGCAAGAATATGAAGCTGCAAATGCCAAGTGCTTATAAATAAGCACTTATTTTAAGCAAATGGACACCAATAAGCACCAACTGAACACAGAAGCTCTAATATGCTACAAGTACCTAAATGCAACTAATCTCAACTGCTTTTAACCTCTAAATCACCATTTACACAGATTTGATGAATCTGAGTTCAAGTGCAAAAACAGGTTTAGGTAACTACTTTTGGACTTAAGCACAAGTTACAAAATAAGCTGAAAATGAAAAGCAATTGTTGGAACTTAATCTAGACCTGGTTAGGAGCTTGTAAACCAAAAATCACACCTTGATGAGCTAAACTAAGCCCTGTGCAAGCCTTACACAAGACCTGTGCACACTCAGTATTAACTGAGCTTGTGCACAGGGGAAATGAGACCTTATTGATAAGCAGTTTTGAAGCTTTTAAAAAATTAACAAAAATCCACAAAAATGATGATAAGTAAAGAGACCAGCTGAAGTTTTTAAAATTCCAAGTTTCACTGAATTTGTTCCAGAAATGAGTTCAAGAAAAATCCTCTCAGTTGGGCTCAAAACTGGTTTTTCAGTTTTTTGACTTTTTAACAGTTATGCTAGTTTGACTTTTGTGAACTTTGCAACTGATTTTAAGGACTAAGATTGATGTAATATGATGAAATGATATTACTGCAAGCAATGTTTCTCAATTTTAAACACTAAACAAGCTTTTGCTTTGACAAAATTTCAACAGATAAGCTAGTTATGACAGATTTATGATCATGTTGACTTTGAGAGAGTGCAGGCACAAAACTATGACAGATATGAGTTCAAATGAGCTTAACAAACTTAAAGCAACAAGTATCTACCAATGAACAAGCCTTAAAGACAGATCAAGCATCAAATCCAAACACACCTTTAAAACATTGATATGAACTCAAAACTGAGATAGACACTTAACTAGCTACTATTAATGATCAAACTGTATTAAGCTAACCTAAATACAACTTATTAAACAGATATGAACTAGTTATAACTACAAATACAGGTTATGCATTGAAACTTTGTAAATCACTTACAAATGGTCCTCAGCCACAATGGCTTGAAATCATTGAAACCAGAACCACTAGCCTATAAAAACCAACCCAAATCATTCAATTTCAACCCATTTCCATGCTGCATCAACCATTTTCCATTTCATACCCATTTGCTTCCTCAGTTGACTTTCATTGACCAAAATCCAAAATAGCTTGAAACTTAAATGTAGGCTCACAAAAAGCTATAAGAAGCTTAAATGAGCTTGTTTGAGCTTAAAAATAAGTTACTAAGACCTTGAATATAATAGTTGGAAACTGAAAATTTCAACAGTGGCACAAAAATATGAAATTGTAACATAAGCTTGAATTGATACTTGATAACAGTTGCAATACACTGAAACAACTTACTTTGATACAAAAAAACTTGAAAATACAACTAACAATCTAATTAAGACTAAGAATTTGAAAAACGACATACATTTTGGAAATAAAACTAAGTGCTCCCCATTCTCTCTTTCTTCTTCCTTTTTTATACACCAATGTGTCTTCTCTCTCTCCTCTGATCACTTCCCAGCAATAATCTTGGCCCTTGGATTGGTTGGTATCACTTTTGGCCGTTTGATCAAAATTGGCACCAAAATGGTTTTTGATAACAGGGAAAGGGGAGGTGTGCATTTAATGCATTTTGGAGGGTTGTTGAGGTGGAGGGGACATGGTGTGGAGTAGGGTGGCTGGAGGTGGAGGGGTGAAGTGTTGGGAGAGTTGCAGACAAAATGGTCGGGGAAGACATAGGTGGTTTGGCGGTTTTATTTTAAACCGTGGGTGGTTTCGGGTTGGGTTTGGATATTGGACCGGGTTGGGGTATTGGATTGGGCTTAGGCTGGGTTATCATTTATTTGGGATCCGGTTTGGATTTAGGATTTAAGTAACACAAGGACCAAATGTGTAAAAGCTGAAAATTCAGGGACCAGTCATGTAACTTCTGCAAATGTAATCCAAGGGTTGGATTTTCCAATCTTTAATAGACCAAGGGCTAATTTTGACACTTTTGAAATTCCAAGGATTAAACATGACCATTTTAAAATCCAGGGACCAAAACTGAAATTTCTCAAAACTTTTGGAACTTTTCACCAAAGGACTAATTATGACAATTTTATGATTCCAAAAGGACCTTTGGTGACTTTTCTTTTAAAATAAATGCCTAGGGACTGATTTTGCCATTTTCTGAAAGTCGGGGGACTGAAACTGCCAATTATGCAAACTTTGCTCGTTTCTCATCTGATTTTAAACATTTTGCATCTGAAACATATAAAATGCAATTTTGGAATATTTTCAGTATTTTGATGCATTTCTGAGCATTTTTAAACGTTTTGCAGTTCAAATTTGACCCAAAAATGATGAGTATTTACACACTCATCATAAAGTTCGTTAAGTAATCGTTCATTTTCAGCTTTTAAAGACTCGATTTGAAGCACCTTATCAGTATTCTCAACAGTTACCACAGAGTCAACATTATCAGCAGAGATATAATCAGATGCATGTGGCAAAGAATGGAATAACACAACATTATGGATATCAGCACATATAACATCTTTCAAGAGTCGATCAACATCTTTTCTCAACGTTTTCTTTTTACGTTTAGTATTAGAAATAGATGTTTCAGTTTTCTCGAAAACGACCTTCATGACTCCAAGTTCCTTATGAAAGTCCCGTTCCCAAGACAATGCACAACTTTTCAAATTTTTAACATTTGGTAAAAGATTTTTCCGAAAGATGTCTCTTTGTTCTCGCGCCAGAGGCGATTGAAAGTGTTGAACCTTGATTTCAGAATGATATTCTATCTCATGGTCTAAATTTTTGAGGTCAGCCATGAAAATATCAAAATATCTAAGAATTTTGCGATTTTCAGGTTTTGAGTTTACTTCACTGATGGAAGGTAAAGGACCATAAATTTGTGCATAATCTGGTTGGGGATTAACATTAGGAGACTCAGGTGTTTTGATGATAACCCTTGGTGTGTTAGAAGAATCTGTTGGTGTGACAAAAGTGACCGATTTTGAATAATTAAAAGGTTTGTTGTAAATAACAGTGTTTTATTTTGATCGACTCTCGTCTTCTGCATCTAATTCCTCTTGACGATGATATTCAACAACACTCATAACAGAATTATCAATTTTATATTCTGCACTGGAAACTTCAGGATTTGGTTTGAATGTTTTGGTTGAAAGCTTTGGTTTGTAATCAGCAAGATTTGGTCCATATCCTTTTGGATCGGGTTTTAAGGTAAACTTTTCAATAGCAGTTACTGACTCACCATGTTTATAAACAACAGTTTTAAACTCTTTAAGTTTGCGGTGCAAGCCGATAATTTCTTCAAGAAGGTCATCTACCCGATTCGTTGAATGCTTTTTGTATGCAGAGAACTGTTTTTGACAAGTTAACAACTCAGCCTTAGCTTTTTGATTGTCCAAGGTGAGAGCGTTAATTTGCTTTTTATGTTCATGTTTCAGTTGTTCTATTTCAGACAACAAAGCATTCTTCGAAGCGGCTAGATCACGCATCTGTCTCTCTAAATATTTTTCGTTTTGATGAGATTTAGTAAAGGCTGCTTCAAAACCTTTTTCACATTTTTCTTGAGTTTTGAAAAAGTTGAGTTGCTTTTGTAAACATTCAAAATCCTTGGTTAACAGTGCATTTTTACTTTTTAAGTCCTTATTTAATGCATAACATTCCTCCATTTTGATTTGATGGTCTTGAATTAAACGAGCAAAATCTGGATGAGGCAACAGTTCTACTTGTTCAACGTGAGTCACAACATGATCATTATTTGGATCCTCAAGTACAACCACGGAGTCAATTTGATTATCAAAGGAAACCATAAGGTCATCTTGATCCTCAAATGTAACTACAGGGTTTATTTGAAAATCGTCAGAATGAGATGTAGATGACTCATTTTGAACAGTCTGAGCTGTGCCGGATTCAGATATTGGCGGAGATATTAGTTCAGATATGATGATGGTTTGTTCGGGTACCTGAGACAAGCCATCAGTGTCATACACTGGGCCTGTTTCACTCATGTGTAACTCATGCATATTAGCCATCAACATAACAGCTGCATTGGCCTGCAAGTCCTCCATATCATCATCTGAGTCTGCATCTGCCATAAAGCTCTGTTCTTTGTTTATAAGAGATCCACCAGCTTCATCCTTAAGAGCCAAAAGAAGAGCCTCTTTGAAATAAGCACTGCCCTTAGTCCTCGGCTTGGGGCATGCATTAGCCAGGTGTCCCTTCTCATTGCAGTTGTAGCATTGAAGACCATTCAACCCATTCTGAGCATTTCCCTGTTCCACCACTTGAGCTCTGTTGTTATTCCTCCCCATAGCATTAAACCCTTGACCACCTCCCATTTGACGACCATAACCACGATTCTGAACTTCAACTCGTCCATTGTTTACAACAGCCTGATTTCGTGTATTGGATGAGGAACGAATACGATTGTTGGATTTGTTGGTATAACGGCTAAAAGCATTAGCAATCATAACAAATCCCTGTTGCAATGCTTCGAACGGATCGGATTCCTCATTAGTTTGACTATGAAGTTCGTGATCATTGTTGTTGTTGTAAGGAACCAATTGATTTTGTTGAGGTTGCTGTGATTGATCGTTTGGTGTGACTGAGGCAGTTGGTTGAGTTGCTTGTTGAGGAGGATAACTTTGTTGAGCATATAAGGCAAGTTGTTGATTTTCCGGATGTGTAGGTGGAGCAATTTGAGCACGGAGAATCCTTTCCCGATCAACTTCCTTTTCATGAGGCTTCAAGTAATCGTACAACAATCCATATGTAGAATGATGCATATTCTTCGCTTGACGGAGAAAAATGACATACTTCTCCCATTCAGGACCAAGACTACTCAGGAACTTAGTATTCACTGCAATTCTTGGCATGATGATGTTGTGTTTATCCAAATCATTGATGATGTCTGAAAAACGATGATAGGACTCTAGTGTCTCTCCAGGTTCAATCATGAAGTGTTCATAAGCCAAGTAAATTTTGGATTCCAAATCCTCCTGATTGAGTACAGATCCTTCCATAAGAAGATGAATATGGTCCCACATTTCCTTTGCAGTCTTTTGAGCATCAACACTACGAAGAATTGGGTTAGGTAATCCTAAAAGGATATATTGCATTGCAAGTTCATCAGCTTCATAGTGTAGAAGTTCTTGAGGATTCAATTCTGCAACAGTAGCAATGTTTGTTTGTTCATCTCTTGGTGGAATAGCATTAGGATCTCCGGGTACAATGACAGTAGGCATCTCAAATGGACCTTCCAAGATAACCTTCTTTAAGAACTTTCCATGTGGCTTCTTCAGATCACAAAACCTAAAGAACCTTATCACCCATTGATCGTAGTTTCCTGGAGTGAGCATTGGAGGTCTATCAAGTGATCCATCCTCATGAATTGATTGTTGGCTGCTTAAAGCTTCACACATCTTTGCAAACCAAGTGGGTTCCTTCATAGTGTTCCTTGATGGATGTTGATTGAAGTCATTTGTGTAGGGTTGAACTTGAAGACTTGGCGGTGTTTGAACCATTTGTGGTGGAGGAATTGCTCCATGTTGTGGAGTATGTTGTTGATTAAATTGTTGTTGATAAATTGCTTGTTGTTGATTCCATTGTTGATGTTGTGGACTTAGTTGTTGTTGTCGTTGAGGATAAGTGTAAGGGAAATAGTTAGAGTATGGTGGTTGTGACATGTTGAAAACTTGTGTTGGTAAAAATGGATCTTTGTAGTCGAATGAACCTTTGTTGATGAAGTGTCCTTAGGCGTAGAAATCACAATAATCCAAGTAGCACTTATGCGTAAAAACACCAAAGTTACGCGTAACAATCACTAGTTACGCGTAGGATTTAGCTTACGCGTAAGTAGGGAAAAGACGCTAAAGTTATGCGTAGACACAAAGTTATGCGTAGAAAGTTAGGCGTAGGATTATCTTATGCATAAGACTTGGCTTAGGCGTAAGATGAATCTTATACATAGGATTTCTACGCGTAAGCTTTATGCTTATGCGTAAGTTTAGGGTTTTACCCAAATGATCTTTTACACTATCACAGTGCAAAAGATATCCAAAGTCGACGTATTTTCAGGCTTATCCAAGCAAGAAAACACGGAGTAAACCACGAAAACGAAGATCAAGACAAGGATAACCTTACGCGTAGTTTTAGGGTTTTGCTACGCGTAGGATTACTCGTAAATATGATTATGCTCAAAGTTGTTTCTAAAGCAGTTTTTGTGTGATGAAATAGCTTCAATAACACCAAAAGACACAAAAGTGTAAAACTTGATGAACCAAAACTCTTAAAACGGTTACGCGTAGGATAGAACCTTTGTACAAAAACTAGATGAAAAACGATGATCTACACACAAAGTTCGAAACTTTTTGCCAAAAACAGTAAGTTTAACACCTTATAACGTTGAAAGGACAAGAATCTTGGATTAAAAAGTGTAAAAAATACGTTTTTGATCAAGCCAAAGTTATGGAGACGCAAGTTAAGCGTGAGACCAAAACTCACTTCAAACAATACGTTCACTCAACTATTAGGCGATTGATACCACTGTTAGGTCACTATATTTACAACACAAGCTTACTAGAAAGAGATAGAGGTGATTGAACAATAAACCAAACACACACACACACAAGATAATAATACGGTTTAGGCGTAGGAGTGAGTGAAAGAGAAATATTAAACAACCAACCCTCAAGTGAGGGTTTACATAAGGTATTTATAGGAGGAAAGCTAGGGCAACACTCCTAGTTTCCATCCTTTCTCCTATGGGCTTAGGCCTAAGCTCATGGGCCTTCTACATTAGCTTAAGGCTAATAACAAACATAAAGGCCATAATAAGCTACCTATTACATAATAATGACTAACACTTGAATTATAGTTTAGGAGTGATTCCAACATGTGCGATTACTTGAAGCCTCATGAAAAGGAAGTTGATAGGGAAAGGATTCTCCGTGCTCAAATTGCTTCACCTTCACATCCGGAAAATCAACAACTTGCCTTGTATGCTCAAAACAGTTATCCTCCTCAACCAGCAACTCAACCAACTGCCACTATCACACCAAATGATCAATCACAGCAATCTCAGCATAATCAATTGGTTCCATACAACAACAACAATGCTCAAGCATTTGTCAGTGAAGCAAATGAGGAATCTGATCCGTTTGAAGCATTGCAACAAGGATTTGTTATGATTGCTAATGCTTTTAGCCGTTATACCAACAAATCAAACAATCGTATTCGTTCCTCATCTAACACACGGAATCAAGCTGTTGTGAACAATGGACGAGTTGAAGTTCAGAATCGTGGTTATGGTCGTCAGATGGGCGGTGGTTAAGGGTTTAATGCTGTGGGTAGGAATAACAACAGAGCTCAAGTGGTGGAACAGGGAAATGCTCAGAATGGGTTGAATGGTCTTCGATGCTACAACTGCAATGAGAAGGGACACCTGGCGAATGCATGCCCAAAGCCGAGGACTAGGGGCAATGCTTATCACAAAGAGGCTCTTCTTTTGGCTCTTAAGGATGGAGCTGGTGGAACTCTCACAGACAAAGAACACAACTTTATGGCAGATGCAGACTCAGATGATGATATGGAGGACTTGCAGGCCAATGCAACTGTTATGTTGATGGCTAATATGCATGAGTTACACATGAGTGACACAGGCCCAGTGTATGACACTGATGGCTTGTCTCAGGTACCTGAACAAACCATATTTATCTCTGATCTAATATCTCCGCCAATATCTGAATCCGGCAAGGCTCAGAATGTTCAAAATGAGTCATCCACATCTCATTCCGATGATTTTCTATTAGACCCCGTAGTTACATTTGACGATCAAGATGACCTTATGGTTTCCATTGATAATCAAATTGACTCCGTGGTTATACTTGAGGATCTAAGTAACGATCATGTTGTGACTCACGTTGAACACACCGAACTTTTGCCTCATCCAGATTTTGCTCGTTTAATACAAGACCAACAAACCATAGTGGAAGAATGTCGTGCAATTAATCAGGACTTAAAAAGTAAAAATGCACTGTTAACCAAGGATTTTGAATGTTTACAAAAGCAACTCAACTTTTTCAAAACTCAAGAAAAACGTGAAAAAGGTTTTGAAGCAGCCTTTACTAAATCTCATCAAACGAAAAATATTTAGAGAGACAGATGCGTGATCTAGCTGCTTCGAAGAATGCTTTGTTGTTTGAAATAGAACAACTGAAACATGAACATAAAAACAAATTAACGCTCTCACCTTGGAAAATCAAAAAGCTAAGGCTGAGTTGTTAACTTGTCAAAAACAGTTCTCTGCATACAAAAAGCATTCAACGAAACGAATAGATGATCATCTTGAAGAAATTATCGGCTTGCAAAACAAACTTAAAGAGTTTAAAACTGTTGTTTACAAACATGGTGAGTCAGTAACTGCTATTGAAAAGTTTACTTTAAAACCCAATCCAAATGGATATGGACCAAATTTTGCTGATTACAAACCTAAGCTTTCAACCAAAGCATTCAAACTAAATCCTGAAGTTTCCAGTGCAGAATATACAATTGATAATTCTGTTATGAGTGTTGTTGAATATCATCGTCAAGAGGAATTAGATGCAGAAGACGAGAGTCGATCAAAATTAAAAACTGATGTTTACAACAAACCTTTTAATTATTCAAAACCGGTCACTTTCGTCACACCAACGGATTCTTCTAACACACCAAGGGTTATCATAAAAACGTCTGAGTCTTCTAATGTTAATCCCCAGCCAGATTATGCACAAATTTATGGTCCTTTACCTTCCATCAGTGAAGTAAACTCAAAACCTGAAAATCGCAAAATTCTTAGATATTTTGACATTTTCATGGCTGACCTCAAAACTTTATAACATGAGATAGAATATCACTCTAAAATCAAAGTTCAACATTTTAAATCGCCTCTGGCACGAGAACAAAGAGACATTCTTCAGAAAAATCTTTTACCAAATGTTAAAAATTTGAAAAATTGTGCATTGTCTTGGGAACGGGACTTTCATAAGGAACTTGGAGTGATGAAGGTCGTTTTCGAGAAAACAAAAACATCTATTTCTAATACTAAACGTAAAAAGAAAATGTTAAGAAAAGATGTTGATCGACTCTTGAATGATGTTATCTATGCTGATATCCATATTGTTGTGTTATTGAATTATGTTTCATATGCGTCTGATTATATCTTTGCTAATACTGTTGATAATGTTGTAACTGTTGAGAATACTGATAACGTGCTTCAGATCGAGTCTTTAAAAGTTGAAAACGAACGTCTCTTACACGAGCTTTCAAATGCAAAACGTCGTCTTCAATGGTGTCAAAAAGATTGTCAAAATCGTGAACTTGCTTTGCAAAACAAAATCCACCAGTTGCAATTAAATCCAAAATTTGAGCAACTGGATGATCAAAACGTGTCTTTGAAAATTCAAATCTCAAAATATGAACAAGAACTTGTAAAAGTTAAACAGGAATATGGTGTCATATTTGATTTACTCAATAAGACTCGTCATGAAGCATCAAACGAACTTGATCATTATCTTGCACACACTAGAGAAGTAATGAATTTTGCTGGTAATATTCGTTCTGAAAATCAAGATTTGATTCACACTATCTATAAGTTAAGAGAAATGTTAGGAAAGTATGAACTACTTCCGCCTACCGTGATTAAGAGAATAGCACCAGTAACACTTAGTAATCGTGCACCTAGAATGCCTACTGCCAAAACACAAGTTGCTAACGTGCCTCCTTCTACTGAAACAGGAATAGTTGCTTCTTTTCCAAACGTCCGCACTTCACAGCCTAGGAGCACTACATCGAAGAATAGGAAGTTGCGACCTAAGAAAAGATCAATAAGGAATGCTAAAGTAGAAGAACACCCTAGGACTATGAATAAGACTCACGTTGCTTCCACTATAGATATTGCGTCTGGCAAATGTAATAGAAATAGTGATGTAACGAATGCTAAACCTTTAAGTACTTTTGATATTCAGTCTGATGCACCTTGTGTTATTTGTCTTAAAAGTATGAATTCTGATTGTCATGACAAATGCGTTGCTAAAGCTATCATCTCTCGTTTAAGGAATCCTAAGAATCAGAATACCTTTAGGTCCACTAATCATTCTAAGTCTGTGCTTGGTAGACCGCCCTCTTTAGATTCTAAGAAACGCATTGTTGTCCCTATAGCTCCAGTTTCACCTCCTAAGAATGTAGTACCACCTAGTGCATTCACTAAGACTAAAGCAAATACAAGTTGAAGATGGCAGAAATGGATATATAACACACTAGGATTTAAATGGATGCCTAAAGTTATTGATGTGTGTATGTCTACTATAACTGCTCCGGAACCCTCTAACATTTCGGGTTCCACATCTACTTCTATTCCATCTGTGTCGTCTGTGTGTAATGCAGGTGATACAGATCATTCTCTGGATTGTTGATAGCAGGGTTTATTATGTGGAAGGCCTCGGTCACAATCTGTTTTCAGTAGGTCAGTTCTGTGATGGAGATTTGGAGGTTGCTTTCTGGGAGAAATCTTGTTTCATTCGTGATCTACAAGGAAACGACCTTATGTCTGGCTCGTGTAATTCAAGTCTTTACACAATCTCTATGCAAGACATGGTTGCTTCATCTCCCATCTGCTTACTTTCAAAGGCAACATCAACAAAATCCTGGCTATGGCACCGTCGTCTCTCACATATAAACTTTCAAACTATAACCAACCTTGCTCGACACAAACTAGTTGAAGGACTCCCACGATTCCGGTATTCTAAAGATCACCTTTGCTTAGCCTGTGAACAAGGGAAAAGCACTCGTGCTCACTTTCCTTCAAAGGTGGAACACAGCTCTCAGCATGTGCTTCATCTTCTTCACATGGATTTGTATGGACCGATGCGCATGCAAACGATCAATGGCAAACACTACATCTTAGTAATTGTTGATGACTATTCACGATGGACTTGGGTCTATTTTCTTCGAAGCAAAGACCAAGCTCCACAAATGATCATCACCTTTCTCACAAAAATTCAAGTTCAGCTCTGGAACACAGTCCGCAAAATAAGAACAAACAAAGGAACTGAATTTGTTAACCAAACTCTTCGAGAATTTTATGAGAAAGTGGGAATTGAGCATCAGACATCTATTGCACGTACACCAGAACAAAACGGAGTTGTTGAAAGACGAAACCGAACGTTAGTGGAAGCTGCAAGAACAATGTTAATCAATGCTAAACTTCCAGATTACTTATGGGTAGAAGTTGTATCTACTGCATGCTATACTCAAAACCGTTCTATGATTACTAAACGCCACAACAAAACACCTTTTGAGCTTCTCCACAACAATAAACCGAATCTCAAACACTTTCATGTATTTGGATCCCTTTGCTATCCGAATAATGATCGTGATGATTTTGGAAAGCTCAAAGCCAAAGCTGTCATTGGCGTCTTCATTGGATATTGTGAGAATTCTAAAGGTTGCCGGATCTGGAATCTTCGTACAAAGCAGGTTATGGAAACGATTCATGCTCATTTTGATGAACTTACGGATATGGCTTCTGAGCATAACAGCTTGGAACCCGGTCACAACCGCTTAAACTTCCCTCAAACCCCATCATCAGCTGAACAAAGCCCCCAACTTACTCGTCAACAAATGGAAAGACTCTTTGCTCCTCTGTTCAGTGACGATATTGATGAACGTGCTCCAGGTGTATCCGCTGTTTCCGCTGCTCAATCTGATACTACTCTTATACCTGATACACCCGCTACAACAACTACTGTTGAAGAAGCACCACCAGTTGACTCCACCACAACAGTTGAACAAACCGCTTCCAACAATGATGAACCAGCTGATGATGTTCTTAATGAAGTACCCCCACCTGCATATTTTGATCCAAATGCGTTCTTTAACCCGTTTGCTAATGACACTGCTGCACCTGGTGTCGCGGAATCATCAACAAATCATTTGAATCCTCAGAATCTGCACAATGTATACCAACATCAACCCTCTACACATCGATGGACAAAATACTATCCTCTGGAAAATATTATTGGCAACCCGAATCAACCAGTCGTTATGAGACAACGTCTTCACACAGATGGTGAACATTGCATTTATGCACTCACTGTCTGCCAATCTGAGCCTAAAAACATTAAAGACGCAATGACAAAAGACAACTGGATTGAATCCATGCAAGAAGAACTCAACCAATTCAAACGTCTTGAAGTATGGGAACTGGTTGAAAGACCAACAGGGGTCTACGTCATTGGTCTCAAATGGATTTGGAAAAACAAATTGGATGCTGAAGGGAACGTAATCCGAAACAAGTCACCTCTCGTTGCTAAGGGTTATCGTCAGGAAGAGGGAATAGACTTTGAAGAATCTTTTGCTTCGGTTGCTCGTCTTGAGGCTGTTCGGATATTTCTCGCGTTCGCGGCTCATATGAATATGACGGTCTATCAGATGGATGTCAAAACTGCGTTTCTCAATGGACAACTTAAAGAAACGGTTTATGTCAGCCAACCAGATGGATTCGTTGATCCTGAGTTCCCGAACCATGTCTACAAACTGAACAAAGCTCTGTATGGTCTCAAACAAGCTCCTCGGGCATGGTACGATAAGCTATCATCTTTCTTCATTGCTAATAATTTCACCAAAGGTTCGGTCGACCCTACTCTTTTTATACAATATCACGGGGCACATATCTTAATTGTTCAAATTTACGTGGATGACATCATTTTTGGGTCTACCCATAAAAAGTACTCAATCGCTTTTGCAAAACTAATGAAGAAAAATTTTGAAATGTCCATGATGGGTGAACTTACGTTCTTTCTAGGACTGCAAGTTCATCAATCACCCCGTGGTATTTTCTTGAGTCAGTCCAAATATGCCTTTGAATTGTTAAACAAATTTGGAATGAAAACCTGTGACACTTATGCCACACCCATGACTCATACCAAGAAGCTAGACGCTGATTTACATGGGAAACTTGTCGACCCTACAAAATACTGAAGTATTATTGGGTCTCTCATGTATCTAACAGCTAGCAGACCTGATATTGTCTTTGCCGTTTATCTATGCTCCCGTTATCAATCGCGACCAACTGAAACCCACCTCTCTGAGGCTAAAAGAATCCTCCGATACATCAAGGGAACCATTAACTTGGGGATCTGGTATCCGAAGGATTCTGGTTTTGAACTAATTGCTTTTTTAGATGCTGATCATGTAGGATGTTTAGATTCACGAAAAAGTACTTCAGGATCACTACAATTTCTTGGTGATAAACTGGTGTCTTGGCAATCGAAGAAGCAGGATTGTACATCGCTGTCATCAACCGAAGCAGAATATGTAGCCATGTCGGCATGTTGTGCTCAAGTCATCTGGATGAGAACACAACTCAAAGACTATGGTTACGTATTTGACAGAATTCCGATGTACTGCGACAATCGGAGTGCCATTGCGATCTCGTGCAACTCAGTTCAGCACTCTAAATCAAAGCACATCGATCTTCGCTATCATTTCATCAAGGATCACGTGGAACAGGGTACAGTTGAATTATACTTCGTGGGTACTGAATACCAATTGGCAGATCTTCTCACCAAAGCCTTGCCTCCCGCTAGGTTCAATGAGTTGGTCCACCGGATTGGTATGTGGTGTTTGACTCAAGAGGAACTGGATGAACTCTTAAAACAGTCTTAAAAACCAGTCAAACACCAAAATCTCTTTTGTAAATACCTTTTCAAAAACAAAATACAAAAATAGAAAATCAGATAAAACAACAAAAATATTCTTCTATCTATATTTCTTCAAATATGGCAAGTAGATTTCTTCCGTCAACACTCAAATCTTTCAAAATTCAGTATTTTTCCGATCAAGTGTTGAGGGGGAGAAAATTTGTACTTTGTACTTGCATGTTACCTAATCCCGGTTGTTTTCTTTAATATTGGTGGTCACATTTCTGGTTTCTGACACTCCTCAGACAAAAATTTATAACCTTTCATTATTTCTTAAGTCGAGGGGAAGTGTCGTCAAAGTTATTTCCAAATATTCTTCGTTTGGTAACCAAAATGGAAGTTAAATGGCTTTGGATGAAAATGGAAAAGGTGGAGGGACTATTGTTATCAAAAGTTCAAAGTTATTTTCATAAAAACTCTCCACCTAACATATCACTTCACATTTATTACTCATAACCAAACTAATCCTACGCACAGAAATCGTTAAACAAATCCGTGTTTTTGATCATCATATTGTAAGTGTTTTCATAATCTAAACGTAATTACAAGCAAGGGTTTTGATTTTTATGCAAATCCAACGGCTAAAACATGAGATATGTGTGATTATGTGTTCTACGCATAGGCGTATGAACACACAATCATTGGTGTGTTTGTGGTTAAAAAGATAGTGTCAAAACGTTTTTATAACATCAATGATATCATTTTTATCCTCAAAATGCACCCAGAAACACGAATTGATGGATTTTGGAAATTAGGGTTTATGCGTGGGTTTGGGCGTTTTCATATGTGAATGTTTTTGGTGTTAAAGATTGCTGTATAAGGTTTTTTTCAAGTTGAATTAATCATATCTATGCCCAGAAACTACCCAGAAACACTAATGATTCATAAATTGAAAATTAGGGTTCTAGTTCATACGATTTGGGTTTTCTTGATTGGCCTTGAATTTGATGTTAAAACTTGGATAGAATAACTTACTATGCCTCTAAGACTTACCAGAAACACTTTGGTGCAATTCCTATGGCTAGAAATCATATGCGTAATTCATGAATTCTAGGGTTTAAGTCTACGCATAAGTTATCTTACGCGTATTCTGTTTGATAAAAATTCATGCCATGATCTGTTATAAGATGAATATATGGGTTAATATTGATGATATGATGAATTTATTTCAGGTTTGTTACAAGTGAGAATTCAGAATCAAGGTTCTAAGCAAACTACGCATAAGGATCACCTTACGTGTAGCATGTTATGCGCAAGATTAATCTTACGCGTAGCGTCTACGCATAAGGTTCTACAATGGGACTACGCGTATCCTGTGAAGGATATGCGTAAACAGTGACCTCTACGCATAAGGCCTACTCTTACGAGTAAGCCTTACGCATAAGGTTTTTATACGCCTACGTGTAAGCTCTACGCATAAGGTCCCCTGTTCCTACGCGTAATATTTCTTACGCGTAAGTCAGGATCCTACGCATAAGCTTTCGTCTACGCGTATAACACTCCTGTTTACGCATAACTTTTCCACTTTTACGCCTAAGACTTGATTGACCTTAATTATGAATTGTTACGCGTGCAAACTTGTAAATAAACAAATCATAACGTCACGAAACCAATAATGTCACTAATAAGCTTAAATGTTTAAAATGTTGTGTAAAATAAGTGATAACATAAACTTTAAAAGGTAAATTAAACTAACTCACGAAACTTATCACAACGTCATTGGACTATTGAACACAAAAGTGACTTTGGACTCGTAACAATCATTGACATTGTACATTCAATAATTAGACAATAAAACCTTTTGTTGACTAACATAATGTCTTTCGATATGTTGGTTCTTTTGGCTAATGTTATTTCTGATCACGACATGGCTGCTCAAATGAATGTGGATGCACCAGATGTTCTCACAGTTGCCGATATCTTTCCTAATGGCTATCCGAGGAAGATTGGAAAGAACAACCTTCGGGTTGACTTTGAAACCCTCACCTGTTCAGAATCTTCCTGTTTGATTGCTGTGGATATTCTAAAGAATCATCCTTATCAGAACATGCTCTCACATTCTGCTACAGTACCGGAGATCTACATTCAACAGTTCTGGAATTCAATGCAGAGGATCAAAGGTCAAAGTGCAGTGACAGTGACGCTCAATCACAAACAAGTCACCATCACACATGCACACTTACGGGCTGTTCTTATCATCCCTGACATTGAGCCAACCGACTTCTATGCCACACCTGCTGAAGACAGTTTTGCAATTCTTGATTGATATTGGCTATGATGAAGCTTTAGGAATTATCACTAAGCATTCTCATGTGGAGCTTAAGAACATTCCTCAACCGTGGAGAACTCTCTACATCATCATTACCAAATCTGTCTCTGGTCGTGATAGCGGCTATGAGCATCCCAAGCTCATAGAACTGCAAATTTTTTGGTCATTAATCAACATGAAGCACATCGAGCTTGAAGCTCTGATATGGGATGACATGATGTCATTTCTCAAAAAGCTTGGCTCAAAGATTCCCTATGTCAGATACACTAAACTGTTGATCCAGAGAGCACTTGGACTTCATCCTGATATTCCCAAGAGGCTCAATGACCCCGACAATCATGACATGTTGACTGAGCCTATTTTAACTGTCAGAATCAAGGAATCGTTAACAAAGAAACAGGGTGCTGTGTTACCTGATCACCTTCTGTCTGACGAAATCAAAAAGCTCTACACATACAAAAGGTATCTGGAAGCAGTTAAAGTAGGCAAAGTTGGTCATCTCGATGAGAAGTCTTCTGGAACACCTACACGGAGAACCAGAAGAGGCAGTGCGGGAAGTGATGCAAGCACTGAAAGTCAGAGGAAGTTTCCCAAGAGGAATCCTCCTCGTAAAAAGACTGTTCCTTCTAAGGAAGCTGGTCCTATTCCCATTCCAAAGCTTGAACCACAAAGAAAGCTAGTGGACGAAAGCTCTGAAGATACACAATCGGACTAAGAGGTCTTCTACTCTGAATCTGCAACCGACGCACCTCCTTCAGTAGCAAAACCTCCCAGTCCACCAGCTATCCAAGGAAAAGGGAAGACTCCAATACTTGTACCTTATGATGAAAGCTCAAGCTCAGATGAAGATCAACTGGAAACATCCTACAGGAAGAAGTTTAAAATCGTTAGACACCTACAAAAAGCTAAAGAATTTGAACAAGATCAAATACGTGGCCCCGAAGGGTCAAGTGGTGGTGTCCACTCTTCACCAATTCCTGATGCGGTTAATCAACCCGAAAAGGGAACTGGTGCCACCACTCTTGAGCAACAACAAAAGCAACCGGAGGAGTCTATTAAGTATGACATTGAGGAACCAGATACTGAGAAGTCTGAGAAAGATAAAGCTGATGAAGAAGCTAAGTCTGGAAATGATGAAGATGTTGATTATGAAAAGTTTCTTCTTGACAGTCCCGTACGGTCTAAGGAGAAAACGTCTGAACCTCCTAAGGACCCTGAATCTTCATCAGACTCATCTTCTCACTCTTCACCACCACCATCAAAAAGAATAACAAGATCCACATCCAGATCAGTGAAGAAGCCAACTGCCTCTTGGATTTCTCAAGCTAAGACACGAATCGTTAAAGCTGTCAAACAGGTCAGAAAGAAAGACATGCTCTACAGGAAGACGAATTTCTACGCTGATCAGATACAGTATCTTCATGACAAGAATGACGAGATGAAAGTTGAAAGGGAGTATGTTCAAAAGCTCATGAAAGATGATCTTCAAGGGAAAATGGACGAAATGATCAAAGGGTACACTAATCAGTACCTTCTTGACTTTGTTCCTAAAGTTACAAAGGAGTTATTCACCAAACAACTCTATCCGAATCTACTTCATCTGGCCAAGCAGACTATGAAATCAACACCAATGCACGTGAACATAAATCCAGTTGATCCCATAATCTTCTCAGATGCTGAGTTAGTTGACCGGCTGGTAGCTCAAATGTCCAAACGATCTGCAACACTTGCCTCTCACGAAGGTAAATTGCTTGAAGCGTTGCTGGAATATCAACTCAAATCAGCATGCAGAGTAGAAGCTGAAAGGCCAAAACATCCAAGAGACGATGATGACAAGGATAAGGATAAGGACAACGAGCCCAAACGCCCGAAGAAGTCTGGTGAATCATCTTCTATGCAACCTCCACCCCAACGGACTCCAGCTCAACAAAGGTCTCCTCCTCGTTCTTCTACTGAAAAACCTCAGGATTCTTCTGAGTTACCACCCCAGACTCAGAAAATCGGTGATCACTTTGAGTATACGAGTGGTGACGATGAGGAATTCCATGAGCCCCAACAACAACCCGCCTCTCCCGACAAAGTACAGAAACCAGAATCATCATCTAGGCCTAAGAAAAAGAAAAAAAGGCGCCCAAGGTTGACGTCGTATCATGGCTAGATGAAGATAACACTGAAGAATTTGAATGGTTTTCTACACTTGTTAACTCCACCCCCTATCCAGCTGAAGGTCAAGATCTGGTAGACAGTAATACATTAGAGCATGCTAAGATACTGCAAGAAAAATTCCGAGTAAAGAAGATGACGAAATCTGAGTTAAGGAAAATCAAGAATGAAGCTTTTCAACTGTTAAAAGATAGCTCGGAAAGTGCCATCGAGGTCGAATATCACCTTGAAAACATTGCTCGAGCTATGTCTAACAACATGGATTGGCTCAACCCAGAAGCAAACATTGACTTCACCAAACGGGACAACCCTCCATATTACACCGACTGGTCTAAAACTCTACCAACAATTGGCCAACTAGATGAGCCTAGGATTCCATTCCGATATTTCTTCAACAAAGACTTGGAATTTCTTCTACATGGTGTCGATGGTTCAAGGAAATATGCTACATCTCTGACACTTCCATTCCCAGCAGCCATATACACTAATTGCATAGCCATCGAGGAAAGAGCTAACCACATGTTCTCCAACAATGTGGTAGAGTATGACCGTGATGCAATGTATGGGATTCACCATTGGCCGGAACGCCGAAGAATCTACTACAGAAGCTGCCAGGTTCAGAAGTCTCAACATGCAGTGTTCAGTACTAAGAGTATCGTTGCCATCAAACACGTTGATCTTTCGTCCAAATAGGACTACACTTTTCTCAAGAATATTGTGGTCAAAAGGCAAGACGAAAGAGATTATGCATTCTCTGAAGCTGACTTTGAGAATTTGTCTATCAACGACATTGAAGACATGTACCTTGCCAAAGTACAGGGTCGCATGAGACAATTTTCAACTGAAGTACAACGTGAATTCATCAAGTCATTGCTCATCTTCATCAGACGCATAGTCATCAAAGAACGTGTAGAAGATCTCCAGCTTGCAGTTGAATCTTATCAGACCCATGTCAACTTCACTCCACCTCAGCTAGATCTTCCCGACATCAACCAGCTCTCACAATATACACTCATCAGCAAACCATTCGGCGTCATTTACCGCAGTGAACTTCAAAGAAATTGCTTAATGGCGTGTAAAGATCTTCACAAGTTTGGGGATCACACTTTGAAGATGGTTAGGTACGGATTGGCTTATAGGTTGAAGGATATACATCAAAAGATTGGGTCTCCTAAGCGATGGAATTCTCAGGATCGAAGGGATGTGAAGAGGATCATAACTATGATTGATGAACGGTTGTATCGACGGGATCAGTTCAGAACCTTGGAAAGCTTTGTTGGTGGTCGACCCAGGATTAACATCACCGGCTATCAACGCCCGGTTCACACTCCTGGCAACATCACAAGACTTCCTGGTACCCCTTGAACTGCTTCTTTCATTATTACTTTAGATGTGTGATTATATATGTCTATGGCTTGTGCACACATAACAGTGTACAACCCGTTCTTGTCAAGAAAGGACCCGGTGGTACGCTTCAGTGCCACAATCCTTATAAAAGGAGCGAAAGCTTCTTACTTTTGAGTAAAACCTATCAAACCTTTCATTTTTCAAGGTTTTGCTCAAAAGAACAAGTACTTCCCCGTATGATCTTTCAAAACCTCAACCGTTTATATCACTTGTTGAGGGGGAGTATTTTCATTAAAACTTTGTTCACAAATTGTTCACAATGGTCATCTTCCCGCAACACTCGAAATGGTCATATTTATTCTCAACTTTTCAAAAATAACATTTTATATGCCATTTTTTAGGGGGAGAAAATTATGTGATAAGAAATATGTTGTGTAAATGCAAATGAATCTTTGTGCTATAGACTTAACCAACGAATTGACGGTACTTAACTGTTAGTAACTTGAAAAGACTTGTCCAGGACGGGTAATAATTTCAAGCTAGTTCGCTAGTAATGTAAACGTGTCTCGTAGAGGACTTGTCCGAGTAGAAAGTACCATTCTAGAAACTCTTGGTAGACATGAACTCTGACGGGTTTGACAACCTTTCGAAGCTTGTCTACACCTTCAAGCTAGTTATTAGAGCTAGTTGTCACCTAAAAGCTGACAATGTAACTCTTTAACTATGCAACGTAACCATGTCTCGCGGGGGATTGTCTATCTTGAGTTGATCAATTCATAAAGTGCGCGCTCTGTCCTCACTGTGCAGATTTTCTTAAAACTTTTAAGCACATGTGGAGGGGGAGTATTTCTGCAAAAGATCAAACTCTTACAATGGTAAAAAATGTTTTACAATCATAACCGTTGTGAGAGATTTTCTTGAAAATTGGTTTTATGGCAACATAGGTTAGTCATGGAGTTATAAGGTGACTAAGGTTAGGAATAACCATCCTATGATCCGCCAGAGCTGGAGGGATCTACCCAAGGACATCACAAATAGTTAGTACTTAGAAGTCCTTAGGTACGATTATAAAGAAAGGAGAAAATGAGAACCGGAGAAAGAAGGAGTTGAAGAATTAAAAAGAAATGCAAAGAAAAGGGTGAAAAGAAATAGCCCTCCAAATTATTCAACTTAGGGCAGACACCAGGTTCAATTCATATGCTACTGGTTGTCACTTAGTGACGCCGGTATTGAAGATTATAAGCCGTCATGGACCCAGTGACGCATGCACTAAACCTTCTTAACCACTCAAGTTTCTCTCAAAAGAATCTTGTTTCATTCTCACAGGGAACCCTACATAAACTATTGGCTTTCTCCTAGAGATCGCTGGTATTGAAGATGGAGACCCTCTCCCTAGTCTCCGTTCAGGAAAACCAAAACGCACTATTGAGTCTAGAGCCACGAGATTCATCAAAAGATCTCTTAGGTACACTTGACATTTCATCACTTGATGTTCAACAATAAGAACATCAATGGTACGTTATCGAGTCCTTCACAGATCTTAGCAATCTGTCGAGAACATTTATGAGAAGTTCACATCTGTGATCCTCAGTGATTGAATGGAAACTCCTGCCAGGGTCAACATCAAAGAGCCCTGACAGCATGTCACTTCAGTAACTCTCTGTGGATTACGCTTAGTGTGACTCAAACGGTCTACAGTCGTGAGGTGATGCTTCGGTGTACCTCAGCGACTCATCTGAACTGTAGGTGTACTTTGGTACATCGTGTTATCTCACTTGTGGGACTCCAGTTCAGGAACGACCTTTGTGAGAATTAGAGTTGTGTTTTCACACTATGCTGTTAACACTCTCGAAGTTCAAACTTGTAAGTGCCGGAATCCGCTTATTACTAACCGTTTTAATGTTTTCTTCTTATGGAAGCTCTGGAGCGGAATGATCGTGCTGATTCTTCTCATGCTCACGCCAACATCATCACTAATGGAAGTTCTATCTTAAAGCAACACAAAATTCAGAATGATTCTTCGTCAAATCAAAGAATCTACAAAGTTAAAGACTTAAAGAACTTCATCGGCACTGTTATCAAACGTTAAAGAGCGTGTGAGCATGTTGAAGAATGACGTGGAGACACTGTAGCAGCGAAGCAGACCTGAGGCATACTTGATGCAGACAACAACAACATACTATCATTACCATCACAAAGAACAATGATCAGATAACAAAGTTAAAAGATGACGTCAAAGCAAAACTGTTCAAAGAAAATAATTTCTCTACACTGGGGAGATTGTTCAAATCAAGGCAATTCTTCTCACAAGAAAGAAGAATGTCAGAAGACGTCAAAGCTACTATTACATCAACGCCTTCACCGTTCATATTCATTCATCACCAACACTTAGGGGGAGATTGTTGGAATCACTCCTAAACCTAAATCAAGTGTTAGTAATTCATATGTAATAGTTAGCTTAATTATGGCCTTTATGTTTGTTATTAGCTTAAGCTTATGTAGAAGGCCCATGAGCTTAGGCCCAAGCCCATTAAGGAAAGGATGGGAACTAGGAGTGTTGCCCTAGCTTCCCTCCTATAAATACTCTTGTATAACCCTCACTTGAGGGTTGGTTGTTCAATTCATTCTCTTTCACTACTCACGCCTAACCTTTCTCTATAGTCTTAAGCGTAGTGTTTGTGTGTGTGTTGTTCATCCAATATCTTCTCTTCTCTATTTCTTGTATTGATGCTTGTGTTGTAAAACTAATGACCTAACAGGAGTGACTGTTTTTGAAAAATCATTTTTCTCATTGACTTTTGGAGGAGGCTGAGAAATAGAAATTTTTGGTTTGAAAACCGGTTTTGGAACATTTTCTTTCTTCTCAGTCAATGGTTTTACAAACTTAGTATCCACAGCCTTTCCTTTTTGACTTCCCAGCTGAGCTCTCAAATGATCATTTTGCTCTTTCATGTCCTTGTAGGCACGCTCATACGACAGTTTGTCATACTTGCATTCCTCGGTTTTTTGATCAAGTTGTTTAAAGTAGGACACGTTTTCTTTTTCAAGTTTTTCAAGAGCTTTTTCATATTTTGAAACAATTTCGGAGGTCTCAGACTGGAGTCTTTCATGATCTTCAACAGAATATGTTTGTAAGATAATGGACATGATATCAGTTGTTATAACATCTTCGAAGAGAGAATCATTTAAATTTTCCAAAACTTTGATGTGTTCAAAACTTTCATTAGCTTGGTTTACCAGGGATTTATGGTCCTTGACAAAGTCACCTGTTTCTTTCAAAAAAGCTTGTTCAAAATGAATTACCCTTGAATTGATGTTATTCAGCTGAGGGGAAATTTGAGTTTCAAAAAACTTTTTATTTTCATCATCAAAACTAGAAAACCAGATGTTAGTTATAATATTGGTTTTAGTTTTAACAGTCTCTTGAAGTTCCCCAATTCTAGTTTTGACGTCATCTAAAATGCTTCTAGCATCACTTGTGTTAAAAGGATTGTTTGAAGACATTTGTTCGATTTTCGAAAATGATTTTGAGACAACTACAGGAGTTGAAACTGGTTTTGAAATTGGTGTTGACTCTTTGTTTGAAACACTGGGCGTTATGGAAAACTTTGACTTTTCTTTTTGAGAAACAAAAGTAATTCCATTAATTTTGTTCCATTTGTTATAGTCGATTGGTTTTATTTCTGGATTCTTTTGTTTCATTTTTGATCTACTCTCGTCAGATAGTTCTAATGTTTCAAGAGAATCACGAACAGTTATGGGTTCATGTAAAGCTTTTCCATTGTTCAAAACATTCTGTTCTTTCTGAGCTTTCTTGAGGAAACAAGGAGGTGAGTTACCAAGAGCCATTTTTTGTGTAGTATGAAAATACGGATTAGTTTGATTAATCAGCATATTAGTTGATTTAGCTGAATGACCCGTTGTAACAAGCAAATTTTCCAATTTTTTGATTTTTTCATCTTTATCAAGAATTTCATCAAGAAGAGAATCTTCACATTTTGAAAAATCAGCAATCAACTGTTTCTTCTCTTTTTCAAGATCAGAATAAGTTGCTTGTTGTTTAGAAAGTTGGTTTGTAAGATCTAAAATTTCCTTGTTTAAAGATTTTATTTTCAAGTTCAAATTAACATCAAGCGTGTTATACTTGATTTGCAATTGTTGTTCTCTTAAAACGAAATCTCGATAACCAATTTCTAATTCTGACTCTTTGTTTTTCTGAAATTCAAAAGCTTTTTTGGTCTCCTTGTAACTCTCAAGCTCAGCGGTCAATTTAGCATTCGCGGCCTTAACATCGCTATTGACCTTTTTAACTTTCTCAATTTCAATACCACAATTATTGATTAATGTTTCAAAATAAGCACGTGTTTCCTCATCAGTCTGAGTATTTTGTGCCACACAGCCTTCACTAGGATCCACATCTGGAGTTTCAGAGTTAGTATTGCTACAACTCGGATTGTCCAGGTATGTATCATAAGTAGGTTCAGATGTCACAGAATGTTGTTCGTCATGAGTAAATACATCAAATATGACATTGTTATAGCGTGTATCAAGGATTGGTACCTCAGATACTGCATTGGCGTCATAGACAGGAGGTGAGTTAGAGTCAATGTCGTATGTAGTCTCTTGAAGATTTGCCATGAAGATGCAGTTCGCATTGATTTCCTCTAGGTCTTCCAAATCATCCATAATAGCGAAAAAGTCATGTTCCTCAGCACTCAACTGCATTCCTGATTCTGCCTTTTGTGCTATCATGATAGCTTTCTAAAGATACACAAGATCCTTCTTTTTCGGCTTAGTAGGACAATTCCTTTCCATGTGACCCACTCCTTGACAGTTGTAACAGTTAACCTGATTACCCTGATTCACATTTCCATAATTCCCAACGAATGGAGCTGCAACATTCCCATTCTGATCCATCTGATTTCCAACAATCTGACCCATCTGATTTCCAACATTCTGACCCAACTAATTACCCTGATACGGAACCGCCTGATTACCTATATGAAATCCAGTAGCATATCCCTGTTGATTCCCAATAACTCTAACCATTTGTCCTTGATTACCCATATTCAAACCCGGCTGTGCAATTTGCCTGTTGCGAGTGTTTGATGAAATCCTTTGGTTGTTGTTAGTTGGTGTAGAACAGCGACTTCTGAATGCTTTACCCAAGAATGCAAATGCCTATGACAAAGCCTCTTCTTGTTCAGTTTCAGGATCAGTGATTCCTTGTTCCTGGTATTGTGGATACTGTTGTTGTTGAATGACTTGTTGTTCTGGTGGATAGAATTGTTGTTGAGGGAAAACAGTTTGTGGTTGTAGAATGTATTGCTGCAAGTTGTTGCTAGTGGAAGATGATGAAGCTTGTTGTTGTGTATTCACTGTAGTTTGAATATTTGCAATTAGTGCCAATGGATCATGATTCTTTGCCAATCTTTCTTTCCTGACTTCATTCACTTCAGTTTGGTTTTGTTTCAGAAAATCGTTGAGTTGATCAAAGTTCACCTGGTGTAAGTCTTTTGTTTGGTTGACAATAGTGACATATCGTCCCCATTCTTCTGGAAGATTGTTCAGGAATTTGATGTTACTCACGATAGTTCTGGGTTCCAACTTGTTTCCTATAAGCTCATTCATTAAAGTGCAAAACCTTCCATAGTAGGATTCAATGGGTTCTCCTGGAGTAGATGTAAACTTCTCCCATGCAGTTAGCAGCTTGTTCTCCATATCTTGTTGACCAATTTATGTTCCATGACAAAGCCGTCTAACACGTTCCCACATATCGAAAGCAGTTTCACAACTGTCTACAGCAGCAAAGATGTCTCTTGGTAAACCCAGTTGGACAATATGAATTGCCATGTCATCTGCTTCGACTTGCTTTTTATCCTCTTCATTGTATTCTGATTCATATTGAGTACGAAAGGATGGTGGGACGGGAGGTGTTGCATCAGCATTTCCAGGGTCTTGGACTTGTCGAGGCTTGAAGGGTCCTGTGACAACCCGTAATTTCAGGACATTTCATATAGACTAGATTTAGTTTACACATCATTAGTAACATCATTTCATATCAATTTATGCATGGGTTTTGCATTTTACATTAAACGTTTATTTTCTTATTAAACACAAGTCGCTACCAACATTTTAACACAAGTCGCTGCATATTTTATTTGACTCAATAGTCAAATAACCTAAGTTGCTACATCAAAACTGTTGAGACAAGTCGCTTTTAGCCTAAGTTTAAGCACAAGTCGCCTTCAATAAGGCAACTTAGACAACTCGCTAGACCAAAAAAATGATAAGTCGCTTGCAAGTGTTTTCACTTGACCACAAAGATGATTTTTCCGGCGAGTTATTCCGATCATATTTTTCCAACCAAGTTCATACTAACCCAGAAAAACACATAAAAACTGCTTCTTTTTTACAGGTTTGACCACAAATATGATGAGTTGACCACAAATAAACTTCACGGGATTGGTACTAAAAAGTCATATATTGATGTTATAACACAGTTTGGACCAGAAGATTGAGACAAAACGTTGTATAAGCTTGAGGACCATATAACTTTTGACCAAAGGATACACATACATGTTAAAAACTGATATCACAAAAAAGTGGAAGAAAAACATATTTTTCCAACACAAAAAATGGTACAAAATCAGTTAAAACAAGTATTCGAGGCACAATAAATCATCAAAACACAAAAACCATGGCTCTTGATGCCAATTTTTAGGATCCTATATTTATGTGTTTGATGATTCGGGTCGTCTTGGATGATGGAAATACATGTTAGCCATTAGAGAGAGAAACTAGAGAGTTGGGTGTTTTCTTGGTAGAGACTTGATGAACAAAATATGAAAGGTTAGATTGAAAAGCACCACCCCTTCCATGGATGGAAGGGGTATTTATAGTTACAAACATAACGACCTCCTATCGGCCTGTGGATCAGGTATACAGTGGGTAAAGACCCGTCCTTCCTCCATGGTGTTACTCTAAACTATTCTACGCTACTGACTAACTAATTAACTACATAATAACGTAAATAACTACAAGTCTACGAGCTAACTTATGCTAGATAATATTTGGGGTGACCGACTCTTCACTATGGAATTTCCAATTCCTAACAATAACTACCCTCCTATTTTTCCTCTCATCTTTATACTTATCAATCTTTTCCATATTTCTCTCTATTTCCCATTTACTATTCATCGAACCACTTTCTTTCACATTAATCAATGGCGAATCGAAACATAGTTACTAAACACAACATGGTTGAAAATTTAGATAAGACTGAAGCTAATGTTGCATTCCATGACATAATTGATTTCCTTAATGGATCAACGATCAATTATGCACTTTTGGTAGAACCGAATGTTATTGAGCCATGGATTCAACAGTTTTGGGCGACTGCTAGAACTCACATGGAAGATGCTGAGTCATATATATACAGGCTAAGATTGTTGGAAAGATAGTGAAAGTTAGTGAAGCTTTAATTCGTGAAGATTTATTATTGGATGATGAAGAAGGAGTTATACGTTTTGACAAACAGCTTCTTTGGGATACTTTAAGAGATATTGGGTATAAAGGGTCCTTAACTGAAACAACATTCAAGAAACCCTTGTTTAGTCCACATTGGAAGTACTTGGTACATGTATTACTTCATTGTATCAGTTTTAAGAGTACTTCATGGGAGCAATTTGGTTCTAATATAGCATCTGCTTTGGTGGGATTAGCTACAAATCATCTCTTCAACTTTTCAAGACTCATTCTAGATGGTATGCTATCTCACATTTCTAATGGATCACCCTGGTTAATGTATCCAAGATTTATTCAAGTTTTCTTGAATAAACAACTTCCTGATGTACCAAATCCTTCGAGCTTATTACCTGTTGTGGTACAACCTGCAAAGATATTCACCTTCATGGCTAGGAAGAGTGATAAGTTCTCTAGAAGGAACACTCCTTTGACTACTTCTATGATGGAGATTGTTCAAGCAGTTAGAGATAAGGCTGCTGCAAGTGAAGAACGAGAAGGTATTGCATCAACTTAAGGTACTGCTTCTCGACATACTGCTTCTTCACAAGGTACTGCTGCACAAGAAGGTACTGCAACTTCATCTACACCATCTCAACAAGATACTGCACATGCTGAGACAGAACCAGAAATCAAACCACCATCATCTGGAGAAGATGCGGGCGATATACCTCCTGAGGGATTGGTTCTGGATAATTATGTTTTGACAAGGGAATTGGTCAGATTAAAGAAAGCTACTGAAGCTCAAGCTGTACAATTGGTGAAGTTGAACTCCAAGTTTAGAAGATTAAAGTCTTTTGTATGGCCTTTAGTTCAACATCATAGGTTGTGGGTCAAATCACAGAAGAGGCAAGGGAAGAAGTTTAAGAAGCCTTCAAAGGGCAGAAAGGTTCAACCGCAGTCTTCTTTCCAATTGGGGAGGAATCTGGAGCAAGATAATTTGAAAGAAGATGCTGAGTTTCATGCAGATAAAGAAGATGAACCTCAAAGTACTGAAGCACAAGTTAATATTCAAAGTACCGAGCCTACTGAGCCTCAAGGTGCTGGAATACAAAGTATTGGTGTTAAAAGTACTGATGATCAAAGAGCTGGTGATCAAGGTACTACTGCTCTTCAAGGAACTTACAGACAAGAGCTAATCACACCAAGGACTCTAGATTTTGAAGAAGAAGCTGGTCCTTCAACTGTCCTACAAGAAGAGGAAGCTGACACAACCAAGGTAGAGCACACTGCAAGTGATGATGAGACAATTGCTCAGATATTACAGGATATGTCAAGACCAAGAGGTGTTAGTATTCCAAGAGTTGCTGCAAAGCAACCTCAAGCTTCTCAACCAGTGTTAGATCCTAAAGACAAAGGTAAAGGTAAATTGATTGAAACAAAAAAGAAGAAGCTTACTTTGGCTGAAATAAGAGCTATTGAAATGGCTAAGAATGAAGAAGCTGCTAAGAAGTTTCAAGCTGAATATGATGCTGAAGTTGCTCTACCAGTGAAGGAACTTGAATTTGTTATACAAGAAAAGCCAGCTGTTATACTACAAAGACCACCTAGTAAAGCTAAGGAGAGGAATTCCATGATGGCCTATCTAAAAGGAAGAGGTTATACAGGTCTGAACAGACTGAAATATATATAGATGAAAGACCTGTATGATGCTGTTAGAGAAGCATATCAGAAGGAAGTTGCTGCGATTATTCCTTTTGATGATGAAAAGAGGAATGAGGATGCAAGAAAAAGAAGTTTAAAAAGAAAGAGAACAACTGAAGAAGAACAGTCATCAAATAAGATAGAATTGAGATTTGATACAGTTGATGAGCTGAGAAATTACATAAGAGTTGTCGACTTTGATCATCCTAAATCCAAAGATGTTGCAGTAAAGAAGTCCAAGATAACTACATTCGAAGTAGTAGAATCAAAGGATGGAGACTATCTGATGTTTCATAGGGAGGATGAAAGTTTTAGAGTGTTCAATTTGCAATGGGATATACTACACATAATCGATAGAGCAGATCTGTTTCAACTATATCAATTAGTGCAAGAATACTTTGAGCATATTCCATCAACTGGAGTTGGCTTAGTATTGCTAGGAGATCTGATAACTATATGGGAAACTGAGGAGACAAGCACTGAAGAAATCTGGCTAAATCAAGAAAATTGGGAGATTACAAGCTGGAGATTCTTTGAAGAATCAGGAGTGCATGCTTTGGAATTGGAAGATGGAACTATGATCCATATGTTAGCTGAAAGAAGATATACTTTGACTAGTGATCTAATGAGAAGGATGTTGGATCATGGAATGGAAGTTAAGTAAGAGAATGAAACAGCCCTAATGATTATTGAATTGTATATCAGATGGACAACGACTGATGATGAAGCATAAGTACTGGTATGATGTTTAATTGTATAATTTTTTGAAAAATAAGTACTTTATCCAAAGTACTGCTGATCAAACAATACTTTAACCAAAGTACTGCTTGTAGCACAAAACCAGTGAAAGACTTTTTAATAGAAAATAAGTAAACTTTTGTTAAGTGCAAAATATTTTGAAACAAAATTTAACAGTAATAAATGGTTTTTGAGATAAAAGGTTATCAGTCCACCATGTCTAACAAAAGAATTGGCTAATCCATGAGCAAACGGCTCTGGTAAAGATATCTCAAATCCGTTGATAGTTGACAACTTGCTAATAAGTTGTATGGTAATCAACTCACCATATCTGTAATAGTGAAGAGTTGGCTAGCCCACAAGAAAAATGGCTTGTGGTAAAGGCTGTGGAAAAACCATTTATATGTAATTAGTTCACTATGGTTGCAAGAACTAACTAGTCCAAAAGGATACGGCTTTAGGTAAAGACAAAACAAATCCGTTGATAGCTGATGATTTGCTTAAAATCATATGGTTATCAATGTACCATGGTTTTACACACCTAAACATTGGCTACTCCAGAGTTAATGGCTTTGGTAACGAGACATCAAAATTCATTAAAATTTCAATGATTCACCTCTCACAGGAGTTTACACACCTGGAAGTGATGAGAATAGACTGAAACTTTATGATCTGATGTACAATTTGCCATATGTTGCTGAGTAGCTAAGAAGATGAAGATTGTTGATAGTTGCTGAAAAGAATTATTTATAAAGACTACTTTGATGATGATTATACAAGCACAGAGAGTACAGAACAAATCTGAAGATAAAGACACAATCCTTGAAGACAAAGATGTTAAAGATGCAAATACAAAGGAACTTGAAATAAAACAAGTAGGATTCAAGTTAGGGGAGGATTGTTGGGATATAAGGTACTGGATAAATATAAAGTATTGAAGAAGTCAAAGTGCTGAAGAGTCAAAGTACTGCTAAAGAAGAAAGTTAAAGTACTGCTCAACATCAAAGTACTGCAAAGCTAAAAGAACTGTTACATCGTTTATGGAAAGCTTTGTTATTCTATAATATTCTTAGTTTAGATTACTTGTCGTACAAGGATTAGAGTTGTAAACCGACTAGGGTTATCCGTATGCCTATAAAAGGACCCCTAGATTGGCATTAGATATATGTTTTTAGAGTTTAAGAGTACGAATTCATACGCAGTATTAGAGTTATTAGAGTTGTTAGAGAATCTGTATAACAAGCAGGTTCTAAGCATTAATAAAATCGTTGATGTAGGACCTTAAATATATCAACCTTATCACACGAATACCACGCTTACCACAAGAAGAACACGTATAACATAAACTCACGTTATACACAAGGATGTTATGCGTAGAAAGATGAAGAGAAGAACTTGGTGACTTGGAGATATGTTAGGCGTATGTTTAGAGAGAAAGGGAGAAGAACATGAAAACAATATTTCATAAATAAAACACACACACACACACTCAAGCACACCCATCAAATGAGACTTTGAGGGGTATTTATAGTACAAGATAAAATGCCCCATGGGCTTGGGCTTGGGCTTGGGCTTGGATTGGACTTGGATTGGATGACAACTTATACAAGGCTAGCTTAACATAGCTTTTAGCCATTTAGCTTAGCCCAATCCACGAGCCCGTTGACTATTCTATCACTATATTTAACACATGTTGCAAAGTTCCTAAATATGAATGACCATCACTTCTAATAAAAATGTTACGGCTAACAATCTCCCCTTAAGGGGTGGTCATTCAAAAGATGCTCCACTTGATTAGGTCTTTACTTTCCTTGAGCTTGAACTTTGCGTGTAGATATAGACTAGTCTTGATTCTTTGTTCCTTCATGCTTTGTGATCAATTAATGTGGTTGTCTGCCGTTGTCAACTTCGTTGGTTAGGTGTCTCCACGTCTTTCTCCACCATGCTCACACTTCTATTTGTCTTTTGGTTACCAATGATGTAGTTCTCGAGTCTTTAAACTTTGTAGATTCTTTGACATTGAAGAAGAATCATCTTTTACTTTGTGTTGCCTTTGATTTTGATGAGAACTTTTCATGTGTTGTTGGTATGAGCATGTGGAAAATCTGCACGATCTCTTCCTCCCGCAAGCATCCATAAGAAGAAAACATAAAAACATGGGTTAGAAGTAATCCAGCGCTTACAAGTTTGAACTTTGAGTATGTTAACAACATAGTGTGAAAACACGTCTCTAATTCTCACAAAGGCCGTTCCTGAACTGGAGTCCCACAAGTGAGATAACGCGATATACCGAAGTACATCTACAATTCAGATGAGTCGCTAAAGTACACCGAAGCATCATTCCACGACTGTAGACCATTTGAGACACACTAAGCGTAATCCAAGGGGAGTTACCGAAGTGACCTGCTGTCAGGGCTGCTTGATGTTGACCCTGGCAGGAGTTTCCATTCATGTTCTGGTAGATTGCTAAGATTTGCGTAGGACTCTAGAATATATCACTTTTGTCATTATTGATGAACAGCAAGTGATGTCATTTCAAGTGTTCCTATGAGAACTTTTGATGAATCTCATGGCTCTAGACTCAATAGTGCATTTTGGTTTTCCTGAGCAGAGAATAGGGAGAGGGTCTCCTTCTTCAATACCAACGATCTCTAAGAGAAAGTCGATAGATTATGCAGGGTTCCCTGTGAGAATGAAACAAATCCTTTTGAGAGGAATTGAGTGGCTAGAGGGTTAGGTGCAGTGCGTCACTGGGTCCATGACGTCTTTTTCTTCAATACCAGTGTCATATTAGTGACAACCAGTAGCATATGAATTGAACCCGGTTTCTGCCCTAAGGTTGATTATGGAGGGCTATTTCTTTTCACCCTTTTTCATTACATTTCTTTTTAATTCTTCAACCCCATCTTTCTCCTTTCTCACATTACTCCTTTTTTCAATCATACCTAAGGACTTCTAATACTAACTATGGGTATTGTCCTTGGGTAGATCCCTCCGGCTCTGGCGGATCATAGGACGGATTTCCTATCCTTAGTCACCTTATAACTTAATGACTGTCCCATGTTGCCATAAAACCATTTTTCTTGAAAATCCCTTAAAGTGTTTATGATTGAAAACATGTTTGGAACATTCTGAGAGTTTTATATTTTTAGAAACACTCCCCCTTCACATGTGCTTATATTGTTTTAACTGAAATTTGCACAGAGAGGGTAGAGTTCGCACTTTTTGAATTGATCGACTTTGAATGAACAAGACCGATTCGAGACACGTTTACATCACTAGTGAACTAGCTTGAAATTATTACCCGTCCTGGTCAAGTCCATAGAAAGTTTCTCAAAATGCTACATTTCCTGACTTTGATTTCTCGTCAATTCATTGGTTACGACTGAGTCGAGCTCTTTTGAGATTCAAACAACGATCATTAAACATTTTTTATCACATTTTAATCACGTTTCTCCCCCTCAAAAATAGCATATCGATGATGTTTTTGAAAAAAAAATGATTAAAAGATATGTTTTTCGAAAAGCATTTGGAGAGAAACTGATTTAGCATGAATTTTGGAACAATTTTGGTTTAATACTCCTCCTTAAAGAAAGCATATTTTTCATACAGAAAATTTAGAATCAATTAAGGGTTTAGAGGGAGTTATCTTGGTATCAGATGTGAGAGATTTTTGAAAGATCTTTTTGAAAAATTTCGAATCAATGGTACGCAAGATGAAGATTTTAAAAAATCTTTTGAAGATATTGAAGAAGAATTATCTTCATTGTTTTAGGATAAGTGCTCGATATTTATGAAAATCGATTTTGCTTAGCACTTTCCTTTCTATAAAGATCGGGTTGCAATCAGAAGTAACTGCAAGCCATTATGTCATTAGGAATAGTGCTTGAAAAATATTTAAAACCTTTGATTTGGTTAAGCACTTTCCTTTCTTTGAAGCGCGGGTTCTGAACTGATGTGTCCAGAAGCCATTATTTTGAAGTTCGAGTTTCGTACTGAAGTATACGAAAGCCATCATTTTATTAGAAACTTTTTAGAAATGACATGTTTTAGAAAACATATAAAGAACTCTCGCTCAAGCATCTGTACATGTCCTAATCATTGTTGAATGAAATTTCTAGAAACGTACAGAATATCGATTATACGAGAGACATGTCGTGAGAAGAATATTTTTGGATTTTTGAATTTATAATGTTTTTGGATTTTTTTGAAAATTTTCTATTTTTGTATTTTGATTTTGATGGTTTTCAAATTTTGTATTTGGTTTTTTGAAAAATATTTACAAAGAAGATTTGAAGAACGAAAAATTAAGTTAGGACAAGTAAAAGTAGAGTTAAGAGTGGAAGTAGAAAAGGATTTCCACATGCGATATTGGAATAAAGTTCTTCTTTACCACACGGGGTATATGAACCTTCAACACTTTTACAAGAACCTGCATCCACAGAAGAAGAATTTGCACAAATAACAGTGTTAGAAGTAGATGTTTCCTCACGGTGCGGGTGATCACTATCAACGGTTGTAGTCGTTTTTACTTCCTCAGCTTGATGATTTTCACCATTATTTGTCTTGGAGCAATTTTCAAAAATCTTCCCTGTGGGAATCCATCTAAGACCTACTTTGTTTAAATCTTTTTCCGTGGGAATCCACCTAAGGCAAGATCTAGGAGTGGTTTTCTTTTCAGATACAGCGGAAGACTCTTTTTTATAAATACTACGTCCTGTAGAGATCCACCTATTAGGTTTCCTTTCCATGTTCATCTTATCAACGGGTTTGTTTCTGTTTGTAGTCTTAGTGGATTGAACCTTAGCATGAGATTTTACATTCTTGAGATATTGTGCAATACATGCATCATGATTAGCTGAAAAGACACATTTTTGACATGTAGGACTAACAAATTCAACATTCTTGTTTAAAACAACAACTTTAACTTTGTCACTACAGTCTTTTGGAAATTGTTTCTTGTTCGGAAAAGACTTAGAATCTAGAGTGGTGTTTTCTACAAGCATAGCATTTTGCTTCCCATAACTACTCTTCGATGCAAGCCAATCCCTAGTCTTGTGAAGAGTGTTCCTAGGTAATGGTTTACAACTACTAGTACTGCCTTGAAATCTTGTAGAATTCATCACCCTAGATGTTTCACCTAAGATTCCGTCTTTTCGAGTCTGTGCCTTTTTCCTAGCTTCTTCTAGATAGTGATTGTTGACCATGTCGTTAGAACCAACAGATTCTTTAACTGCATTTTTGGTCACATTATGTGTACTAGTCTTAGAAATGCCACGTGTAATCACTTTTGGTTTTTCAGCAACCTCTTTTTCTTCTACAAAGTTAAAGACTTAAAGAACTTCATCAGCACTGTTATCAAACGTTAAAGAGCGTGTGAGCATGTTGAAGAATGACGTGGAGACACTGTAGCAGCGAAGCAGACCTGAGGCAGACTTGATGCAGACAACAACAACATACTATCACTACCATCATAAAGAACAATGATCAAATAACAAAGTTAAAAGATGACGTCAAAGCAAAACTGTTCAAAGATAACAATTTCTCTACACTGGGGAGATTGTTCAAATCAAGGCAATTCTTCTCACAAGAAAGAAGAATGTCAGAATACGTCAAAGCTACTATTACATCAACGCCTTCACCGTTCATATTCATTCATCACCAACACTTAGGGGGAGATTGTTGGAATCACTCCTAAACCTAAATCAAGTGTTAGTAATTCATATGTAATAGTTAGCTTAATTATGGCCTTTATGTTTGTTATTAGCTTAAGCTTATGTAGAAGGCCCATGAGCTTAGGCCCAAGCCCATTAAAGAAAGGATGGGAACTAGGAGTGTTGCCCTAGCTTCCCTCCTATAAATACTCTTCTATAACCCTCACTTGAGGGTTGGTTGTTCAATTCATTCTCTTTCACTACTCACGCCTAACCTTTCTCTATAGTCTTACGCGTAGTGTTTGTGTGTGTGTTGTTCATCCAATCTCTTCTCTTCTCTATTTCTTGTATTGATGCTTGTGTTGTAAAACTAGTGACCTAACAGTGGTATCAATCGCCTAATAGTTGGGTGAACGCATTGTTTCTTGAAGTGGGTTTTTTTTTGTCCTACGCGTAGAACGTACGTGTGAAACCCTAAAAACCATTTATCGAAATTTTGATATAATTTGAATTTTTCCTAAGTACTATGGGCATTATTAAATAATTAAGACCTTATGTTATGTGATAACTTAATTAATATAATATGTAACCTAAGTTTATATAATTATGAGACTGTTCTAATTCAAATTCTAAGCATATTAGCGATTTATTCTCAATTCCTTATAAACCTTTAAACATTTTGCTTGCTATTTCTTTGATCTAACCAGACACACATACTTTAATTATAGGCTACATAGCACTCCGACGGCATAAAGAAACACAGAAATCCCAAAATACTCTCACCTTACACTATAAGCCAAACAACTATATCCCTTAAATCTCGACCAACGACTAAAATTCCCTCCTGAATTAGAGGAGTTTAGTAAAGGTTAAAAACAACTTGAATAGGAAATAAATTTTTTTACACATGTGGTATAAGCCAAGATCACATACCCTAATTTTTGCACACAACTAAATAACATTTACGTATACACTGTTTTCACGATACATCGGATATTAATTTCATACACACAGACCAATCTAGTTTCTTTATCGTTCGTTTTACAAATTTCCAAATATTCCTTAACTCTTATTTAGCGATTATACGAATCTTAAACTTAATCTTGTCAGAGTATTAATATATTTGAATCCAATGTATAATATAATTAATTCAATAGTGTATTGTATTCCAGAATTAATAAATTATTACGGGTATCATGAATCCTTTTTAAGTTTAATATAGTTTTAAAGCTATTTACCAAAAATCCCAAAGTGTGCATGCAAGATGCGCATCCTGTTTTTTTTTGGGTGAAGTTCTTTGTTACGCAAGTGGGTTGATAATCCGCTAACTATGGTGACAATCCAGTGATCAAAATGTTGTGTTCGTAGTTATGTTCTTTATCTCTTCTCTTCTCTAACCTACTTGTTGTGTGTGTGTTTGTGATGCGCATTCTGATATCTCTTTCCAATCCGCACTCATCACTTTCTCTTACTTAACTTGTTGGTTGGGAGTTCACT
>BPTQ01000003.1:27639893-27671362 GCA_019973895.1 Chrysanthemum seticuspe
AACCAGTGACTTACTGTATGGTAGCAGTGGAAGATGCAGTTGAAGACACAGTGGAAGCATTGGATTGGAGTACTGCTTTTGATGAAGAATCTGAACATGCTGCTTTGGAATCTGATGATGGCTTTGGAGGATTTGATTGGAGCAAAGAAAGTGAAGATGATCCTGTTCTTCTTGCTATGGTGGCTACTTCACCAACTCAGTCTCATATCTCTGAGGTATGCTCAAACTGTTATGAGTTCTATCAAAAATGGCTTAACAGTTATGTGATTGAAAGAGATAATTGTATTAGGGCTAGGTCTGAGGTAGCAGGTTACCAAATCACTTTAGAGTCTATAGAAGCTAAAATCATAACACATGAAAATAATGAAATGGCTTGGGCTGAAAAGTATGAACAACATGATTACCAGTTAAAACTTAGTGAATGGAAACTAAACTGTAAAATTGCTGAAATTGAGAAACTAACTAAGGAAAGAGATGATTTGTTAGCTAAGTTTGCTGCTTGGGGAGAGTCTGGATTGTCCCATGTTGCTTATGTTGAAAAACAGAGAAGGGCTTACATTAGAACAGGCTTAGGATTTGGAATGGACTTTAGTAGTGTAGATGAAAACCAATCTAGTAATCAGGATGATGGTGTTTTTGAGGACATAACCACTAGTGATGATGAGCTCATTAACTATGTAGATTCATCTAGTAATGATGGCTCAGTAAGTGAACCACCTCCTGAATATAAGAAAGACAATGGTTATCATGCTGTTCCTCATCCCATTAGTCATCACCCCTCTAGGCCTGATGTTTCTCGTTATGGAGTAGATAGTCTAGAGTTTAGGAAGAAGCTTATTGCTAAATCTAGATCTGAGAAACCCAAAGAAACCGTTGAAAACAATGTTCAAAATACTGCAGTACCTTTAAATCAAAGTGCTGCTCAACAAGCAGTACCTTCTGAAAAACCTTTTCAAAACAATACTGCTAAACCTTTTTGGGATAATTTTGGTCAAAACAAATTTTATTAGTCCTCAAGAAGGCAAAACAATTTTGGGCATAGACATAGAAGAAATCACTTTGGACATATGGGTCAAAAACTGTGTTTTGTGTGTTATAGTCCTACTCACTTAATCAAAGATTGTGACAAACACTCAGAATATCTAAGCAAGTTTCCAAGGAATAAGTCTAACAATCAGAGACCTAGAGAGCACAAACCAGTGTGGACTAATTCAAATAGGGTTAATCACAGAAACTTCACACCAGATCATAGATACCCACATCAGAGAAGAACTTCAGTATCTCACAGTACTTTCCAAAGTACTGCTCAGAGACAAGGTACTGAAAATCATACTTGGGATAGATATTCTAGGAGATCTCACTATCAACCTAGAATGTATCACAGTTCATATAGGGGATCTAGATCACAGGAACCTCCTGTTAAAACTGAATGGGTTAAAAGGGAAAGTACTGCTGAGAGACATACAGTACGTTCAACAAAAAGTGAATCAGATGTTTTTGTATCAAAAGAAAAGGCTAATAATCTGGTGAAAGAAATTTATGTTGAAAAACCAGAGAGTTTTGAAAATCCACACGCTAAAAATCAAAAGAAAATTTTGGATCATCAATTGAGAAATAGTGAGAATTACATACTCAAAGAATTTGAGTTTGTAACTTCTCAAGGGGAACACAAGTCAGTAATGGCTTGGGTTCCTAAAAGTTTCTAACTCTTTTCTTTGTGTGCAGGGCAACCCAGAAGAGGAGCTTAAAGATCATCTTATTGTGGATAGTGGTTGCTATGGAAGTATGACAGGCGATAAAGAGATCCTGTCTGACTTTAAAAGTATTAGTGGAGGAAGAGTTGCATTTGGGAATGATCCCAATGGAGGAAGGATTACAGGGAAAGGAACAATTAAAGCTGGGAGAATTGACTTTGAGAATGTCAGATATGTGAAGGAGCTAAAGTTCAACTTGTTGTCAGTCTCTCAAATTTGTGATAAAAAGCATCCTGTGTTATTCACTGACACAGAATGTCTTATCCTTTCTTCTGACTTCAAACCTGTTGATGATAACTTGGTAGTACTTAGAGTACCAAGGACAAATGATGTGTATAGTCTAGACATGAAGAGTCTACATTCTTATGGAAGAGCCACATGTTTGGTGGCTAAAGCAACATCTGAAGAGGCACATCAATGGCATAGAAGATTGGGCCATGTGAATTTCAAGAACATCAACAAATTGGTCAAAGGAAATTTAGTTAGAGGTTTACCTTCAAAGACTTACAGGAATGATCAATCATGTTTGGCATGCAAGAAGGGTAAACAACACAAAGCTTCCTGCAAGAAGCTTGATGAAAGAAATATTAGAGAACCATTGGAGCTATTACACATGGATTTATTTGGACCTGTCTCTGTGGCAAGTTTAAATAAAAAGAAGTACTGTTTGGTTGTTACTGATGATTGTAGTAGATTCAGTTGGGTTTTCTTTTTGGGCTTTAAGGATGATACCTTTGATGCTATTCAAACTCTTATAATAGCACTTGAAAACCAATTAAGACTCAAGGTTAGAGGTATTAGATGTGACAATGGAACTGAATTCAAGAACAAGCCTATGGATGACTTTTGTGCAAATAAAGGCATAAAAAGGGAGTTTAGTATTGCTAGAACACCACAGCAAAATGGTGTTGCAGAGAGGAAGAATAGGACCTTGATTGAAGCAGCAAGGACCATGTTAGCAGATTCTCATCTCCCTATTCAATTTTGGGCAGAAGCTGTAAGTACTGCATGCTATGTACTCAACAGAGTTTCTGTCACAAAACCACAGATGAAGACACCCTATGAATTGCTGATGGGCAATAAACCCAACATTCGTTTTATGAAGCCTTTTGGATGCCATCTTACTATTTTGAACACTATTGATAATCTGGGGAAGTTTGATGGTAAGTCTGAAGAAGGTTACTTATTGGGCTATTGCACTAATAGTAAAGGATTTAGAGTCTACAACAGAGTTACTAAGAAGATTCAAGACTGTCTTCATGTTGAGTTTCTAGAAGATCAAGACAATGAGAAAGGAAAGGGTCCTGATTGGATGTTTGATCTTGAGATTTTATCTCCTTCAATGAATTATGTACCTGTTAGAGAAGAAAATCAACCTTTGCAAAATGAAGAAGATATTCAATATGTTGTTCATGATATTCATCTTAGACCTGATGCTGTTCCTGATAAAGATCCTATGAGTCCAAAACAAAGTACTGATGTTCCTAAGCAAAGTACTGATTCTCCTAAACAAAGTACTGTTGCACCACAATCCTCATTATCTGCTGAGGATCAATCTATTCAAGAGGAACTTAATCAGATGCTTCTTCAAGATGTATTGGCACATTCTTACACTGATGAACAAAGGAGAGCTTATGAAGAGGCAAAGAAGAAGAACAAGACTGCAGAGCACTCTTACAGTACTTTGGACAGTACTTTCAACCAAAGTACTGCTGCACCTGTTGACAGTACTTTAGATGATTTGGATGATCCTACCATGCCTGGGTTAGAAGAAACTGATGATGAGCTTGAAGATGAAGGTATTTTCACAAATTCTAATGAAGGTGCTGATTATACTAACTTGGATGATGCATATGAAGTTCCACAGTCTCCAATCTTACGAATTCATAAGAATCATCCAACTGATCAAATCATTGGTCCTTCTACTTCTGGAGTTATGACAAGACACAAAGCTAAGGGTATCACAAAACCTCATAATGCTTTACTTAGCTTTGTGTATAAACAAAACAGGCTAAACCATAAGGACCATCAAACCTGCTTATTTACTTGTTTCATCTCTCAAGAGGAACCCAAGAATATTGCTCAAGCTTTGACTAAAGAAAGCTGGGTTGAAGCTATGCAGGAAGAACTTCTTCAATTTAAACTTCAAGAGGTTTGGGTTTTATGTGACCTTCCAGATGGGAAGAGAGTTATTGGAACCAGATGGGTTTTTAGAGTCAAAAGAGATGAAAGAGGAAATGTTATCAAAAACAAGGCAAGATTAGTTGCTCAGGGTTATAGACAGGAGGAAGGGGTAGATTATGATGAGGTTTTTGCTCCTGTGGCACGGATTGAAGCTATTAGAATCTTTCTTGCTTTTGCTTCTTATATGGGTTTTCAAGTCTATCAGATGGATGTCAAGAGTGCATTTCTTTATGGCACTATTACAGAAGAGGTGTATGTGAAACAACCTCCAGGTTTTGAAGATCCTAAGCATCCTAACAAAGTCTATAAGGTGGTTAAGGCTTTATATGGTCTTCATCAGGCTCCTAGAGCTTGGTATGAGAGGCTCTCTACATTCTTATTACAACATGGATACAGGAGGGGAGCTATAGACAAAACTCTGTTTATCAAGAGAGACAAGAAGGATATCATGTTAGTTCAAGTGTATGTTGATGATATTATCTTTGGGGCTACCAAACAGTCTATGGTTAAGGAGTTTGAGCAGCTGATGCAGAAGGAATTTCAAATGAGTTCAATGGGAGAGTTAACATTCTTTTTAGGACTTCAGGTTAAGCAGTCCAAGGAAGGGATTTTTATTAGCCAAGACAAGTATGTTACAGACATACTTAAGAAGTTTAATTTTGCTGATATGAAGGCTGTTACTACACCTATTAAATCTATCAATTCATTGGGAAAAGATGAAGATGGACAGCCTGTTGAAGTCAAGTTATACAGATCTATGATTGGCTCTCTTATGTATCTTACTGCATCAAGGCCTGATATCATGTTTGCAGTTTGTTTATGTGCCAGATATCAAGTTTCACCAAAGATCTCTCACCTGAATGCTGTCAAGAGAATTTTCTGTTATTTGAAACAACAACCTAAGTTGGGGTTGTGGTATCCTAAAGAGTCACCTTTTCACTTAGAAGCTTTTTCAGACAGTGACTATGCAGGTGATAATTATGATAGAAGATCCACAACTGGTGGATGCCAATATCTTGGAAGAAGGTTAGTCTCCTGGCAATGCAAGAAACAGACAATTGCAGCAACATCATCTACTGAAGCTGAATATGTAGCTGCTGCAAGTTGTTGTGGTCAAGTTTTGTGGATGCAAAATCAACTCTTGGATTATGGGTTCAACTTTAAGAATACTCCTATCAATATTGATAATGAGAGTACTATTTGTATTGTGAAGAATCCTGTGTATCATTCCAAGACAAAGCATATTCAGATTAGGCATCACTTTATCAGAGATTGTTATGAGCATAGGCTCATTAATGTGGTTAAAGTTCACACGGATGACAATGTAGCTGATTTACTCACAAAAGGTTTTGATGTGTCACGATTCAATCACTTGGTCGTGAGCATTGGAATGATTAACTACTAAGCTATGTTTCAGGGGAGGACTATAAGGTGTTAGGTATAGTCCTGTGTATTGTTTGAGGGGAGGATGTTAGTTTATACTTAGATCATATGAAGGTTTTTGGCAAAGTACTGTATTTCCTGAAAGTACTGCTTATGTGGAAAGTACTGTTTGTCGTATTAAAGTACTGTTCCAACGGTAAAATTGAAGGGTAATTGGTAGTAACGGTAACTTTGTTATTTAGGCTGTGATTTTTCAAACATCACCTATAAATAACTTCTTTCCGATTTTCCCTCTCATATTATTACTTCACATCTTTTCCATACTTATCTTCCGATTACCATCTTTTTATTATTCAATACAATCTTTCTATTGTGCTCACTCTTTCAACAATGGTGAATCGTTTAACTGTTTCAAAGCACAATATGGTGGCTAATTTGGACAAGACTGAGGCGAACGTGGCTTTTTATGATATCATTGATTATCTAATTGGGTCGCCTATTAGTTATGCTCTTTTAGTTGAGCCGGATATAATTGAATTATGGATTCAAGAATTTTGGGCTAATGCTAGAGAGAATATGGAGGAAGATGAATATTATATTAGATCCTCAGTTGCTGGAAAGACTATCAAGATTACAGAGGCCTCCATTCGTGATGATTTATTATTTGGTGATGAAGATGGGGCTATTAGATTTGACAAGCAACTGATTTGGGATACTTTTCGTAATTTGGGTTATGAAGGTTCTTTGACTGAACAAACTTTTAAGAAGGCATTATTCTGTCCTCAATGGAAGTTTTTGATTCATGTCTTGCTCCATTGCATAAGTTCTAAAAGCACTTCTTGGGAGCAGTTTGGGTCAAATATTGCATCTGCAGTGGTTGGTTTAGCTACAGACAGAGTGTTTAACTTTTCACGGCTTATTTTGGATGGAATGCTCTCTCATATATCATCTGGGGCTACTTGGTTGATGTATCCAAGGTTTATACAGGTTTTCTTGAATAAGCAATTGGCTGATGTTCCAAAACCTGCTACTTTACTACCTGTTATTGTGCAACAAGCTAAAATCTTTACTTTCATGGCTAAGAGAAGTAACTTGTTCAGAGGTGGAGATATTCCATTAACAACATCCATGATGGAAGTTGTACAAGCTGTCCGTGATGCAGCTGGAGAGGATGAAGAAACTGAAGGTACTGATACTGATCAAGGTACTGCTTCACATAGTACTGCATCTGCAAGTACTGCTTCTCATGAAGGTACTGCATCATTACAAGGTGATGATTCTTCAGGTCCTGAAGTTCAAGTAGAGATTGAGAGAACACCTACACCATCTCCACAGCGTTCTGTTTCAGAAACTCATTCACCACTTCAAGGTGCTGATTCTACTATTCCTCGTGAAGGTTTAACTATGGATAACTATGCTTTGACAAAGGCGCTAGCTAGGTTGAACAAGACTGTTGAGTGTCAAGCTAAAACTATTAGGAAGTTAAAGCGTAACTATTTCTGGTTGAGAAATTTTGTTAAACCATATATTCAAGGTTTCAACTTATGGGTTAAGGAGGAAAACAAACGTCATAAAGCACTTCGTAAGGAATTGAAAAGCAAGAAGGTTCCTAAATCATCTTCTGTCAACTTGGGGAGGAATTCAGAAAAGGATAATTTGAAAGAAGATGTTATGAAGAAGAAAGAATCTGAATAAGATATTACAAAGAAGAAAGACTCTATAAGCTCTGCAGAAAAGATTATTTCAGAGGAACAAGAAGAAGAAGTACAAGTTCAAGGTACTGATAATCAAGGTACTGATGTTCAAGGTACTGATGATCAAAGTACTGAACATCAAAGTACTGAGTTTCATGATACATCTAGGCCAGAAGTTATAACACCAATAACTCCAAGGGTTTTGAATTTTGAAGAAGAAGCTGGTCCTTCTACAACTGTTATAGAGGAAGAGGAGGAAGCTACATTTAAACCAATTTATTCAGCAAGTGATGATGAAGTAATTGCTACAATGTTAGATTTGTCACAACCAAGAGGAGGAGTTACTATTAGAGATGTACAAGAAGAAGAACAACCAAGAACTGATCAACCTGCAATTGATCCAAAAGACAAAGGAAAAGGTATTCTGGTTGAAACTAAGAAGAAGAAACTCACTTTGGCAGAACTTAGAGCATTTGAAATTGCAAGGAATGAAGCTGCAGCTAGAAAAGTTCAAGAAGAGTTAGATGCTAAAGATAGAGAAGAACAAGAAGCTCAAGAAGCTCTAAATAGAGAAGCAGCTCAAAAGGTGCAAGATGAATTGGATGCTGAAACTGTTGAACCTTTACAGTCTCCAACACCTATTAGATACATGCAAAGAAGACCTAATTTAGCTAAAGAAAGGAATGCAATGATGGCATATCTAAAAAGCAGAGGATTTAAAGGATTGCAGAAGCTAAATTATGTGGATATGAAGAGATTATATGATGCTGAGAGAGAAGCTTATAAGAAAGATGTTGCAGGCATTAAAGACTTTAGAGAAGAAGCTTTTTGGACTGAAGCTGAAAGGAAGAAAAGCTTAAAGAGAAAAAGAAGAACTGATGCTACAGATGGTCAGTTTTCAAAGAAAGAAAAGGTTGAATTAAGATCTGAGACTAGTGATGAATTGAAGAATTATCTCAGAGTGGTAGATTTTGATTATACCAAGGAAGATAATGACATGAAGATGAACAGATCAAGGATTAGTGTTTTCAAAGTTGAGAAATCTAAGAATGGAGATTACATGGTTTTTCACAAAGAAGATGAAAGTTTCAAAGTTTTCAAAAGGCTATGGGATTTGCTGCATATTATAGATAGAGTAGATCTATTCTACTTATATGATGTTGTGAAGACTTATTTTGAAGATAATCCATTAGAAGGGATTGGATTGGTCTTACATGGAGATCTCATAACCATGTGGGAAACTGATGAAGAGAGCACTGATGATATTTGGAAGGATCAAGAAAACTGGGAAATAGTTTGCTGGAGATTCTTTGAAGAATCCGGAGTTCATGTCTTGGAGCTAGAAAATGGAACAATGATTCACATGTTTGCAGAAAGAAGATATCCTCTTACAGTTGATCTAATGAGAAGAATGCTAGAGCGTGGATTGGAAGTAGAAGAGGCTGATGAAACTGCTTGCATGATGATTAATTTGTTTATTGACTGGACTACCATTGCTGAGAATGATCTATAACTGGTATGAATTTTATTTGAATAAATACTTTTTGATATATCAGTACTTTTATTCAAAGTACTGCTTATCAGACAGTACTTTCATCAAAGTACTGTTTGCTGAACTAAACCAGTTAAATTTTAGAAGAAACCTTTTTGTTAAATAATAAATATTTTGAAATAAAGGTTGAATAAATGGTTTTTGTGATGATAACATCAATAGGTTATCAATCCACCATGGTTACAAAAGGATTGACTAATCCATGAGCAAACGGCTCTGGTAAAGATATATCAAATCCGTTTTTAGTTGACAACTTGCTAATAAGTTGGATGGTCATCAACTCACCATATCAGTAATGTGAAGAGTTGGCTAGCCCACAAGAAATGGCTTGTGGTAAAGGCAGTGGAAAAACTATTTTTGGTAATTAGTTCACCATTTGATAAAAGAACTAACTAGTCCAGAAGGGTACAGCTTTTGGTAAAGACAAAACAAATCTGTTGATAGCTGGTGATTTGCTAAAAATCATATGGTTATCAATGTACCATGGTCTTACACACCAAAACATTTGGCTACTCCAGAGATAATGGCTTTGGTAAAGAGTTCTAAATCCATTAAATTTTCAATGATTCACTTAGATGTGATGAGAATAGTATGCAACTTAAAATAGAATTATTGTACACATTGTCATATGTTGCTGTGTTGCTGAAAAGATGGAGATTGTTGGATGCTGCTGTGAAGAAAACAATTCTAAGAGATACTTTGACAAAGCACAGATTCTACAGAGATATAATCTAAAGATTAAAGAACAATCCATTTTTAAAGATGAAGCTGTTAAAGATATATTCACAAAGGAACTTGAAGTCAAGCAAGTAGAATTCAAGTTAGGGGAGGATTGTTGGGATATGAAAGTGCTGAAGATATCAAAGTACTGAAGATATGAAAGTACTGTAAGCTGCAAAGTACTGGAAGAAGTCAAAGAGTCAAAGTACTGTTAAAGATAGAGTCAAAGTACTGCAAGATAAAGTCAAAGTACTGCTAGAACAAAAGAACTGTTATATTCGTTTATGGAAAGTATTGTATTCCATGTTTAGATTACTTGTCGTACAAGGTTATCAATTGTAAACCGACTAGGATATTCTTGAGCTTATAAAAGGACTCCTAGATTGGCATTAGAGGTACGATTTCAGAAAAAGAGTTTTAGAGTTTACGAATTAAGAGTTTAGAGAAAAGTTCGAATATCTTAGAGTTGTATTAGAGTATCTGCATAATAAGAAGATTTAGAGTTTGTTAATAAAGTTTTCTTCTTAGCTTTGTTAAGTAAATTCCGCGTACTTAATAAAAATTGCTCAGTGTTTCTTTGTTAATAACTTAGGATTTATCCGAGGTTATTAAACCTTAACAAGCTAGTTAAGTTAGTTTGATTAAAGTATATCGATCCAACAAGAAGAAAACATTTCAAACGGTTAGTAATAAGCGGATTCCGGCACTTACAAGTTTGAACTTCGAGAGTGTTAACAGCATAGTGTGAAAACACATCTCTAATTCTTACAAAGGCTGTTCCTGAACTGGAGTCCCACAAGTGAGATAACGCGATGTACCGAAGTACATCTACAGTTCAGATGAGTCGTTGAGGTACACCGAAACGTCACCTCACGACTGTAGACCGTTTGAGACACACTAAGCGTAATCCACGGGGAGTTACTGAAGTGACCTGCTGTCAGGGCTGTTTGATGTTGACCCTGGCAGGAGTTTCCATTCAATCACTGAGGATCACAGTTGTGAACCTCTCATAAATGTTCTCGACAGATTGCTAAGATCTGTGAAGGACTCGATATGAACCACTGATGATCTTATTTGGTGATCAACAAGTGATGAAATGTCAAGTGTTCCTAAGAGATCTTTTGATGAATCTCGTGGCTCTAGACTCAATAGTGCGTTTTTGTTTTCCTGAGCGGAGACTAGGGAGAGGGTCTCCTTCTTCAATACCAGCGATCTCTAAGAGAAAGCCAATAGTTTACGTAGGGTTCCCTGTGGGAATGAAACAAGCTTCTGTTGAGAGAAACTTTAGTGGCTAAGAAGGTTTAGTGCATGCGTCACTGGGTCCATGACGACTTTTAATCTTCAATACCGGCGTCACTAAGTGACAACCAGTAGCATATGAATTGAACCCGGTGTCTGCCCTAAGTTGAATAATTTGGAGGGCTATTTCTTTTCACCCTTTTCTTTGCATTTCTTTTTAATTCTTCAACTCCTTCTTTCTCCGATTCTCATTATCTCCTTTTTATAATCATACCTAAGGACTTCTAAGTACTAAATATTTGTTATGTCCTTGGGTAGATCCCTCCGGCTCTGGCGGATCATAGGACGGTTATTCCTAACCTTAGTCACCTTATCACTCCATGACTAACCTATGTTGCCATAAAACCATTTACTTGAAAAATCTCTCACAGTGTTTGTGAATGAAAAACATTTTGAACCACTGTTGAGATAAGATTTTGCATAAATACTCCCCCTCCACATGTGCTTTAGAGTTTAGACGAAAATTTGCACTGTGTGGGAAGAGCGCGCACTTTTTAATTGATCAACTCAAGATAGACAATCCCCCGCGAGACACGGTTACGTTGTATAGTTAAAGAGTTACATTGTCAGCTTTTAGGTGACAACTAGCTCTAATAACTACCTTGAAGTTGTAGACAAACCTCGAAAGGTTATCATACCCGTCAGAGTTCATGTCTACCAAGATTTTCTCGAATGGTACTTTCTACTTGGACAAGTCCTTTGCGAGACACGTTTACATTACTAGTGAACAAGCTTGAAATTATTACCCGTCCCGGACAAGTCTTTTCGAGTTACTAACAGTTTAGTACCGTCAATTCGTTGGTTAAGTCTATTACACAAAGATTCATTTGCATTTACACAACATATTTCTTATCACATAATTTTCTCCCCCTAAAAAAAGGCATATAAAATGTTATTTTTGAAAAGTTGAGAATAAATATGACCATTTCGAGTGTTGCAGGAAGATGACCACTATGAACAATTTGTAAACAAAGTTTTAATTCAAATACTCCCCCTCAACTAGTGATATAAACGGTTGAGGTTTTGAAAATCATACGGGGAAGTACTTGTCCTTTTGAGCAAAACCTTGATAAATGAAAGGTTTGATAGGTTTTACTCAAAAGTAAGAAGCTTTCGCTCCTTTTATAAGGATTGTGGCACTGAAGCGTACTACAGGGTCCTTTCTTGACAATTACGGGTTGTACACTGTTATGTGTGCACAAGCCATAGACATATATAATCACACATCCAAAATTTATAATGAAAGAAGCAATTCAAGGGGTACCAGGAAGTCCAGAGATGTCGCCAGGAGTGCGAACAGGGCATTGATAGCCGGTGATGTTAATCCTGGGTCGACCACCAACAAAGCTTTCCAATGTTCTGAACTGATCCCTTCGAAACAACCTTTCATGAATCATTCTGATGATTCTCCTCGCATCCCTTCTATCCTAAGAATTCCATCGCTTAGGAGACCCAATCTTTTGACGTATATCCTTCAACCTATAAGCCAATCCGTCCCTAACCATCTTCAAAGTGTGATCCCCAAACTTGTGAAGATCACTACACGCTATTAAGCAATTTCGTTGAAGTTCACTGCGGTAAACGACGCCGAATGGTTTTCTGATGAGTGTATATTGTGAGAGCTGGTTGATGTCGGGAAGATCAAGCTGAGGTGGAGTGAAGTTAACACGAGTCTGATAAGATTCAACAGCAAGTTGGAGATCTTCTACACGTTCTTTGATGACTATGCATCTGATGAAGATGAGCAATGACTTGATGAATTCACGTTGTACTTCGGTTGAAAATTGTCGCATGCGACCCTGTACTTTGGCAAGGTACATGTCTTCAATGTCGTTGATAGACAAATTCTCAAAGTCAGCTTCAGAGAATGCATAATCCCGTTCATCTTGCCTTTTGACCACAATCTTCTTGAGAAAAGTGTAGTCCCATTTGGTCGAAAAATCAACGTGTTTGATGGCAACGATATCCTTAGTACTGAACACTTCATGTTGAGACTTCTGAACCTGGCAGCTTCTGTAGTAGATTCTTCGGCGTTCCAGCCAATAATGAATCCCGTACATTGCATCTCGGTCGTATGCTTCCACGTTGTTGGAGAACAAGTGATTAGCTCTTTCCTCGATAGCTATGCAGTTTGAGTATATGGCTGCTGGGAATGGAAGTGTCAAAGATGTAGCGTATTTCCTTGATCCATCGCCACCGTGTAGAAGAAATTCCAAGTCTTTGTTGAAGAAATATCTGAATGGGATCCTAGGTTCATCTGGTTGGCCAATTGTTGGTAGAGGTTTAGACCAGTCGGTGTAATATGGAGGGTTGTCCCGTTTGGTAAAGTCGATGTTTGCTTCTGGGTTGAGCCAATCCATGTTGTTAGACATAGCTCGAGCAATGTTTTCAAGGTGATATTCGACCTCGATGGCACTTTCTGAGCTATCTTTCCACAGTTGAAAAGCTTCATTCTTGATTCGCCTCAACTCGGATTTCGTCATCTTCTTCACATGGAACTTTTCTTGCATAATCTTAGCATGCTACAAAGTATTACCGTCTACCAGATCTTGACCTTCTTCAGGGTAGGGAGTGGAATTGACAAGTGTAGAAAACAATTCAAACTCCTGTGTTGTATCTTCATCTAACCATGATACGACGTCAGTCATTGGCGCCTTCTTCTTCTTCTTTTGTTTTGGCCTAGATGAGTTTTCTGGTTTCTTAACTTGTTTGGGAGAGGTGGGTTGTTGTAGGGGCTCACGGACTTCTTCATCGTCACCACCCGTATACTCAAAGTGATCACCGATTTTCTGAGTCTCGGGCGGTAACTCAGAATCCTGAGGTTTATCAGTAGAAGAACGGGGAGGAGACCTTTGTTGAGTAGGAGTCCGTTGGAGAGGAGGTAACATAGAAGATGATTCACCAGACTTCTTCTGACGTTTAGCTTCATCATTCTTATCCTGATCCTTATCTTCATCGTCTCTAGGACGTTTAGGCCTTTCTGCTTCGAATCTACATGCTTCTTTGAGTTGGTAGTTTAGCAATGCTTGAAACAGCTTTCCTTCATCAGAATTAAATGTCCCAGATCGTTTAGACATTTATGTGACAAGCTTGGCCACCAATTCATTATCCGAGAAAACTACAGGATCAGATGGATTGATTGTGACGGTTAAAGGTGTTGATCTTATAGTTTGCTTGGCTATCTGCATAAGATTCGGATATAGTTGTCTGGTAAACATCTCCTTTGTGACTTTAGGAACGATATCCTGAAGGCACTTGTTAGTGTAACCTTCGATCATTTTGTTCAGTTCCTCTTGACGATGACTTCTCATGAATTCCTGGATAAACTTCCTTTCTTCTTGCATCTTGTCATTCTCGTCATGTAGATATTGTATTTGTTGATTGAGAAAGTTCAGCTTCCTGTATAACATGTCTTTCTTTCTGACTTGTTTGACAGCTTTCACAATTCTTTCATGTGTATGAGAAATCCAAGATCGAGGTGGTTTCTTCACAGATTTGGATGTTGATTTGGTTGATTTCTTTGATGGTGGTTGGGAAGAGTGAGATGATGAGTCTGATGAGGAAGAGACATGAGGAGACTCGGGGTCCTTGGGCGGTTCAGAAGTTTCCTTCTGTGAATGTGTAGGACTTTCCAGAAGCAGCTTGTCATAATCAGCATCTTTATCTTTCTCAGACTTCTCAGTTTTAGGTTTCTCAAACTCATATTCGATAGTATCCTCCACAAGCTTTTGTTGTTGCACAAGAGTGGTGGCACCAGATCCCTTATCGGGTCGATTAACCGCATCAGGATCTGGTGAAGAGTTGGCAGCACCATTTGATCCTCCGGGGCCACCCATTTGGTCTTTTGCAAATTCTTCAGGTTTTTGAAGGTGTCTGACGAATTTAAACTTCTTCCTGTATGATTTATCCAGTTGCTCTTCATCACTTTCTGAGCTTGAGCTTTGATCATACGATACAAGCACTGGAGTCTTCCCTTTGCCATGTTCAGCTGGAGGACTCGGAGGTTTCGGTACTAATGGAGTGTCATCCTTTGCAGTTTCAGAGTACGTAATCTCTTCTTCTGATTCAGTACCTTCAGAGCTTTCGTCCACAAGCTTTCTTTGCGGTTCAGGTGTGGGAATAGGTTCAGCTTCCTTTACGGGAACAATCCTTTTACGAGGAGGATTCCTCTTGGGAAACTTCCTATGACTTTCAGTACTTGCAACACTTCCTGCACTGCCTCTTCTGGTTCTCCTTATAGGTGTTCCAGAAGACTTGTCATCGAGATGACCAACTTTGCCTTCTTTTACTACAACTAGATACCTTTTGTATGTCTCGAGCTTTTTTATTTCTTTAGACAGAAGGTGATCAGGTAATACAGCACCCTATTTCTTTGTAGACGATTCCTTGATTCTGACTGATAGTGTAGGCTCAGTCAACATGTCGTGATTGTCTGGGTCATTGAGCCTCTGTGGAATATCGGGATTGAATCCAAGTGCTATTTGGATCAACAATTTTGTGTATCTCACATAGGGAATCTTTGAGCCAAGTTTCTTGTGAAATGACATCATGTCATCCCATATCAGAGTTTCGATTTCGATGTCCTTTCTGTTGATTAATGACCAGATTGTAGTTCCATGAGCTTAGGATGCTCATATCCACTATCACGACCAGAGACCGATTTGGTGATGATGATGTAGAGGGTCCTCCACGGTTGAGGAATGTTCTTAAGCTCCACATGAGAATGCTTAGAGATAACTCCTGAAGCTTCATCATAGCCAATATCAAGCAAGAATTGTAGAACTGTCTCCTCAGTAGGTGTGGCAAAGAAGTCAGTTGGCTCGATTTCAGGAATGAGAAGAACAGACCATAAGTCTGCATGAGTGATGGTGACTTGTTTGTGATTAAGTGTCACTGTCACTGCACTTTGACCTGTGATCCTCTGCATAGAATTCCAGAATTGCTGAATGTAGATTTCCGGTACAGTAGCATAGTGTGAGAGCATGTTCTGGTAGGGATGATTCCTTAGAATATCCACAGCAATGAGACAAGAAGATTCAGAGCAGGTGAGGGTTTCAAAGTCAACCCTAAGGTTGTTCTTTCCAATCTTTCTAGGATAGCCATTGGGGAAGATGTCAGCAATTGTGAGAACTTCTTGTGCATCCACATTGATTTGAGCAGCCATGTCGTGATCTGAAATAACATTAGCCAAAAGAACCAACATATCGAAAGACATAAAGTTAGTCAACAGAAGGTTTTATTGTCTAGTTATTGAATGTACAGTGTCAATGATTGTTACGAGTCCTAAGTCACTTGTTTGTCCAAGAGTCCAATGACGTCGTGAAATGTTTCGTGAGTTAGTTAACTTTAAGTTTTAAAGTTTATGTTATCACATATAGTTCACAACGTATCAAACGTTTAAGTTTATTAGTGACGTTATTGGATTCGTGACGATATGATTTGTTTATTAACAAGTTTGTACACGTAACAATTCCTAATGAAGGTCAATCCAGGCTTAGGCGTAGATTTGGCAAAGTTAAGCGTAAACAGAAATGATATACGCGTAGATGAAAGCTTACGCGTAGGATCCTAACTTACGCGTAAGAAAAGTTACGCGTAGGAAAAGGGGACCTTAAGCGTAGAGCTTACACGTAGGCGTATATAAACCTTACGCGTAAGGCTTACTCGTAAGAGTAGACCTTATGCGTAGAGGTCACTGTTTACGCATATCCTTCACAGGATACGCATAGTCCCATTGTAGAACCTTACGCGTAATAGTTATGCGTAGGACTATTCTTACGCATAACTGACTACGCGTAGGGTAATCCTTATGCGTAGAGTAACAAGGACCTTGATTCTGAGTTTTACGAGTAACAAGCCTGAAATAAAACCATCATATCATCAATATTAACACATAAATTCATTTTAACAACAAATCATGGCATGAACTCTTGTTAAACAGTTACGCGTAGAAAGTCATACGCGTATGTCAAAACCCTAGAGGTTAAGAATTAGGCATATGATTTCTAACCATATGATTAGCACCATAGTGTTTCTGGGAGTTCTAAGAAGCATATAGAGTTGTTTTATCCAAGTTTGAACATCAAATAAGCCATGAATCAAAGATTACCCAATTCGTATGAACTAGAACCCTAATTTTCAATTTAAGAATCATTAGTGTTTCTGGGTGATTTCTGGGTTTAAATATGCTCAATTCAACTTGAAGACAACCTTATACAACTATCTTTTTCACCAAAAACCTTCACATTTGAAAACACCCAAAACTTCGCATAAACCCTAATATTTGAAAACCTATCAATTCGTGTTTCTGGGTGGATTTTGATGATAAAAAAGACATCAATGATGTTATTGAAACGTTTAGGCACTATCTTTTTAACCATAAACACCCATTCTTGATTGGGTGTTCATACGCATATGCGTAGACCACTAAAACAATCATAGACAACATTTTGACCGTTGGATTCGTGTAAGAATCAAAACCAATGCTTAAAAACATGTTAAGATTATGAAATAACTTACAAAATGATGATCTGAAACACGGATTTGTCAAACGATTTTTGTTCGTAGGATTGTTTAGGTTAGGAGTATTAAATGTGAAGTGAAGTGTTAGGTGGAGAGTGTTTTTATTAAAATAACTTTAACATTTTGACAGTTTTGGTCCCTCCACCTTTTCCATTTTCATACAAAGCCATTTAACTTCCATTTTGGTTATCAAACAGATATTTTTAAGAAAGAAACTTGACGACACTCCCCCTCGACTTAACAAATAATGAAAGGTTATAAATTTTAGTCCGAGGAGTGTCATTAAACCAGAAAATTTTCCACCATTGATAAAAGAAACAACCGGAAAATGATAACATGCAAGTACACATATGTTTTGAAACAGTTAAGTGATAATTTTCTCCCCCTCAACACGTGATCGGAAAAAATACTGAATTTTGAAAGATTAAAGTGTTGAAGGAAGAAATGTACTTGCCATGTTGAAAGAAAATTAGATTAGAAGAATATTTTTGTTGTTTTATCAGGTTTTATATTTTTGTATTTTGTTTTTGAAAAAATTATTTACAAAAGAGATTTTGGTGTTTGACAGGTTTTTAAGACTGTTTTAGGAGGTCATCCAATTCCTCTTGATTCAAACACCTCATACCAATCCGGTGGATCAACTCATTAAACCTAGCGGGAGGCAAGGCTTTGGTTAGTAGATCTGCCAATTGGTATTCAGTACCCACGAAGTATAATTCAACAGTACCCTGTTCCACGTGGTCCTTGATGAAATGATAACGAAGATCGATGTGCTTAGATTTCGAGTGCTGGACTGAGTTGCACGAGATCGCAATGGCACTCCGATTGTCGCAGTACATTGGGATTCTGTCAAATACGTAAACATAGTCTTTGAGTTGTGTTCTCATCCATATGACTTGAGCACAACACGCGGACATGGCTACATATTCTGCTTCGGTTGATGACAGCGATGTACAATCCTGTTTCTTCGATTGCCAAGACACCAGTTTATCACCAAGAAATTGTAGAGCTCCTGAAGTACTTTTTCTTGAGTCTAAGCATCCTGCGTGGTCAGCGTCTGAAAAAGCGATTAGTTCAAAACCAGAATCCTTCGGATACCAGATCCCCAAGTTAATGGTTCCCTTGATGTATTGGAGGATTCTTTTAGCCTCATAGAGGTGGGTTTCAGTTGGTCGCGACTGATAACGGGAGCATAGATAAACGGCAAATACAATATCAGGTCTGCTAGCTGTTAGATACATGAGAGACCCAATAATACTTCGGTATTTGGTAGGGTCCACTAATTTCCCATGTAAATCAGCGTCTAGCTTCTTGGTATGAGTCATTGGTGTGGCATAAGTATCACAGGTTTTCATTCCAAATTTGTTTAACAATTCAAGGGCATATTTGGACTGACTCAAGAAAATACCACGGGGTGATTGATGAACTTGCAGTCCTAGAAAGAACGTAAGTTCACCCATCATGGGCATTTCAAAAAAAAATTCATTAGTTTTGCAAAAGCGATTGAAAACGTTTTATGTGTAGACCCAAAAATGATGTCATCCACGTAAATTTGAACAATTAAGATATGTGCCCCGTGATATTGTATAAAAAGAGTAGGGTCAACCGAACCTTTGGTGAAATTATTAGCAATGAGGAAAGATGATGGCTTATCGTACCATGCCCGAGGGGCTTGTTTGAGACCATAAAGAGCTTCGTTCAGTTTGTAGACATGGTTCGGGAACTCGGGATCAACGAATCCTTCTAGTTGGCTGACATAAACCATTTCTTTCAGTTGTCCATTGAGAAACGCAGTTTTGACATCCATTTGAAAGACCGTCATATTAATATGAGCCGCGAACGCGAGAAATATCCGAACAGCCTCAAGACGAGCAACCGGAGCAAAAGATTCTTCAAAGTCTATTCCCTCTTCCTAACGATAACCCTTAGCCACTAGACGTGACTTGTTTCGGATTACGTTCCGTTCAGCATCCAATTTGTTTTTCCAAATCCATTTGAGACCAATGACGTAGACCCCTGTTGGTCTTTCAACCAGTTCCCATACTTCAAGACGTTTGAATTGGTTGAGTTCTTCTTGCATGGATTCAATCCAGTTATCTTTTGTCATTGCGTCTTTAATGTTTTTAAGCTTAGATTGGCAGACAGTGAGTGCATAAATGCAATGTTCACCATCTGTGTGAAGACGTTGTCTCGTAACGACTGGTTGATTCGGGTTGCCAATAATATTAGCCAGAGGATGGTCTTTTGTCCATCGATGTATAGAGGGTTGATGTTGGTATACATTGTGCAGATTCTGAGGATTCAAATGGTTTGTTGATGATTCCGCGACATCAGGTGCAGCAGTGTCATTAGCAAACGGGTTAAAGAACGCATTTGGATCAAAATATGCAGGTGGGGGTACTTCATTCAGAATATCATCAGCTGGTTCATCATTGTTGGAAGCGGTGTGTTCAACTGTTGTGGTGGAGTCAACTGGTGGTGCTTCTTCAACAGTAGTTGTTGTAGCAGGTGTATCAGGTATAGGAATATTATCAGGTTGAGCAGCGGAAACAGCGGATACACCTGGAGCACGTTCATCAATATCGTCACTGAACAGCGGAGCAAATAACCTTTCCATTTGTTGACGAGTGAGCTGGGGGCTTTGTTCAGCTGATGATGGGGGTTGAGGGAAGTTTAAACGGTTGTGACCGGGTTCTAAGCTGTTATACTCAGAAGCGATTTCCGTGAGTTCATCAAAATGAGCATGAATCGTTTCCATCACCTGTTTTGTACGACGATTCCAGATTCGGTAACCTTTGGAATTCTCACAGTATCCAATAAATACTCCAATCTCGGCTTTGGCTTTGAGCTTTCCAAAATCATCACGCTCACTATTCGGATAGCAAAGGGAGCCAAATACATGAAAGTGTTTGAGATTCGGTTTGTGGTTGTGGACAAGCTCAAAAGGTGTTTTTGTGACAACCCGTACTTTCAGGTCATTTCTCGACACATTTCATGTCTCATTATTTCAACATTTATAGTAAACTTGGTTTACTTGTTTCAAATTCGCGTAACCTTGAAGGTTTAGCGGCGAATTCATGATCATAACATCACGTATATTTTATATGGACTATGATTAGTCTACACTTCATTGACATCATGTGCATCTCATTAGTTCATTCACGACATTTTATTTCACAATCAACGCGTAATTTTTATATTTAATAAACTTTATCGCGTGAGTTTTTATTTGGAATATTTAACCGGTTACTTTCAAAAATGATCCCGAAGTATTTTTAAACTTACGTTTAGTTCATAAAAACTATATTTTTAGTTTTCCTAGTGTTTCAAATTTATTTGGTACTTAAATCGTTAAAGTTTAATTATTACGTCGTTTTTCTTAAAATTATACGACAATTATTTTATCACTCAAACTTCACAAGGAAAGTATTTTTACAATTTTTATCATCTCATTACATTCTATTTTGACCTAATAAAAACTTACTTGTACCAAAATTTTACCATTTACCTTACAAGATTTATTTATCTTACATTTTCTTTACAACTTATACAAGTTTATACAATTATATACAAGTAAATGCAAGTTGCATTTGTTTAAAAAAAAAAAAATTATTTGGTGGACAAAGCCCCCCCAAAACCGGCCCTATGGAGGGGAGACATTAATTGAGGAGTGGTCTTTGATTGCTAAGAAATCTACTCAAACTTAAAAGTCTTACTAACTCATTTTATTTCTCATTCACTTCACCTAAATTCACATAGTAGAAAAAGTTTTCTCTCCTCTCTTTTGCTTCATCACAACCGGTTATACATCAAGGTGCCAAGGGATCAAAGATTTTTTTTATCAAGTTCAAGCAAAACAATCTAGTATATACTCTTTATATGGTTTTGAAATAAAAACCAAGGGTATTTAAGTTTAATCCTTGTTACTTTCACCTCATCACTATCACTTGTAAGCTTGTTTTTATCATTTTCGTGATTCCTTTTCATTTTCATATGTCTCTTTTCATTTTTGGAGCTTATATGCATGATATGTGATTTATACCATTTATTTCATGATTTTAGAAGTTATATATACATATTGGTCATCCTATAAATATTCCCATGGTATTCTTTGGTCTTGATGGTGATTAGGAACCCATGACACCCTAAGAAGGTGTATGGTAGGATTAGATTAGCTTTGGAGTTGATTTGAAGGGATTAGAATAGGTTTTGTCCGAGAAAAACTATTTTCGATAACTATATATTTATGTTCTGTCCTTAATTCGAATTTCTGGAAAAACCTACTGTTGGTACGAGATTTTGGCCTTGATATTTAGAAAATATACTTTAAAACGAATCCGTGGCCGCTTGAACGGATAAAAACGGACTTATAACGAAGAAGTTATGGATTTTTAAAGTTTGACGACGAAATGTATTATTTTCAGAAAATTCAGCATGCAGTTTTTACTCTATTCGGGTCAAAAACGAGCCTTAAGCTTCACAAATTATTTCGACTTCTCAAAAATATATTAGGTTACTTCGATATGAAGCTAGGGACATATTATACGTAGAAAACGGATTTAAAACGACAAAGATATGCACATTTTTACAAAGTTGCCGTAACTATTATTTTCTGAAAATCCATATTATTTTTACGATACAAGTATTTTAGTAGCTGTAACGTCCATGTTTGCGGCTGTTTTTAACAAGGTTGTGAAACTTTTTAGAACGAAATGTCTTCTAGTAAAATCAAGTTCATCGGCCATATTTTTCAAAACAACAAGCTGTTTGTCAAGCGGAGTTATAGTAAATTATTTACAGATGTTCAAACTTGGCCGAAACTTATTTTCTGCACACAATTAGCAAAAATCACTATCTTTAGCCCTTAATATCTTTATGATCGAGACCTTTTGGACGAAAACTCCTGAACTGAAACTTCTAGATATCGATACAAACTTTCCAAAACCGTCGAGTTCGTTCTCTAACGATCGACGTACACCGTTTTACGACTACTTTTCCGGAGTCATTTTTGTTAATTTCATGATTTTTCCGACGACATTGTTTTGCGACGAAAAGTGGTAATTTCACCAAAAATCATTATAAAACCATTGTGGGATGACATTTTGACGTAAAAACATGTAAAGTGATTTTTGATTGGTCAAGACGTCAAAAGAGTATTTTTCGACGACAAGTAATATTTTCAAAAACTCGTAAATGGTATAAATAACATACGAAATGCATGCATAACATTACATTGCAACTCATTACATATCATATCATATCATTGGTACTAGGTCCCGGATAACGCATCACATTATACCTCAGTGTACTCACTCTTATCATCTCGTCAGTTTACCAAGTGAGTTTCATAGCCCCTGCTTTTACTTGTTTTCATAACTGTTTTGGGGGAGATGCATGCTTAACTATATTTTTCACAAGTACTTTATATTCTTAAGGATAACTCCTATCACGATTACATCATTTCAAAACCGAATGTTGTACTATATAAATTGTTCATGTTTGCGTGCTATAGTTATACGTCGAATAAAGTACTATATCAGTTGACTACTGATACGTTGAGTTAGGTGCTATTGCTTATGTGCTATTGCTTATGTGCTATTGCTTATGTGCTATGGATTAAGTGCTATTGTTCTACGTCGAGTTGGTACTATTGTGAATTCATTGAAATCATATGTTTGAACATAAACTATACACATTTTGGCAATGGGTTGTGAACACACAGGTTGCAAGTTTTGTATGGGCGGAACTTGGAACTGAGTGGATTTTCAATGCCTTTGCTGCATTAACGATTTTGAAAGGCTTTACATTTCAAAACAAACTCTATGAACTCACTCAACCTTTGTGTTGACACTTTTAGCATGTTTGTATCTCAGGTATCTAAGGCAATTACTTCATGGCATGCATTTGGACACATCATGGAGTCGCGATGACGACGCGTCTCACTTGGGTTTTACTTACTTTAAAACATCGTTTGAATTGTAACAAACTTATTTCCGCACAAGTTGATTTACATTTGGGACCTACTTTGTAAACTCTGATTATTTTATTAAATCAAACGATGTATTTTCCAAACGACACTTTAGGTCGTTCAATATAACTGTGATTGTGATGCTATGACAGTCAATCCCCAGGAATTCCATTCCGCTGCAAAACAGGTAATTTGGGGGTGTGACAGTTTTGTTGTGGCGTTTTGTGATCATAGAACGGTTTTGAGTATAGCATGATGTAGATACAGCTTCTGCCCACAAGTAATCTGGAAGTTTAGCATTGATTAACATTGTTCTTGCAGCTTCCACTAACGTTCGGTTTCGTCTTTCAACAACTCCGTTTTGTTCTGGTGTACGTGCAATAGATGTTTGATGCTGAATTCCCACTTTCTCATAAAATTCACGAAGGGTTTGGTTAACAAATTCAGTTCCTTTGTCTGTTCTTATTAGGCGGACGGTGTTCCGGAGCTGAACTTGAATTTTCGTGAGAAAGGTGATGATCATTTGTGGAGCTTGATCTTTGCTTCGAAGAAAGCAGACCCAAGTCCATCGTGAGTAGTCATCAACAATTACTAAGATGTAGCGTTTGCCATTGATCGTTTGCACGCGCATCGGGCCACACAAATCCATGTGAAGAAGATGAAGCACATGCTGAGAGTTGTGTTCCACCTTTGAAGGAAAATGAGCACGAGTGCTTTTTCCTTGTTCACAAGCTGAGCAAAGGTGATCTTTTGAATACCGGAATCGTGGGAGACCTTCAACTAGTTTGTGTCGAGCAAGGTTGGTGATGGTTTGAAAGTTTAGATGTGAGAGACGACGGTGCCATAGCCAGGATTTTGTTGATGTTGCCTTTGAAAGTAAGCAGATGGGAGATGAAGCAACCATGTCTTGCATAGAGATAGTGTAGAGACTAGAATTACACGAGCCAGACATAAGATCATTTCCTTGTAGATCACGAATGAAACAAGTTTTCTCCCTGAAAGCAACCTCCAAATCTCCATCACAAAACTGACCTACTGAAAACAGATTGTGACCGAGGCCTTCCACATAGTAAACCCTGCTGATTTCGATGTTCCCATTGACATAATCTCCGTAGCCCATGATAGTTGCGAAGTGATCATTCCCGAACCTGACAGTGCCAATGAACTTTGCAATAAAGTTTGATAACAGTTTAAGGTTGCATGTCATGTGTCGGGAACATCCGCTATCAACAATCCAGAGAATGATCTGTATCACCTGCATTACACACAGACGACACAGGTGGAATAGAAGTAGATATGGAACCCGAAATGTTAGAGGGTTCCGGAGCAGTGATAGTAGACATACACACATTAATAACTTTAGGCATCCATTTAAATCCTAATGTGTTATATATCCATTTCTGCCATCTATAACTATTGTTTGCTTTAGTCTTTGTGAATGCACTAGGTGGTACTACATTCTTATGAGGTGAAACTGGAGCTGCAGGGACAACCACGCTTGACGTAGAATCTAAAGAAGGCGGTCTACCAAGCACAGACTTAGAATGATTAGTGGGCCTAGAGGTATTCCGATTCTTAGGATTTTGTAAACGAGAGATTATAGCTTTAGCAACACATTTGTCATGACAATCAGAATTCATACTTTTACGACAAATAACACAAGGTGCATCAGACTGAATATCAAAAGTACTTAACGGTTTAGCATTCGTTACATCACTATTTCTATTACATTTGCCAGACGCAATATCTATAGTGGAAGCAACGTGAGTCTTATTCATAGTCCTAGGGTGTTCTTCTACTTTAGCATTCCTTATTGATCTTTTCTTAGGTCGCAACTTCCTATTCTTCGATTGAGTGCTCCTAGGCTGTGAAGTGCGGACGTTTGGAAAAGACACAACTATTCCTGTTTCAGTAGAAGGAAGCACGATAGCAACTTGTGATTTGGCAGTAGGGATTCTAGGTGCACGATTACTAAGTGTTACAGGTGCTAATCTCTTAATGATGGTTGGCGGAAGTTGTTCATACTTTCTTAACATTTCTCTTAACTTAGAGATAGTGTGAATCAAATCTTGATTTTCAGAACTAATATTACCAGCAAAATTCATGACTTCTCTAGTGTGAGCAAGATAGTGATCAAGTTCGTTTGATGCTTCATGACGAGTCTTATTGAGTAAATCAAATATGACACCATATTCTTGTTTAACTGTTACAAGTTCTTGTTCATATTTTGAGATTTGACTTTTCAAAGACACGTTTTGATCATCCAGTTGCTCAATTTTAGGATCAAAAGATTTTGTTTGCAACTGAGCAATTTTCTTTTGAAAACCAAGTTGTTGTTTGTGAATATCTTTTTCACACCAATTAAGACGACGTTTTGCATTGTAAAGTTCGTTAAGTAATCGTTCATTTTCAGCTTTTAAAGACTCGATTTGAAGCACCTTATTAGTATTCTCAACAGTTACCACAGAGTCAACATTATCAGCAGAGATATAATCAGATGCATGTGGCAAAGAATGGAATAACACAACATTATGGATATCAGCACAGATAACATCTTTCAAGAGTCGATCAACATCTTTTCTCAACATTTTCTTTATACGTTTAGTATTAGAAATAGATGTTTCAGTTTTCTTGAAAACGACCTTCATGACTCCAAGTTCCTTATGAAAGTCCCGTTCCCAAGACAATGCACAACTTTTCAAATTTTTAACATTTGGTAAAAGATTTTTCTGAAAAATGTCTCTTTGTTCTCGCGCCAGAGGCAATTGAAAATGTTGAACTTTGATTTCAGAATGATATTCTATCTCATGTTCTAAATTTTTGAGGTCAGCCATGAAAATATCAAAATATCTAAGAATTTTGCGATTTTCAGGTTTTGAGTTTACTTCACTGATGGAAGGTAAAGGACCATAAACTTGTGCATAATTTGGTTGGGGATTAACATTAGAATACTCAGGTGTTTTGATGATAACCCTTGGTGTGTTAGAAGAATCCGTTGGTGTGACAAAAGTGACCGATTTTGAATAATTAAAAGGTTTGTTGTAAACAACAGTTTTTAATTTTGATCGACTCTCGTCTTCCGCATCTAATTCCTCTTGACGATGATATTCAACAACACTCATAACAGAATTATCAATTTTATATTCTGCACTGGAAACTTCAGGATTTGGTTTGAATGTTTTGGTTGAAAGCTTTGGTTTGTAATTGTTGTTCCCCGTTCACTATCGTTTAAAACAGTTCAAGTTTATAAAACAAGTTAAAAGTGAACTATGGCTGAAATTAACATAAAGAAAACACACTAAGTAATTTTCAACATCATATTCTTATTAGAAATAAATCAACAAAGAATACGTTACCCAAGTACTTGCGGAATAGTACTTGGGATTGAAATGACAAAGTTGGGTGATTCCTCTCTAAGCTCAGGCTATGTCTGAGCATAACTCTTAGAGCTCACTGAGCTATCTCAGGAACTAAGTTGTATTTGGAGGAGTGAAAAGATGGCTTGCGTGTATGTGTTTTTACAATTCACAAGCTTAACCTTTTCACTCCATCTCTTATGCTATTTATACATGTATGATATTTGACTCTATCCTAAGTGACAAACTGACATCATACAGAAGACAAAATACTGATGTATTTTGTCTCTGTTTACATAGACTATTCTAGGTAAGAGACAAGACTACTTTCCTAAGTTCAGTGATGACACTGAGCCTGATCTTTTGCCATTCAGGGAAAGTTGACTTTGGTAGATAAGGACTTCGTCTTATCTATTTCAACCTTTCCCGCCTTGTCCCGCTCTTTCTTCAGTCTTTACATCCTTCAGTCTTCTACTTCAGTTTGTCTTCAGTGTAAGAAGTTGGAGAGGAATCTTAGGGATTCAGTGAGTTATTGTCATCACTCACTGAATCCATCATCTTCTTCTTAACTCAGTCTTCACCCTTTAAGTTCCGCCTTACTGAGTAGAGAGACTTCTTCTTTGCCTCTTACTGAGTATCCTGAAGACGACTCACTGAGAGACTATGCACTCAGTGACCTGTTTGTGTTAACGGATTAAATACTTGGGCTATTTTCTATTCAAATCCTAGATTAAGGGGTTTAGGTATTTACTGAACCCAACAGTCTCCCCTTATTTGGATATACAAATAGCCTAAGTGGTTGATCAGTGTAAGTGAGCAAGAGGCTTCTTCTTACACTGAATGTACTAATGAATACTATAGGGAACACTGAGTAAATGAATAAAACATACATCGTTTATTGATTAGATTACATAGTTCCTATCACTAGTACAAAAGATAAAACAAAATGATGTCAATCCAGATGGATACCCAGTGCTTCAAGCTTCACTTTCTTGGTGATGAGTGTTTCCCTGTCAGGATGGTCTCTGATCTTGGCATTCAGGTCTTGACAGAACCTGATGTTCGCTGGGGATTGGATCTGAGAGGCCACAGGAATATAGCTGATCATTGCAGCCACTCCAGCCTGATCAATGTCACTCCATCTTTGAAATGCAGGGTTCCCATAGACATCAATGTGGAATAGCCCTCTTTCAGGCTCTTCAATCACTAGACAGTTCACAAAATTAACACCTTCAGGTAGTTCTCTGTTGCAATCAAGCCCAGGCACTTTGATCTCAGGTTGGAAATCAACTCTTTTCCTTTTGCCAGTGGAAGCTTGTGGTTGAGATCCTTGAGGTGCAGTCAAGGCAGGCTGAATTCCCAGTTGGGCTGGTGCATCCCTCAGCCTTTCATATCTTTTACTGAGCATTTTCATCAGATCCTTGACCACCTTATTTTGCTTCTTTCCAATGATCGGACCAAGTTCATCAAGTTCAGTGATCCCAAAGTCACTGAATTTTAAGGGATCATGAACCTCAAAGTGTCTTTTGTCATCCCCTCTGAAAACATTCATAGCCAATGGTTTGGTGTTGGGAATGATTTTGACATCAGTGATTTTTTCAGGAAGCCTTCGGTTGGTCATTGTCCAGTTGTATTCTTTGATTCTGCTTTGCCTGAGAGCTTCAGTTTTCTTTTTCTTTTCTTCATACTGAGCTCTCATTGCAGCCATTTGAGCAGCCTGAGCCTCCATGAACTTCTGTCCTGCCTGACCCTTTTTGAGCTTGCTTGCATCTATTCCCACATTTTCAGCTTCTTCGGCAATCACTTTGGTCAATGCCTCCTTAGTCTTCTTTTCATCCTCAGCTTGTTTCAATTTCCTCTCTTCTTTAGCAAGGTGTTTGGTTAGCTGTTGAGGAGTGAAGAGGTATTCAGTGTCACCAATTTTGTAGGGAATCCTCTCAGGCTCAGTAGTTGTCAGTATGCCTTTGCCCTTGTCCTGTCCTGAGGAGGATGATGCAATTATGGGAGGTGGTGTTGTCATGATAGGTGTTAAGACTGTCAGTGTTGTTGTTGTTGCTGCTTGAGGTGGAAGTGATGAGATTGGTACTGCAGAGACTGGTGCTGATGATGATGATGTTTGAGCTGCTGAGACTGGTGGTGTTTGCTCCCCCTCAGTGTGAAGAGGAGTTTCTTCAGCAGTATTCTCCCCCTCAACTGTTGCCGTAGCGTCAGTGAGGGCAAGAGTTGGAGTAGGTGCTGAGGGGGACTGACCAACTTGACCTTTGAAGGCCTGATAGATTTCAGTCATCATGGCCTTTATTTCTGAAGTATCTGCTTGTAGTGACCTTTGCATCCAAGTTCGCATGAGATAACTCCAAGGCAGTCATTCGTGGACCAAGATTCCAAGCCATAGAAGACGAGGCCTGAGTCAAGGTAGCTACCTGAGTGTTCAGTGAGTCCATGGTGGTCTGAAGAGTCTGAACTGAAGTTTGAAGACCCTGAACATTTGCAGACTTGAGCATCTCTATAAGGTCAGTGAGCCTGGATGAATTTTTCGCATATGCCTCAGTGGCCTCCAGTACTTTGGCATTGAGCGCTGGGTCTTCTTTGACGGCGTCCCTGATTTCATCAATCGTAACCCCAACTGTCTGAAGATGCTTGAGGAACTTAACCATGTGTTCATCCAGGTTGACAAGATGGTGGTACATAAGATCTTGTTAGGAATTAGAAATTCCCGGTATTAAAGAGTCGGTCACCTCAAGTATATGTAATCGTTAGAAAGCTCGTAGTCGTAGTTCTTTTAAGTTAAGTAGTAATTTAGTTAAGTAACACCGTGGAGGACGGACGGGTCTTTACCCACTGTATGCCTGATCCATAGCCCAAAGTGTGGCGAGTTATGTAAGACTATAAATACTCTCTACCTTCCAAGGTAGAGAGTTGGAGCTCATAATAATATCTTTCACTTTCTCTCACTAAGTTCCCTAAACCTCTAACTTTCTCTCTCTAGAATTCCATCCTATACGCCACCTTGTGTTATGGTTTGATGTGTATGTGAAAAGTTATATCTTACAGATCTCTGTGCTCATGAACATTTTCTGTTAGGAATTAGAAATTCCCGGTATTAAAGAGTCGGTCACCTCAAGTATATGTAATCGTTAGAAAGCTCGTAGTCGTAGTTCTTTTAAGTTAAGTAGTAATTTAGTTAAGTAACACCGTGGAGGACGGACGGGTCTTTACCCACTGTATGCCTGATCCACAGCCCAAAGTGTGGCGAGTTATGTAAGCCTATAAATACTCTCTACCTTCCAAGGTAGAGAGTTGGAGCTCATAATAATATCTTTCACTTTCTCTCACTAAGTTCTCTAAACCTCTAACTTTCTCTCTCTAGAATTCCATCTATATGCTACTTTGTGTTATGGTTTGATGTGTATGTGAAAAGTAATATCTAACAATTGGTATCAAGAGCCATGGTTAGATCATATCTTGCACATCTTTGGATTTATAGTGGTTTTTAGGTGGTTTTTGAGTTTGAAAAAGTTTAGTGGTTTTTGCATCATTTGGTTGATTTCTTGTGTTAAAGTTTGAATTTTGTTGGTACTTTTATGTTTAGAATCATCAAAAGTGTTTAGGTTTTCATTTGGTAAGCTTGAATCATCTTGGTTGGGTTGTTTTTGGATTGAAAAGTGATGTTTATATGGTTTTTCAAGCTAGCGACTTAGTTCACGGAATAGTTTCTTGGTAGCGACTTGCTTCACATTTTTGTAGCGACTTACAGTGTTGGTGCTAGCGAGTTAGAGCTAGCGAGTTAAAGTACAAGTAGTGGAATCTCCACTACGGGTAGCGACTTGGTCAGTAGCGAGTTGCTCTTTAGCGACTTGTGTTTCTACCGACTTGTGTAGCGAATTGCTGCCAAAATTTGGTTAGCGACTTGGTCTGTAGCGAGTTACTACTTAGCGACTTGCTTTTCTGTTAGCGACTTGGGATTCTAGCGACTTGGCTATCTAGCGAATTAATTGGTAGCGACTTAGTGCATTTGTTTCTAGCGACTTAGTGCATTATCATCTAGCTACTTGAGTGATTGTTTACGGTTTTCTCTTGATTTAGTAAAATTCCGTGAAAGAATCTATTTCCCGGTTTAATCATAGAGTTATAAAATCCCGTATAATCTGTCAACATGTCTATCAACGTCCCTACTGTCATCTCCACTGTTGCCGAGGATGTACAAGCAGCTGGTTCAGATACTCGTCCACCCATGCTTGACAGAACTGACTACGATTCTTGGGCACAACGAATTAGACTGTATTGCCTTGAAAAGGAAAATGGTGTCAACATTCTTAAATCCATTGATGAAGGACCATATCGAGTTGAGACAACTAGAGACATACTAGATACTAATGAAGATGGTACTCCTGTCTACGGAATGGACAGACCTAAGATGTATGATGAGCTTGATAATAAGGAGAAAAAGAGATTCGATGCAGATATCAGGGCTTCAAACATTGTTCTTCAAGGTCTTCCTAAAGACATCTACAAGCTGATCAATCATAACACTGATGCAAAGGCAGTTTGGGATAATGTTAAGATGCTTCTCTCAGGTTCAGAATTAACTATGGAAGACAGAGAATCTCAACTCTATGATGAATTTGAACACTTCAAGATGAAACCCGATGAAAGTGTCTATGAGTACTATGTGAGATTTCATAAGTTGGTGAATGACATGAGAAACATCAAGATGACTATGCCTAACATTCAGTTGAACTCTAAATTTGTAAACAATATGAATCCCGAATGGCACAAGTTTGTCACTTCTGTGAAACTCACTAAAGGATTGAAGGATACAAACTATGAGCAACTCTATGCCTTCCTCCTCCAAAATGAGAGACATGCCATGTTTGAAAAGAGGATTCTTGATCAGTTCAAAGGTCAGGGAGAAACAAGGTCTACAAATGATTCAACTGCCTTCTTCACAGATGATGTGACTTCCAACAATGCTTCTCAAGTTGCACCCATGAATAATGATAATCATAATCACAAACCCATTTCTGATCCAAGGTTCAA
>BPTQ01000003.1:27685945-27842260 GCA_019973895.1 Chrysanthemum seticuspe
CAGTCACGGGAACCAGTGTGGATGATGAGGGGTTCTAGGTCTCCCTTTGTTTGTTGGGCGACCATCCCCTCGCGGAAGGTGAAACGGGTCACTACTGTAATCGTTTAGGTTCGGAAACAGACTCCCGTGTAACTAGCTAGGGTTTCTGAGTCCCCTTTTGTTTGTTAGGTGACTATCCCTATGTTGTAAGTGACTGAGACGATTTCCGTGACCCTTTATGGGTAGTCACAGAGTCCCCAGTGACCCCCTGTTTCTGAGCCTCCCTTTCTTTGTTGGGCGGCTATGCCTTGGGTTTTGGTTAGGACTGAGGGCTCTTCTGCGACCCTTTGAGGGTGGTCACAGGCTCCCCAGGTGCCCCCTGTTTCTGAGTCTCCCTAGTTATGGTGGGCGACTATACCTTGGGTAAGGGTGAGGGAACAATTGACAACGACTCCAATGACTTAACGATGTTAGACTACTACTGGAACGACTTTCACTACTGCTTTAGAATAGTCGTCCTCTTCTTCACCTGCGACTCCAAGTTTGACTTGTTCTCGGAGTCGGACTAGGTGTCTGCGTCTGACTCAGTGGAAAAGTTGGACTTCTGTTACTGAGTCGGAGTAGGAGGTCGAGACTGCTTAAGTTTTCCAAACTGTTACAAGTAGGTGAGTGACTTTCTGTTGACCAATTCACCTAGTCATCCCGAAGTTCCTCCGACAAAAGACCCCAATGACTTGTCAAAACCCTAGTTGTGTGACTTCGACGACGGTCAATGCGCAACAGTTAACAAGGGAGTGGGAATGGGTTCCATATCAGCGGGTGGTATTGATCCCTCTGAGTCTTTGTCCCCCGTGGACCCCTCGGACACTGGTGGGAGTTTCCCAGCGTCTTCTCGGGAGTCAGGATTGGTTTTGGGTTCCGTATCGGCGGGTTGTTTCTTTCCCTCCGAGTCTTTGTCCCCCAGTGACCCCTGAGACACTGATGGGTATTTCCCAGTGCCTTTAGCAGAGTCAGTGAATGTTGTATCCCTATCAGTGGATTGTTTGTTTTCCCCTGAGTCTTTGGGATCGATCAATGTGCCCTCAGACAAAGGCTTGGATTTGCTAATGTCATCACTGGGCAAAGTGGAAGGCGCTCCCCTACCAGCGGGTTGTTTGTTTCCCTCTGGATCTTGGGGAGTAGTAGGTGTGACCAAGGGCACTGACTGTGATGTATCAGTGTCCTTCGTTGTCACGGGGGTGGTTGATGCCTGGTCAGTGGGTGTCTTTTTGGTCTCAGGCCTTTTGTGCCTTTTAGGCGGTGCTCCTGAAGCCTCAGGGCCCTGAGACTTTGGTTTAGTCTTAGTCCCAGTCTGAGACTTCCCCTTTCTCTTTTTAAGAGCAGGGTTTGGAGACACTGATCCCTCCTGGTTGTTTACAGCAACCATATGGGCCGTCAATTCAATAGGTGTGACAAGGGATGGGTCCTTTTGAAATTTTAAAGGACTCAGGATGCCAGGTAAATTTCCAAATTTTTCATCCTGAGTATAATTGGCACCCGGTAACGATTGTAAAGCACAAGAGACAAACCTAGGATACGAAATATACTTCGTCCTAGTTTTGCTCTGTAGCTTCGTTACAATATCACTGTAAATGATCTCCCCTATGTCGACAGTGACCCCATTCATCAGGCAGTATGCCATCATCAACTGAATAGAGTTTACCTGTTCAGTGGATGAGTGGTTCCCGCCGAGGACCTGAATCACAAAAGTGAAAAGGATCCTCCAAGCCACGGGGAATGAACTTTTAGTGACTGGGGTCTTGTCTAAAAATGTGGGATCCAAAACGATTTGTTTTAACCCATCCTTCACTGTGGAAGGTTCAGGATGGGCGACATAAACACCTTTGTTGTAATCTAACCCTGTTGAAGTGCAAAAAGTTTTGTAATCCAGGGTATATTGTTGCCCCCCATTAAGACTGAATCTGATGAGATACTCCCTGAGTGGTCTAAGGTTATTCTCATCAGTCGAAGGTGTCGGGTCAAAGGCTTTAGCAGTTGCCCAAAACTCCCTGAGGTAGTTTGGGTACACCACTGAGGGACATTTTACAAAGGCCGTTTTTAGTGGGCAGTTGAATAAAAATTTTACAATGTCTTTATAGGTTGGGACATTTTCAGGGTATTCAAAATTACCTATGACATTGTTTGTTTTGAATTCAACGTTTGTGAGATCCCCTACCCACTGAGAAGCAAACTGGAGAGATTGTGTTCTAGCCATATCTATTAAAGAAGTTTTTAGGGTTTAGAAAGAACGTCTGGCAAGAACAATCAAAATGTTTTGATCTCTCTAGTTTGTGATGAAAAAACTTTTGTAAATGTTTACAAGGAAGGTTTTCCAAAAGAGATTTTGAGCACACACAAATGTTTTTGAATGTTTTGAAATGATTTTGACAGAGTTTAGTTCCAGAAAAGATTTGTGTGTGTTGATTGTGTTGGAGAAGAGGGTATTTATAGAGTGATAAGAGGAGTGTTTTGTGCACAAATGGAAAAACTAAGAGTAGGATTTTGAAAGACTTTTGAAATTCCCCATTTAATGCTACCACTCCATTACCCGCAGTAAAAATCTCGTTTTTCAAGGGAACAGTTGCAGTGCACAGTAAAAGTGCACTTTTGCAGAGATAAAATATCGATTTGATATTTTTGTGAGAGGCATTAAATGCCAAGTGGGATGACAGTAAGACAAAGAGACATATATTCCTTTATTAAATTGGCATAGTTACCAACCTAGGACATTAAAGTAACTGATACTTGGACCATTTAGTTACTCATTCAATGCTCTTTGTCAAGTGTCAGGGACCCTGAATGAGTCTTACTCATTCAGTGAGAGGTTTATTTTGGATTTTCAGGGAGGATGAACCATTTCAGAGAACTTACTGAGATTGGTTTTCCGATACTTGACTTTCAATGTCAAGCATTCCCAATTCAGCTTTCAGTCTCCTGAAGGTAGGTTCATCCAAGGGTTTGGTGAAGATATCAGCCAGTTGATATTCAGTAGGGATGAAATGAAGTTCTATGTCTCTTTTCATTATGTGATCCATGATGAAGTGATATCTGATATCTATGTGTTTGGTTCTTTGGTGGAGGACAGGGTTGTTGGAGATTGCAATTGCACTAGTGTTATCACAGAAGATGGGTACCATTTTGTAATGGATGTCATAGTCACTGAGTTGACTTTTCATCCATAATACATTTGCACAGCATCCTGCTGCAGCTACATATTCAGCTTCAGCTGAGGACATAGCCACTGATAGTTGCTTCTTTGCACTCCAACACACCAGTTTTCCTCCAAGAAATTGACAGGACCCTGAGGTACTTTTTCTGTCCATGTTGCAACCAGCATAATCAGAATCAGAGTAACCCTTGAGATCAAACCCTGAGCATATTGGATAATATAGTCCAAGGTTTGGGGTTCCTTTCAGGTACCTGAGTATTCTTTTGGCTGCAGTGAGGTGGGATTCTTTGGGATTGGACTGATATCTTGCTATTAGACAGACTGAGAATTGTATGTCTGGTCTAGTAGCGGTTAGATACATCAGTGAGCCAACAATCCCTCTGAAATGAGTTTGATTGACTGATTTGCCAGTGAGATCAGGTCCAAGGTTGTTAGGTGGAACCATTGGTGTCTTCACTGAGGCATAGTCAAATATCTCATATTTCTTCAAGAGATTTCTGGTGTATTTCTCTTGACTGATGGATATACCTTTATCAGTTTGCCTGATTTGAAGTCCAAGAAAGTAAGTTAGTTCTCCCATCATGCTCATTTCAAACTTCTTTGTCATTAGTTTTTCAAACTGTTTGCAAAGTTTGTAGTTTGTTGAGCCAAAGATGATATCATCAACATACACTTGGACTAGTATCACATCCTGTTGGGTTCTATAGACAAACAGTGTGTTGTCTATCTTTCCTCTGACAAACTTGTTTTGTATCAGGAAGGCTGAGAGAGTTTCATACCATGCCCTGGGAGCTTGTTTAAGTCCATAAAGGGCTTTGTCAAGCGTGCAGACATAGTCAGGGAATTCACTACTCTCAAAGCCTGGAGGTTGCTGAACATACACATCTTCCTTGAGATCACCATTTAAGAATGCACTTTTAACATCCATTTGGTAGACCCTGAAGTTCATGTATGTTGCATATGCAAGGAAGATCTTGATGGCTTCCATTCTTGCAACAGGAGCAAATGTCTCATCATAGTCAATGCCTTCTTGTTGACTGTGTCCTTTGGCTACAAGTCTGGCTTTGTTTTTAATGACAGTGCCGTTTTCATCAGTTTTGTTTCTGAAAACCCACTTCATTCCTATGACTACTACATCCTGAGGACATTTGATCAAGGTCATGACCTTGTTTTTATCAAACTGTTGCAATTCATCTTGCATAGCCTGAACCCAGCTTGGGTGTTTTAGAGCTTCAGTGACACTTTTGGGTTCAATGTCTGATAGGTAATCAGCATATAGACATTCATTGGCTGAAGCTGCAGTTAGACTAGTAGCCATGCTTCTAGTGAGCATGCCCTCAGTGGGTTCACCAATGATGTTTACAAGCTCAATGTCCTGAGATCTAGTCCACTTACTTTGTGGTCTGGGATCTGAGCTTGAAGATGTCACTGGGAGTTCAGATGTGAGTTCAGGTGCAAGAGCCACAGGATCATTTAGTACATCTGTTGAGATGTCATGATCAGGTTGAGGATCATGAGTTACAGGTTCCTGATCATTTGGATCATTGTTACTTATCCCAGTAGAGACAGACTGATTATCAATGAATTCATTGATGGTTGGTTGGGGTAGGTTGTGAGGTAAGACATAATATGAGATGTCAGCATCAGCTTGATATGAGGAATTGAGTTCAGTGTTGTACTCATCAGGAGGATATCTTGATGAGTTATCAATTCCTATTTCCTCAACTGAGGTGTTGGTGAACCTGATGCTTTCAGTACTTTCATCAAAGGTGACATGAAAGGTTTCCTCAACTTGTTGTCTCCTTGTGTTAAAAACCCTGAAGGCTTTGGAGATCAATGAGTAGCCTAAAAAGTATCCATCATCAGCTTTTGCATCAAACTTGCCTAGATGATCCTTGTGGTTGTGAATGAACACAGGACATCCAAACACATGAAAATAGCTGATATCTGGAAGTCTACCTTTGAAGATCTCATATGGGGTTTTATTATGTCTTTTTACAATGATTGACCTGTTTTGAGTGTAACAGGCAGTTTTGACTGCTTCAGTCCAGAAATGTTTTGAGAGGGCTGAGCCATTTAACATAGTTCTAGAAGCCTCAATGAGAGTTCTGTTTTTCCTTTCAGCAACCCCATTTTGTTTAGGGGTATAAGGAGATGAGAAATTTTGAGAAATTCCTTTTTCATCATAGAAACTCTCAAGTTCTTGATTTCTGAACTCAGTGCCATTGTCAGTTCGGATTTGTTTGACAGTAATGTCATTCTGGTTTTCAATCTTCCTGATGAATGACATTATTGTATCAGCTGCCTGACTCTTTTTGGAAAGAAAATATACCCAAGTGTATCTTGAGAACTCATCAACAATGACAAGTGTATACTTCTCATGCTGGATTGATCTGGGACTGACAGGTCCAAAGAGATCCATGTGCAGGAGGTGAAGGCAGCTTTTGATGGAGAAATTTTGTTTGGTTTTGAATGATGCTCTGTGGTGTTTACCCTTTTCACAGGCAGAGCATGGTTTGTCTTTTGCAAAGACCAGTGATGGTAAGCCAAGGACCTTGTTTTGTTTTGCCAAGTTGTTGAGATTTTTGAAGTTCAAGTGTGAGAGTCTCTTATGCCACAGCCAATTGATAGTTTCAGTGGCTTTAGGAAAGAGACAAGTTCCATCTTGGGAGAGAGTTGACATGTCAAGCACATAAACATCATCTCTCCTAGGAGCTATCAACACAACTTCCTTGTTGGCATTAAAAATGGTACCATGTTTATCATTGAATTGTACAATGAATTTTGCATCACATAGTTGACTGACACTGATGAGATTGTATTTGAGACCATTGACATAGGCTATTCTAGAGAAAACTATTCCATTGCAGTTTACTGAACCATAACCTTCAGTGGGACATGATGAGTTATCACCAAATACTACCTTGGGCCCTGGTTCCTTTACATACTTGTGCAGATATTCCTTCACACCAGTCACGCTTCTTGAGCATCCACTGTCTAGATGCCAAATAGGCTCCCTGGCATGTCTCTGCACAAGTAGTAAACTGAATTAGTTTCTCTTCGTGACCCACTTACTAGTGGGCTTGGATCTCAAGGTCTCTTTGAAATTTGCAATCGACTCATGGTCAGTGGTCGTGTGCAAGGTGCTACCACAGGTTTTGCATTTAGAGGTTGAGGATGACTCAGTGACTCTGGGTTGTTTGGAATTTCTCCTTGCATGAATGATACTGTCATGTTGGGATGTCTCATGAGCTGGATTACCGCATATATCACAGCATGTATTCATGAGACAATCATCCTGATGATGATCATTGAACCCACAATGAGGGCAGAGAGGAAAAGGTTTTGCTCTATTCTTTGGAGCAGTTTTGGAGGATGAAGCATACTGATGACCAACTTTGGTATAGTTTGCTTGACTGACATACTGTATATGATCTGCAGTCCTGTGATCATCCTTTTTGCAGATCATGCAAAAAAGGATTCTATAGCAGTTGTCAGTGGTATGGGTGGTGTAATGACACAGCTCACACTTTTGTTTGTTTTTGGAGGTTGACTTAGACTTTGAGAAACTGGAGGAAGCTGACTTTGTCTCCTTGATTGGTTCAGGGACCTTTTCAATGGATTCCATTTTTTCAGTAAGCTTCCTCACAAGTTTAGTCAGTTGCAGGATTTGGTCGGCTTCAGTGGGGACAGAGGATGATGAAGTCTCAGCAGGAGTAGACTCTTGTTGGATTAGTTTTGCTTGTCTTTGAAGGATGGTTCTACCACGTCCAGACCTTTCTTTTGGTGAATGAGGATTGAATTGTAGTGGAGTAAGCTCAGAGCTTGGAGCAGCACCCTGAAGAGGTTTCAGTGGTGGAAGCGGTGCTTGAGATTCTGCTTCAGACTCAGAGATGTGTTCATTACCACTGGGCACATCAGGGAGTCCAAGCAAGCTCTTTAGAGCTTGACTTTCAGGCTCTAGAATCCTTCCAGAATCGAAGTTTGGAAGCTTACTCTCAGGATTAACTCGTTCAATCCATTCACTGGAATTTGAATCAGCCAACATACTTGTAATCATGCCACCAGACACAAATGGCTTAGGAGACTGGTCTTTGTTGAGAGAGTCAGGGAGATGATCTTCACCTATGACTCTCTTCTTGCTACTACTGGGGGCTCCCACAGCATCAAAGACCCTGGGATTCTTAGCAGTCCAACTCTTAAGAATATCATTTGCCTTTTTAAGTTCATCTTGAAGATTCTGATTTCTTTTAACTAGTTCAGTGTTTTGAATTTGCAAAGTGACAGCCTCAAGCTTAGCTTGTTTTAAAATAAGCAATTCATCCCTACACTTATTCAATTCAAAACTTAGCTTGTTGTACTTAGAAAAAAGATTCAGTCTTTGCTCTTCTACAAACTTAAGGTCAACATTTAGATAATTCATATAAGACTGCCAATCAGAGTCATCATCCATAGAAAGTAAAGTGTTTACCTTCTTCATTGTGATATTTACCCATTCCCCGTTCCTAGCATGATTCTTCCCAACAGCTAGCTTGTCTTCTTCTGAGAGAGCCATTAGAGCACTGACATGTACCATTTCATCATCCGATGAGATTGGCTCTTCATCCCAGTCAAAGGTTTCAGCAACAAGGCCTTTGTTCTTACCCTGCACAGATTGAACATTTTTTGTTGTTTCTGAGGGACTGGCCTCAAGCAATGGTTTTGTTAAGATCAGATTTGCTTTGAACATTTTGATGAGACTGATAGATTTTAGGTTGAAATTTGCTAAAGCCTGAAGACTGATTAGATCCTGATGGTTTGTAAGAGGGTTTAGAAATTGTTTTTGAAAAACAGTCTTTTGCAAAATGGCCTCTTTTATGACACTTGTAGCATTCAGTGTCTTCAGTTGCTTTAGCAGTTGAAAAACCTTTGTTTCTTTTTATAAACCTTCGAGAGTTAGCGAGGAGTGCCCTTTCCTGAAATTCAGCATTCAGGTCACTTAGGTACTCCTCACTTGATCTCTCATCAGGCTCATCATCTGAGTTTTCTTGGAAATCTTGAACTACATTGTTAGAAAAGAAAGCGGTTGATATTGGTGATGAGGTAGTGGTCAGGGACTTCTTGACTTCCTGAGACTTCTTTAAGTCAGAGTATCGTCTGTTGATGAGGTTTTCCTCATAGACAAATTTCCCATAAATTTCAGGAAGCTCAAGATTTTGGATATGATTAGCATTCCTGAGTCCCTGAGAGAAATTCAACCACTTCTCAGGGAGACTGTTTACAAAACCAACATTGATTTCATGCTTAGACAAATTAACACCATCGTTTGAAAGTTCATTTAAAAGAGTTTTGTATCTGGTGTAAGTTTGAGAGAGAGTTTCTGAGTCCTTAGCCCTGAAGGTGTTATACTCAAGTTTCAGGTCCATTATCCTGTTTTCCTTGGTATCAGATGGTCCTTCATGACTATGAACTAGGTCATCCCAGGTTTGCTTAGCAGTGCTACAGCTTATAACAGACTCCATAATATCGTCAGGAAGACAAGATATTATGATACTTTTGAGTCTTTGGTCCTGGTTGACCACTCTCCTTTCATCCTGGGTCCACTGAGCTTCAGGTTTGGGCAACCCTTCAGCAGTCTTTGGGACAAATGGACCTTCATTTATGCACTTGACATAATAAGGTTCCATCCCAATCAAATAGCAAAGCATTCGCTTTTTCCATTTGTTGAATTTGCCAACTTCAAGTCTAGGGGCAACAGCTGAATAAGCTCCACCCTTTTTATCGACTAGTTGGGGTACATCAATTTCAGCCATTTAGGATCCTAATTTAAAAACTTTTAGAGCGGCCTAAAAAACGAGTTTTATAATTAACCTGGCTCTGATACCACTTGTTGTTCCCCGTTCACTATCGTTTAAAACAGTTCAAGTTTATAAAACAAGTTAAAAGTGAACTATGACTGAAATTAACATAAAGAAAACACACTAAGTAATTTTCAACATCATATTCTTATTAGAAATAAATTAACAAAGAATACGTTACCCAAGTACTTGCGGAATAGTACTTGGGATTGAAATGACAAAGTTGGGTGATTCCTCTCTAAGCTCAGGCTATGTCTGAGCACAACTCTTAGAGCTCACTGAGCTATCTCAGGAACTAAGTTGTATTTGGAGGAGTGAAAAGATGGCTTGCGTGTATGTGTTTTTACAATTCACAAGCTTAACCTTTTCACTCCATCTCTTATGCTATTTATACATGTATGATATTTGACTCTATCCTAAGTGACAAACTGACATCATACAAAAGACAAAATACTGATGTATTTTGTCTCTGTTTACAAAGACTATTCTAGGTAAGAGACAAGACTACTTTCCTAAGTTCAGTGATGACACTGAGCCTGATCTTTTTCCATTCAGGGAAAGTTGACTTTGGTAGATAAGGACTTCATCTTATCTATTTCAACCTTTCCTGCCTTGTCCCGCTCTTTCTTCAGTCTTTACATCCTTCAGTCTTCTACTTCAGTTTGTCTTCAGTGTAAGAAGTTGGAGAGGAATCTTAGGGATTCAGTGAGTTATTGTCATCAATCACTGAATCCATCATCTTCTTCTTGACTCAGTCTTCACCCTTTAAGTTCCGCCTTACTGAGTGGAGAGACTTCTTCTTTGCCTCTTACTGAGTATCCTGAAGACGACTCACTGATAGACTATGCACTCAGTGACCTGTTTGTGTTAACGGATTAAATACTTGGGCTATTTTCTATTCAAATTCTAGATTAAGGGGTTTGGGTATTTACTGAACCCAACAGTAATCAGCAAGATTTGGTCCATATCCTTTTGGATCGGGTTTTAAGGTAAACTTTTCAATAGCAGTTACTGACTCACCATGTTTATAAACAACAGTTTTAAACTCTTTAAGTTTGCGTTGCAAGCCGATAATTTCTTCAAGAAGGTCATCTACCCGATTCGTTGAATGCTTTTTGTATCCGGAGAACTGTTTTTGACAAGTTAACAACTCAGCCTTAGCTTTTTGATTGTCCAAGGTGAGAGCGTTAATTTGCTTTTTATGTTCATGTTTCAGTTGTTCTATTTTAGACAACAAAGCATTCTTCGAAGCGGCTAGATCACGCATCTGTCTCTCTAAATATTTTTCGTTTTGATGAGATTTAGTAAAGGCTGCTTCAAAACCTTTTTCACGTTTTTCTTGAGTTTTGAAAAAGTTGAGTTGCTTTTGTAAACATTCAAAATCCTTGGTTAACAGTGCATTTTTACTTTTTAAGTCCTTATTTAATGCATAACATTCCTCCATTTTGATTTGATGGTCTTGAATTAAACGAGCAAAATTTGGATGAGGCAACAGTTCGGCTTGTTCAACGTGAGTCACAACATGATCATTATTTAGATCCTCAAGTACAACCACGGAGTCAATTTGATTATCAAAGGAAACCATAAGGTCATCTTGATCGTCAAATGTAACTACAGGGTTTATTTGAAAATCGTCAGAATGAGATGTAGATGACTCATTTTGAACAGTCTGAGCCGTGCCGGATTCAGATATTGGCGGAGATGTTAGTTCAGATATGATGATGGTTTGTTCGGGTACCTGAGACAAGCCATCAGTGTCATACACTGGGCCTGTTTCACTCATGCGTAACTCATGCATATTAGCCATCAACATAACAGATGCATTGGCCTGCAAGTCCTCCATATCATCATCTGAGTCTGCATCTGCCATAAAGCTCTGTTCTTTGTTTGTGAGAGATCCACCAGCTTCATCCTTAAGAGCCAAAAGAAGAGCCTCTTTGAAATAAGCACTGCCCCTAGTCCTCGGCTTTGGGCATGCATTAGCCAGGTGTCCCTTCTCATTGCAGTTGTAGCATCGAAGACCATTCAACCCATTCTGAGCATTTCCCTGTTCCACCACTTGAGCTCTGTTGTTATTCCTCCCCATAGCATTAAACCCTTGACCACCTCCCATTTAACGACCATAACCACGATTCTGAAATTCAACTCGTCCATTGTTCACAACAGCCTGATTTCGTGTATTGGATGAGGAACGAATACGATTGTTGGATTTGTTGGTATAACGGCTAAAAGCATTAGCAATCATAACAAATCCCTGTTGCAATGCTTCGAACGGATCGGATTCCTCATTAGTTTGACTATGAAGTGCTTGATCATTGTTGTTGTTGTAAGGAACCAATTGATTTTGTTGAGGTTGCTGTGATTGATCGTTTGGTGTGACTGAGGCAGTTGGTTGAGTTGCTTGTTGAGGAGGATAACTTTGTTGAGCATATAAGGCAAGCTGTTGATTTTCCGGATGTGTAGGTGGAGCAATTTGAGCACGGAGAATCCTTTCCTGATCAACTTCCTTTTCATGAGGCTTCAAGTAATCGTACAACAATCCATATGTAGAATGATGCATATTCTTCGCTTGACGGAGAAAAATGACATACTTCTCCCATTCAGGACCAAGACTACTTAGGAACTTAGTATTCACTGCAATTCTTGGCATGATGATGTTGTGTTTGTCCAAATCATTGATGATGTCTGAAAAACGATGATGATAGGACTCTAGTGTCTCTCCAGGTTCAATCATGAAGTGTTCATAAGCCAAGTAAATTTTGGATTCCAAATCCTCCTGATTGAGTACAGATCCTTCCATAAGAAGATGAATATGGTCCCACATTTCCTTTGTAGTCTTTTGAGCATCAACACTACAAAGAATTAGGTTAGGTAATCCTAAAAGGATATATTGCATTGCAAGTTCATCAGCTTCATAGTGTAGAAGTTCTTGAGGATTCAATTCTGCAACAGTAGCAATGTTTGTTTGTTCATCTCTTGGTGGAATAGCATTAGGATCTCCGGGTACAATGACAGTAGGCATCTCAAATGGACCTTCCAAGATAACCTTCTTTAAGAACTTTCCATGTGGCTTCTTCAGATCACAAAACCTAAAGAACCTTATCACCCATTGATCGTAGTTTCCTGGAGTGAGCATTGGAGGTCTATCAAGTGATCCAGCCTCATGAATTGATTGTTGGCTTCTTAAAGCTTCACACATCTTTGCAAACCAAGTGGGTTCCTTCATAGTGTTCCTTGATGGATGTTGATTGAAGTCATTTGTGTAGGGTTGAACTTGAAGACTTGGCTGTGTTTGAACCATTTGTGGTGGAGGAATTGCTCCAAGTTGTGGAGTATGCTGTTGATTAAATTTGTAACACCCCAACCCGACAAGGGTAGAAGTGTCACAGTCTGGTGTCATATCAGAACATACAAGTAAAATTTTCAAGCGGAAGTCTTTAAATAAAAACATACCAAGTCATAATAACAAAAGATTTACAGGGAAATTACAAAATCCAAAATGTCTAATATAAATCTAATTTTCAAAACAATAGCCCGCCAAAATAAGTCCAACAGAAAGGTATCTATGGTTAGTCCACTCGAATGATCCAACTCTCAGCCCAAACAAAGCCCATCTTCAAACCTAAAACCTGCCGCAGGAAAAGAAATGCGGCTGAGCTTAAAAAGCCCAGTGAACAGATATAACGAAATGAAAGCTAAATAAAATCTGAAATGCGAAATGAAACAAAGGAAACGGATAACAAAGTCGCAGCGAAAAGAGAACAATGAGTCAATGAGGATCCTGTAGAACACAATTATACATATATCTAAACGAACAGATAACAAGAAGAACCAAGCAAAACAAAACGTCGATGACATATAAGCAAGCACATACAAACCCAACATACAAGACTGAAACATAAGCAAGTATAGCAGGCGTAACATCCACACCACATATATGTCACACAATCAATTCAGGAACTCAGAAGACATACAAGCCAAACAGGTGTCTACAGGAAAGCGGAAGCAATTAATTAATAAGTGAGCATGGCAATTCACACAGGTCAAAACTCTTAATTGAAGACATGATTAGTATCATAACGGTAGTCAAAACATGGCAGTCACACGTAACAAGTAGGAATACGGTATGAACATTATAATTAAATGAATTAAATACATAGCAGGGCAATTAAACAAGTTAACAAGCTAGATGTCATAAGTTGAACCATTTACCCAAACAAACCGTAGCATAAACCGAAATGCAAACATGGCAGGTCAACCACAAGCAGATAAGGATACTATCAGGTAATCATAGTCTACAAGATTAATTGAACGAAGTACAAAAGTTAAACAGATCAACAATCGATTTCACACAAGCATGGTTACCAGACAAATCAAAGGATCACATAACAGTAAGATGGCATATCATCAGATGACAACAGGTAAAACTTATATCGCATACATACATGTCATACAGAGTAATCAGTAGTCATATAAACATGAATATCAAAATCAAATCCAATAACATATAATAACCCGGTACGTGAATGGAACGATAGTCTGAAGTAACGGAATGAGAGTGTAACAGATCAAAGCAATGGAACATATATATCTTGGTAGTAGAGTGAGTCATATAAGGGTATTGGGTAAAGGACAGTCAATTCAGAATATGGTGCAGTGGGGAATCCAGAAGGTACAATATAGGTATATCAAAAGTGTAAGGGTTGTCAGAAATCTATCCCGAGCCAACAAAACAAACCATATCAATAGTGGCAATAGCAGCCAAGTAACCAATAGTAGCCATTGTATTCGGAGGGGTGACCTCGGAATACCAAACCAATAGGAGGGGAGACCTCAGTAACCAATGGAGTAGCTAGCTCCCAAAATGTGAGGGGGTGTATTGCACACACGCACCACATCACCAAAACAATATATCAATATCAATACAATACAAATCTAGGATGCATCCATACGCCCCCTGCAAAACAATAGTGGCCATACAATATATCTGAAGCGCGCATAATTAATACAAAATGGGGACGGTGTGGAACATCACTCAACCACACTAAAGTCATGTCATTGGTGCATCAATGACACGGACATGGAACCCCCATGCCTAGTTAATGGCTCGGGTATCAATCTGAAGGGTCAAACAAAGGTTCAAAGTGTAGCAATATGTAAGTCTTCACAATTAAATATCAATGGTTCACAATTAAGAGTTTCATAGCAAGAGTTCAATATCAAGGTCCAATATCGAAAGTTCAATATCAAAGGTTCATTGTCAAAGATTGATATCAAAGTCCATATCATAAGTTCATATCATAGGTTCATATCAAAGGTTCGTAACCAAACAGTTCACATAGGAGAATCAATCAAAGGGAGCATAGCAAAGTTATAGGGAAGCCCTAATAAGAAGGCTCGGAGCAAAATATAACGGTTCAAAGCTAATATCGAAAGATGTAAACGAATCATGAGAAACCTTGGGAGACAAGGTCAGAATATCTGTACCTTAATCGAAGCGAGCAAAATAGGAAAGTAAAGTCACACGATGAATCAATCCCGCCGTCCAGAACCTATGAATTAGATAACGCTTATTAAGATTAGATTACTCACTTTAGACGGCTTTTCATTTTTAGCAGGTTTCCACTTTTAGTAACGTTCCACAAATAGCAGGTTTCTATATTTAGTAAGTTAGCCATTTATGAAGCATTTAATGTCATATTAGGTTAGATGATGCAAAATGAGTGTTATTATACTTTAAAGATCATTTATGCCAAGTTACACAAGTTTAGGGTCTAAAGTATAAATATTACAAAGTGTAGGGTCTTATGTGTAACTATTGCAAGCTTAATTATTTATCGACTTTAGTCTATTTCTATATCATTTTAACAAGCAACCCTTCAAGTTTTATAATTTACGAAATGAGCCTTAAAATTTTATTAAACCAAAACTTTATTAAATCCCTACTATCTCGACACCTTGTTCCATTTTATTAGTTATTCGAAAGCTTAAACCAACCAAGTTTAAACGACCTATCATAGTGACCAAGTCGACATGCCTAGATCCATTTTATTTCACACGACACAACAAAGACGACACGTGACTCTTTTGACATGGTACACGCGTATATTTATATATCCCATTTAACTCGTTATCAATTTTTAATTAACCATGCATGCGTATTACCCACACAATTACAAACCAATCTGTAGTTACAACTCTAGGACCAATGAGATGTAGTAGACCCCAATACCATGCATATCATACAATCTAAAAATGCAACACTACCTGGTTGTTTTTCTACTTTATGCATGCACTCACACGTCCAAATACAACCCAAGACTTTTTATTCCAATTCAACCACACGTACCACCCTTTAACTAGATCATGAAAAGTCGAGACAAACAACTCACAACCCGTTCTCTTTTACTCCGCTTAACAAACATATAAGTGAATTGAAAATGAAACTCGAATCGTGATTAAAACTTAACAAGTTCGAAGTGCTAGACCTCATCGAATATGAAACTAGACAAACACCTCTCTCGAACACAAATGATGGAACAAAACGGTTACGATTTGGTTTACATCTCATGCCTACGAGTCCCTTACTAACCCACTAGGTTCGACCAAAGTGTCACTCCCATGACACATGACATAAAATTCTCAGTCACACTATCAAATATTCAAAGAGCCAACACACAACAAAACTCTTACATGAAATCATAATATTCTTGTTAGCAAAACAGCCTAGAGCCTTTTTATTTTGTACGCCCCATGAGTGTGTTATCATTATTGTTTTTAGAGCTCGAAACACTTATTAGTTTGACATGAATATAAACCAGGTTCAACATACTTGTTTTACAAAGTCTATAATCTTATGTGACATTCGTTTTAGCATATCATTAGTTTATGGTGTTTTAACTTGTATAAACCATGTGCATGAAGGACATAACTCATGACCAAAATCAGAAAACAAAAGGGAAAGACGAGGTGATGAAATACCCTTGTGCTGTGCGAGACAAAACAAGGACGAAGGCACTAAAGCTCTAACACCTCACGACAGCAGCAGCCTTGTTACCAACCTTGTACTTGTCGTCTTTGGGTCGAATAGAGGGATAGGAGAAAATTCCAGCCGTCACTTTTGATGTATAGGTTTAGGGTCTGTGTAAACTATTTCTTGTGAGCGTTAAAAAAGGAAGGGATATACAAGTTGTTTTGCCGTGACTTTTGGTTACAGGGGAAATTAGAGTTTTCCTTTCTATGTACAAGGAGAGATTTAAGGAGATAATATTGGAGTAAATGGAGAATTGATTTTGGGATTTAATGTAAACGTGTATAAGGCCGGCCATGGGGGAGGATAAGGCTAAATTTTATGTTTTCCATATTTACTAAAGTATTATGCATGTAGACCTCTTCTTGGTACAAGTTAGTTTGTACATGTTTTAATATAATGTGGCACTCTAGAATTTCTTTTATCATGTAACATTTATTTGTAGTCATAAGTGAAATATATTCATCATAGTCTTGCGTAAATAATTTATGATTCAAATGTTAAACGTATTTAACTAGATGGACGTATTTTACGGTTTCTTCAATTGTTAAGCTGAGGGCAAAATAGTCATTTAACACGCTCACGATTTTTAGGGTTTTACAACTCTTCCCCTCTAAAAAGAAAATTTTCGTCCTCGAAAATTGAAGTCGCAGAGGTCCACGGAGACGTACACGTTTAAGGCAGACGTAGCAATTCACAGTCTCACACGGATCATAACGATATCGGTCCCAAAACATACAAATCTTATACGTAACAGATGTCGATGAAATTTCGCAAAGAGGTACAGAATTTTAAACGAACATGAGGAGTGTCAAATAACGGATATAAGTCATATTCCATTCACGTACCAACCCATGCATTTCCCAAGATGTCCTATGATTTCAGTAAGTTCAAATTATATGATCTCGGTATCATCACGTTGATCAGGCGTCATAATACTTGCATCACATAACAAGTCCTTATTGTCATCATATTCTGTCTCGGGTCATGACAAACCACATACCCAATATCACATCAAAACAGATAACATACAGATAGCAAGTAACATACTAATACAGGCCAGATCACATACATACATCATATACTGCATCAAACAACTTACCATATCACCAAAGAAGAAGGCCTCCAACTTGCACAAAACGGTTTCTCGTGACTCATTACTGACGATCCAAAGAAAAGCTGAGATATTACCAAAATGCTAAAAGATAACGTTTCACGATTCAAACCGAGTTCTGAACAAATCAAAGAAGAGCAATGCCTATCAAAATCACATAGCAAAATATCAAACCGCCACAAACGCATGACAAACGAATCAGAGTAATACAAGTCGCGCCCAAATCACATGAAGTAGATGAACCTTCTCAGACACCGGTTGAACCTTTTCTCCGTCCTTGCACCTTTGGTTGATCCGTCCAGCTCCCTCCAGCAGCATCCTGATGCCTCCAGCAGCACGGCAGTCGGGCGTGGCTTCTGCTTCACGAACCTCTTCCAGCTCAGAGACTGTTGCAGCAACGCCGGTTCGGCACCATCCTCTTCGGCTCCACGGGTAGTCTCCATCTAACGATCGACAAACGGATGTGCGAAGACAAAATAATAAAATCAAATGTGAAGAGAAGTAGACCAAAACAGTGCAGATAAAAGATTATCGAAGTCAAAACTGAACGGCAATCAAAAGGAATCGGAATTGATCATAACAAACGGAAGCCTAGTGTCTACCCAAGTCCTCACAGGTCAATCCTAAGGTCAACAAGACGAAACCTGGAGCTCTGATACCATAATTGTAACACCCCAACCCGACAAGGGTAGAAGTGTCACAGTCTGGTGTCATATCAGAACATACAAGTAAAATTTTCAAGCGGAAGTCTTTAAATAAAAACATACCAAGTCATAATAACAAAAGATTTACAGGGAAATTACAAAATCCAAAATGTCTAATATAAATCTAATTTTCAAAACAATAGCCCGCCAAAATAAGTCCAACAGAAAGGTATCTATGGTTAGTCCACTCGAATGATCCAACTCTCAGCCCAAACAAAGCCCATCTTCAAACCTAAAACCTGCCGCAGGAAAAGAAATGCGGCTGAGCTTAAAAAGCCCAGTGAACAGATATAACGAAATGAAAGCTAAATAAAATCTGAAATGCGAAATGAAACAAAGGAAACGGATAACAAAGTCGCAGCGAAAAGAGAACAATGAGTCAATGAGGATCCTGTAGAACACAATTATACATATATCTAAACGAACAGATAACAAGAAGAACCAAGCAAAACAAAACGTCGATGACATATAAGCAAGCACATACAAACCCAACATACAAGACTGAAACATAAGCAAGTATAGCAGGCGTAACATCCACACCACATATATGTCACACAATCAATTCAGGAACTCAGAAGACATACAAGCCAAACAGGTGTCTACAGGAAAGCGGAAGCAATTAATTAATAAGTGAGCATGGCAATTCACACAGGTCAAAACTCTTAATTGAAGACATGATTAGTATCATAACGGTAGTCAAAACATGGCAGTCACACGTAACAAGTAGGAATACGGTATGAACATTATAATTAAATGAATTAAATACATAGCAGGGCAATTAAACAAGTTAACAAGCTAGATGTCATAAGTTGAACCATTTACCCAAACAAACCGTAGCATAAACCGAAATGCAAACATGGCAGGTCAACCACAAGCAGATAAGGATACTATCAGGTAATCATAGTCTACAAGATTAATTGAACGAAGTACAAAAGTTAAACAGATCAACAATCGATTTCACACAAGCAAGGTTACCAGACAAATCAAAGGATCACATAACAGTAAGATGGCATATCATCAGATGACAACAGGTAAAACTTATATCGCATACATACATGTCATACAGAGTAATCAGTAGTCATATAAACATGAATATCAAAATCAAATCCAATAACATATAATAACCCGGTACGTGAATGGAACGATAGTCTGAAGTAACGGAATGAGAGTGTAACAGATCAAAGCAATGGAACATATATATCTTGGTAGTAGAGTGAGTCATATAAGGGTATTGGGTAAAGGACAGTCAATTCAGAATATGGTGCAGTGGGGAATCCAGAAGGTACAATATAGGTATATCAAAAGTGTAAGGGTTGTCAGAAATCTATCCCGAGCCAACAAAACAAACCATATCAATAGTGGCAATAGCAGCCAAGTAACCAATAGTAGCCATTGTATTCGGAGGGGTGACCTCGGAATACCAAACCAATAGGAGGGGAGACCTCAGTAACCAATGGAGTAGCTAGCTCCCAAAATGTGAGGGGGTGTATTGCACACACGCACCACATCACCAAAACAATATATCAATATCAATACAATACAAATCTAGGATGCATCCATACGCCCCCTGCAAAACAATAGTGGCCATACAATATATCTGAAGCGCGCATAATTAATACAAAATGGGGACGGTGTGGAACATCACTCAACCACACTAAAGTCATGCCATTGGTGCATCAATGACACGGACATGGAACCCCCATGCCTAGTTAATGGCTCGGGTATCAATCTGAAGGGTCAAACAAAGGTTCAAAGTGTAGCAATATGTAAGTCTTCACAATTAAATATCAATGGTTCACAATTAAGAGTTTCATAGCAAGAGTTCAATATCAAGGTCCAATATCGAAAGTTCAATATCAAAGGTTCATTGTCAAAGATTGATATCAAAGTCCATATCATAAGTTCATATCATAGGTTCATATCAAAGGTTCGTAACCAAACAGTTCACATAGGAGAATCAATCAAAGGGAGCATAGCAAAGTTATAGGGAAGCCCTAATAAGAAGGCTCGGAGCAAAATATAACGGTTCAAAGCTAATATCGAAAGATGTAAACGAATCATGAGAAACCTTGGGAGACAAGGTCAGAATATCTGTACCTTAATCGAAGCGAGCAAAATAGGAAAGTAAAGTCATACGATGAATCAATCCCGCCGTCCAGAACCTATGAATTAGATAACGCTTATTAAGATTAGATTACTCACTTTAGACGGCTTTTCATTTTTAGCAGGTTTCCACTTTTAGTAACGTTCCACAAATAGCAGGTTTCTATATTTAGTAAGTTAGCCATTTATGAAGCATTTAATGTCATATTAGGTTAGATGATGCAAAATGAGTGTTATTATACTTTAAAGATCATTTATGCCAAGTTACACAAGTTTAGGGTCTAAAGTATAAATATTACAAAGTGTAGGGTCTTATGTGTAACTATTGCAAGCTTAATTATTTATCGACTTTAGTCTATTTCTATATCATTTTAACAAGCAACCCTTCAAGTTTTATAATTTACGAAATGAGCCTTAAAATTTTATTAAACCAAAACTTTATTAAATCCCTACTATCTCGACACCTTGTTCCATTTTATTAGTTATTCGAAAGCTTAAACCAACCAAGTTTAAACGACCTATCATAGTGACCAAGTCGACATGCCTAGATCCATTTTATTTCACACGACACAACAAAGACGACACGTGACTCTTTTGACATGGTACACGCGTATATTTATATATCCCATTTAACTCGTTATCAATTTTTAATTAACCATGCATGCGTATTACCCACACAATTACAAACCAATCTGTAGTTACAACTCTAGGACCAATGAGATGTGGTAGACCCCAATACCATGCATATCATACAATCTAAAAATGCAACACTACCTGGTTGTTTTTCTACTTTATGCATGCACTCACACGTCCAAATACAACCCAAGACTTTTTATTCCAATTCAACCACACGTACCACCCTTTAACTAGATCATGAAAAGTCGAGACAAACAACTCACAACCCGTTCTCTTTTACTCCGCTTAACAAACATATAAGTGAATTGAAAATGAAACTCGAATCGTGATTAAAACTTAACAAGTTCGAAGTGCTAGACCTCATCGAATATGAAACTAGACAAACACCTCTCTCGAACACAAATGATGGAACAAAACGGTTACGATTTGGTTTACATCTCATGCCTACGAGTCCCTTACTAACCCACTAGGTTCGACCAAAGTGTCACTCCCATGACACATGACATAAAATTCTCAGTCACACTATCAAATATTCAAAGAGCCAACACACAACAAAACTCTTACATGAAATCATAATATTCTTGTTAGCAAAACAGCCTAGAGCCTTTTTATTTTGTACGCCCCATGAGTGTGTTATCATTATTGTTTTTAGAGCTCGAAACACTTATTAGTTTGACATGAATATAAACCAGGTTCAACATACTTGTTTTACAAAGTCTATAATCTTATGTGACATTCGTTTTAGCATATCATTAGTTTATGGTGTTTTAACTTGTATAAACCATGTGCATGAAGGACATAACTCATGACCAAAATCAGAAAACAAAAGGGAAAGACGAGGTGATGAAATACCCTTGTGCTGTGCGAGACGAAACAAGGACGAAGGCACTAAAGCTCTAACACCTCACGACAGCAGCAGCCTTGTTACCAACCTTGTACTTGTCGTCTTTGAGTCGAATAGAGGGATAGGAGAAAATTCCAGCCGTCACTTTTGATGTATAGGTTTAGGGTCTGTGTAAACTATTTCTTGTGAGCGTTAAAAAAGGAAGGGATATACAAGTTGTTTTGCCGTGACTTTTGGTTACAGGGGAAATTAGAGTTTTCCTTTCTATGTACAAGGAGAGATTTAAGGAGATAATATTGGAGTAAATGGAGAATTGATTTTGGGATTTAATGTAAACGTGTATAAGGCCGGCCATGGGGGAGGATAAGGCTAAATTTTATGTTTTCCATATTTACTAAAGTATTATGCATGTAGACCTCTTCTTGGTACAAGTTAGTTTGTACATGTTTTAATATAATGTGGCACTCTAGAATTTCTTTTATCATGTAACATTTATTTGTAGTCATAAGTGAAATATATTCATCATAGTCTTGCGTAAATAATTTATGATTCAAATGTTAAACGTATTTAACTAGATGGACGTATTTTACGGTTTCTTCAATTGTTAAGCTGAGGGCAAAATAGTCATTTAACACGCTCACGATTTTTAGGGTTTTACAACTCTTCCCCTCTAAAAAGAAAATTTTCGTCCTCGAAAATTGAAGTCGCAGAGGTCCACGGAGACGTACACGTTTAAGGCAGACGTAGCAATTCACAGTCTCACACGGATCATAACGATATCGGTCCCAAAACATACAAATCTTATACGTAACAGATGTCGATGAAATTTCGCAAAGAGGTACAGAATTTTAAACGAACATGAGGAGTGTCAAATAACGGATATAAGTCATATTCCATTCACGTACCAACCCATGCATTTCCCAAGATGTCCTATGATTTCAGTAAGTTCAAATTATATGATCTCGGTATCATCACGTTGATCAGGCGTCATAATACTTGCATCACATAACAAGTCCTTATTGTCATCATATTCTGTCTCGGGTCATGACAAACCACATACCCAATATCACATCAAAACAGATAACATACAGATAGCAAGTAACATACTAATACAGGCCAGATCACATACATACATCATATACTGCATCAAACAACTTACCATATCACCAAAGAAGAAGGCCTCCAACTTGCACAAAACGGTTTCTCGTGACTCATTACTGACGATCCAAAGAAAAGCTGAGATATTACCAAAATGCTAAAAGATAACGTTTCACGATTCAAACCGAGTTCTGAACAAATCAAAGAAGAGCAATGCCTATCAAAATCACATAGCAAAATATCAAACCGCCACAAACGCATGACAAACGAATCAGAGTAATACAAGTCGCGCCCAAATCACATGAAGTAGATGAACCTTCTCAGACACCGGTTGAACCTTTTCTCCGTCCTTGCACCTTTGGTTGATCCGTCCAGCTCCCCCCAGCAGCATCCTGATGCCTCCAGCAGCACGGCAGTCGGGCGTGGCTTCTGCTTCACGAACCTCTTCCAGCTCAGAGACTGTTGCAGCAACGCCGGTTCGGCACCATCCTCTTCGGCTCCACGGGTAGTCTCCATCTAACGATCGACAAACGGATGTGCGAAGACAAAATAATAAAATCAAATGTGAAGAGAAGTAGACCAAAACAGTGCAGATAAAAGATTATCGAAGTCAAAACTGAACGGCAATCAAAAGGAATCGGAATTGATCATAACAAACGGAAGCCTAGTGTCTACCCAAGTCCTCACAGGTCAATCCTAAGGTCAACAAGACGAAACCTGGAGCTCTGATACCATAATTGTAACACCCCAACCCGACAAGGGTAGAAGTGTCACAGTCTGGTGTCATATCAGAACATACAAGTAAAATTTTCAAGCGGAAGTCTTTAAATAAAAACATACCAAGTCATAATAACAAAAGATTTACAGGGAAATTACAAAATCCAAAATGTCTAATATAAATCTAATTTTCAAAACAATAGCCCGCCAAAATAAGTCCAACAGAAAGGTATCTATGGTTAGTCCACTCGAATGATCCAACTCTCAGCCCAAACAAAGCCCATCTTCAAACCTAAAACCTGCCGCAGGAAAAGAAATGCGACTGAGCTTAAAAAGCCCAGTGAACAGATATAACGAAATGAAAGCTAAATAAAATCTGAAATGCGAAATGAAACAAAGGAAACGGATAACAAAGTCGCAGCGAAAAGAGAACAATGAGTCAATGAGGATCCTGTAGAACACAATTATACATATATCTAAACGAACAGATAACAAGAAGAACCAAGCAAAACAAAACGTCGATGACATATAAGCAAGCACATACAAACCCAACATACAAGACTGAAACATAAGCAAGTATAGCAGGCGTAACATCCACACCACATATATGTCACACAATCAATTCAGGAACTCAGAAGACATACAAGCCAAACAGGTGTCTACAGGAAAGCGGAAGCAATTAATTAATAAGTGAGCATGGCAATTCACACAGGTCAAAACTCTTAATTGAAGACATGATTAGTATCATAACGGTAGTCAAAACATGGCAGTCACACGTAACAAGTAGGAATACGGTATGAACATTATAATTAAATGAATTAAATACATAGCAGGGCAATTAAACAAGTTAACAAGCTAGATGTCATAAGTTGAACCATTTACCCAAACAAACCGTAGCATAAACCGAAATGCAAACATGGCAGGTCAACCACAAGCAGATAAGGATACTATCAGGTAATCATAGTCTACAAGATTAATTGAACGAAGTACAAAAGTTAAACAGATCAACAATCGATTTCACACAAGCAAGGTTACCAGACAAATCAAAGGATCACATAACAGTAAGATGGCATATCATCAGATGACAACAGGTAAAACTTATATCGCATACATACATGTCATACAGAGTAATCAGTAGTCATATAAACATGAATATCAAAATCAAATCCAATAACATATAATAACCCGGTACGTGAATGGAACGATAGTCTGAAGTAACGGAATGAGAGTGTAACAGATCAAAGCAATGGAACATATATATCTTGGTAGTAGAGTGAGTCATATAAGGGTATTGGGTAAAGGACAGTCAATTCAGAATATGGTGCAGTGGGGAATCCAGAAGGTACAATATAGGTATATCAAAAGTGTAAGGGTTGTCAGAAATCTATCCCGAGCCAACAAAACAAACCATATCAATAGTGGCAATAGCAGCCAAGTAACCAATAGTAGCCATTGTATTCGGAGGGGTGACCTCGGAATACCAAACCAATAGGAGGGGAGACCTCAGTAACCAATGGAGTAGCTAGCTCCCAAAATGTGAGGGGGTGTATTGCACACACGCACCACATCACCAAAACAATATATCAATATCAATACAATACAAATCTAGGATGCATCCATACGCCCCCTGCAAAACAATAGTGGCCATACAATATATCTGAAGCGCGCATAATTAATACAAAATGGGGACGGTGTGGAACATCACTCAACCACACTAAAGTCATGCCATTGGTGCATCAATGACACGGACATGGAACCCCCATGCCTAGTTAATGGCTCGGGTATCAATCTGAAGGGTCAAACAAAGGTTCAAAGTGTAGCAATATGTAAGTCTTCACAATTAAATATCAATGGTTCACAATTAAGAGTTTCATAGCAAGAGTTCAATATCAAGGTCCAATATCGAAAGTTCAATATCAAAGGTTCATTGTCAAAGATTGATATCAAAGTCCATATCATAAGTTCATATCATAGGTTCATATCAAAGGTTCGTAACCAAACAGTTCACATAGGAGAATCAATCAAAGGGAGCATAGCAAAGTTATAGGGAAGCCCTAATAAGAAGGCTCGGAGCAAAATATAACGGTTCAAAGCTAATATCGAAAGATGTAAACGAATCATGAGAAACCTTGGGAGACAAGGTCAGAATATCTGTACCTTAATCGAAGCGAGCAAAATAGGAAAGTAAAGTCATACGATGAATCAATCCCGCCGTCCAGAACCTATGAATTAGATAACGCTTATTAAGATTAGATTACTCACTTTAGACGGCTTTTCATTTTTAGCAGGTTTCCACTTTTAGTAACGTTCCACAAATAGCAGGTTTCTATATTTAGTAAGTTAGCCATTTATGAAGCATTTAATGTCATATTAGGTTAGATGATGCAAAATGAGTGTTATTATACTTTAAAGATCATTTATGCCAAGTTACACAAGTTTAGGGTCTAAAGTATAAATATTACAAAGTGTAGGGTCTTATGTGTAACTATTGCAAGCTTAATTATTTATCGACTTTAGTCTATTTCTATATCATTTTAACAAGCAACCCTTCAAGTTTTATAATTTACGAAATGAGCCTTAAAATTTTATTAAACCAAAACTTTATTAAATCCCTACTATCTCGACACCTTGTTCCATTTTATTAGTTATTCGAAAGCTTAAACCAACCAAGTTTAAACGACCTATCATAGTGACCAAGTCGACATGCCTAGATCCATTTTATTTCACACGACACAACAAAGACGACACGTGACTCTTTTGACATGGTACACGCGTATATTTATATATCCCATTTAACTCGTTATCAATTTTTAATTAACCATGCATGCGTATTACCCACACAATTACAAACCAATCTGTAGTTACAACTCTAGGACCAATGAGATGTGGTAGACCCCAATACCATGCATATCATACAATCTAAAAATGCAACACTACCTGGTTGTTTTTCTACTTTATGCATGCACTCACACGTCCAAATACAACCCAAGACTTTTTATTCCAATTCAACCACACGTACCACCCTTTAACTAGATCATGAAAAGTCGAGACAAACAACTCACAACCCGTTCTCTTTTACTCCGCTTAACAAACATATAAGTGAATTGAAAATGAAACTCGAATCGTGATTAAAACTTAACAAGTTCGAAGTGCTAGACCTCATCGAATATGAAACTAGACAAACACCTCTCTCGAACACAAATGATGGAACAAAACGGTTACGATTTGGTTTACATCTCATGCCTACGAGTCCCTTACTAACCCACTAGGTTCGACCAAAGTGTCACTCCCATGACACATGACATAAAATTCTCAGTCACACTATCAAATATTCAAAGAGCCAACACACAACAAAACTCTTACATGAAATCATAATATTCTTGTTAGCAAAACAGCCTAGAGCCTTTTTATTTTGTACGCCCCATGAGTGTGTTATCATTATTGTTTTTAGAGCTCGAAACACTTATTAGTTTGACATGAATATAAACCAGGTTCAACATACTTGTTTTACAAAGTCTATAATCTTATGTGACATTCGTTTTAGCATATCATTAGTTTATGGTGTTTTAACTTGTATAAACCATGTGCATGAAGGACATAACTCATGACCAAAATCAGAAAACAAAAGGGAAAGACGAGGTGATGAAATACCCTTGTGCTGTGCGAGACGAAACAAGGACGAAGGCACTAAAGCTCTAACACCTCACGACAGCAGCAGCCTTGTTACCAACCTTGTACTTGTCGTCTTTGAGTCGAATAGAGGGATAGGAGAAAATTCCAGCCGTCACTTTTGATGTATAGGTTTAGGGTCTGTGTAAACTATTTCTTGTGAGCGTTAAAAAAGGAAGGGATATACAAGTTGTTTTGCCGTGACTTTTGGTTACAGGGGAAATTAGAGTTTTCCTTTCTATGTACAAGGAGAGATTTAAGGAGATAATATTGGAGTAAATGGAGAATTGATTTTGGGATTTAATGTAAACGTGTATAAGGCCGGCCATGGGGGAGGATAAGGCTAAATTTTATGTTTTCCATATTTACTAAAGTATTATGCATGTAGACCTCTTCTTGGTACAAGTTAGTTTGTACATGTTTTAATATAATGTGGCACTCTAGAATTTCTTTTATCATGTAACATTTATTTGTAGTCATAAGTGAAATATATTCATCATAGTCTTGCGTAAATAATTTATGATTCAAATGTTAAACGTATTTAACTAGATGGACGTATTTTACGGTTTCTTCAATTGTTAAGCTGAGGGCAAAATAGTCATTTAACACGCTCACGATTTTTAGGGTTTTACAACTCTTCCCCTCTAAAAAGAAAATTTTCGTCCTCGAAAATTGAAGTCGCAGAGGTCCACGGAGACGTACACGTTTAAGGCAGACGTAGCAATTCACAGTCTCACACGGATCATAACGATATCGGTCCCAAAACATACAAATCTTATACGTAACAGATGTCGATGAAATTTCGCAAAGAGGTACAGAATTTTAAACGAACATGAGGAGTGTCAAATAACGGATATAAGTCATATTCCATTCACGTACCAACCCATGCATTTCCCAAGATGTCCTATGATTTCAGTAAGTTCAAATTATATGATCTCGGTATCATCACGTTGATCAGGCGTCATAATACTTGCATCACATAACAAGTCCTTATTGTCATCATATTCTGTCTCGGGTCATGACAAACCACATACCCAATATCACATCAAAACAGATAACATACAGATAGCAAGTAACATACTAATACAGGCCAGATCACATACATACATCATATACTGCATCAAACAACTTACCATATCACCAAAGAAGAAGGCCTCCAACTTGCACAAAACGGTTTCTCGTGACTCATTACTGACGATCCAAAGAAAAGCTGAGATATTACCAAAATGCTAAAAGATAACGTTTCACGATTCAAACCGAGTTCTGAACAAATCAAAGAAGAGCAATGCCTATCAAAATCACATAGCAAAATATCAAACCGCCACAAACGCATGACAAACGAATCAGAGTAATACAAGTCGCGCCCAAATCACATGAAGTAGATGAACCTTCTCAGACACCGGTTGAACCTTTTCTCCGTCCTTGCACCTTTGGTTGATCCGTCCAGCTCCCTCCAGCAGCATCCTGATGCCTCCAGCAGCACGGCAGTCGGGCGTGGCTTCTGCTTCACGAACCTCTTCCAGCTCAGAGACTGTTGCAGCAACGCCGGTTCGGCACCATCCTCTTCGGCTCCACGGGTAGTCTCCATCTAACGATCGACAAACGGATGTGCGAAGACAAAATAATAAAATCAAATGTGAAGAGAAGTAGACCAAAACAGTGCAGATAAAAGATTATCGAAGTCAAAACTGAACTGCAATCAAAAGGAATCGGAATTGATCATAACAAACGGAAGCCTAGTGTCTACCCAAGTCCTCACAGGTCAATCCTAAGGTCAACAAGACGAAACCTGGAGCTCTGATACCATAATTGTAACACCCCAACCCGACAAGGGTAGAAGTGTCACAGTCTGGTGTCATATCAGAACATACAAGTAAAATTTTCAAGCGGAAGTCTTTAAATAAAAACATACCAAGTCATAATAACAAAAGATTTACAGGGAAATTACAAAATCCAAAATGTCTAATATAAATCTAATTTTCAAAACAATAGCCCGCCAAAATAAGTCCAACAGAAAGGTATCTATGGTTAGTCCACTCGAATGATCCAACTCTCAGCCCAAACAAAGCCCATCTTCAAACCTAAAACCTGCCGCAGGAAAAGAAATGCGGCTGAGCTTAAAAAGCCCAGTGAACAGATATAACGAAATGAAAGCTAAATAAAATCTGAAATGCGAAATGAAACAAAGGAAACGGATAACAAAGTCGCAGCGAAAAGAGAACAATGAGTCAATGAGGATCCTGTAGAACACAATTATACATATATCTAAACGAACAGATAACAAGAAGAACCAAGCAAAACAAAACGTCGATGACATATAAGCAAGCACATACAAACCCAACATACAAGACTGAAACATAAGCAAGTATAGCAGGCGTAACATCCACACCACATATATGTCACACAATCAATTCAGGAACTCAGAAGACATACAAGCCAAACAGGTGTCTACAGGAAAGCGGAAGCAATTAATTAATAAGTGAGCATGGCAATTCACACAGGTCAAAACTCTTAATTGAAGACATGATTAGTATCATAACGGTAGTCAAAACATGGCAGTCACACGTAACAAGTAGGAATACGGTATGAACATTATAATTAAATGAATTAAATACATAGCAGGGCAATTAAACAAATTAACAAGCTAGATGTCATAAGTTGAACCATTTACCCAAACAAACCGTAGCATAAACCGAAATGCAAACATGGCAGGTCAACCACAAGCAGATAAGGATACTATCAGGTAATCATAGTCTACAAGATTAATTGAACGAAGTACAAAAGTTAAACAGATCAACAATCGATTTCACACAAGCAAGGTTACCAGACAAATCAAAGGATCACATAACAGTAAGATGGCATATCATCAGATGACAACAGGTAAAACTTATATCGCATACATACATGTCATACAGAGTAATCAGTAGTCATATAAACATGAATATCAAAATCAAATCCAATAACATATAATAACCCGGTACGTGAATGGAACGATAGTCTGAAGTAACGGAATGAGAGTGTAACAGATCAAAGCAATGGAACATATATATCTTGGTAGTAGAGTGAGTCATATAAGGGTATTGGGTAAAGGACAGTCAATTCAGAATATGGTGCAGTGGGGAATCCAGAAGGTACAATATAGGTATATCAAAAGTGTAAGGGTTGTCAGAAATCTATCCCGAGCCAACAAAACAAACCATATCAATAGTGGCAATAGCAGCCAAGTAACCAATAGTAGCCATTGTATTCGGAGGGGTGACCTCGGAATACCAAACCAATAGGAGGGGAGACCTCAGTAACCAATGGAGTAGCTAGCTCCCAAAATGTGAGGGGGTGTATTGCACACACGCACCACATCACCAAAACAATATATCAATATCAATACAATACAAATCTAGGATGCATCCATACGCCCCCTGCAAAACAATAGTGGCCATACAATATATCTAAAGCGCGCATAATTAATACAAAATGGGGACGGTGTGGAACATCACTCAACCACACTAAAGTCATGCCATTGGTGCATCAATGACACGGACATGGAACCCCCATGCCTAGTTAATGGCTCGGGTATCAATCTGAAGGGTCAAACAAAGGTTCAAAGTGTAGCAATATGTAAGTCTTCACAATTAAATATCAATGGTTCACAATTAAGAGTTTTATAGCAAGAGTTCAATATCAAGGTCCAATATCGAAAGTTCAATATCAAAGGTTCATTGTCAAAGATTGATATCAAAGTCCATATCATAAGTTCATATCATAGGTTCATATCAAAGGTTCGTAACCAAACAGTTCACATAGGAGAATCAATCAAAGGGAGCATAGCAAAGTTATAGGGAAGCCCTAATAAGAAGGCTCGGAGCAAAATATAACGGTTCAAAGCTAATATCGAAAGATGTAAACGAATCATGAGAAACCTTGGGAGACAAGGTCAGAATATCTGTACCTTAATCGAAGCGAGCAAAATAGGAAAGTAAAGTCATACGATGAATCAATCCCGCCGTCCAGAACCTATGAATTAGATAACGCTTATTAAGATTAGATTACTCACTTTAGACGGCTTTTCATTTTTAGCAGGTTTCCACTTTTAGTAACGTTCCACAAATAGCAGGTTTCTATATTTAGTAAGTTAGCCATTTATGAAGCATTTAATGTCATATTAGGTTAGATGATGCAAAATGAGTGTTATTATACTTTAAAGATCATTTATGCCAAGTTACACAAGTTTAGGGTCTAAAGTATAAATATTACAAAGTGTAGGGTCTTATGTGTAACTATTGCAAGCTTAATTATTTATCGACTTTAGTCTATTTCTATATCATTTTAACAAGCAACCCTTCAAGTTTTATAATTTACGAAATGAGCCTTAAAATTTTATTAAACCAAAACTTTATTAAATCCCTACTATCTCGACACCTTGTTCCATTTTATTAGTTATTCGAAAGCTTAAACCAACCAAGTTTAAACGACCTATCATAGTGACCAAGTCGACATGCCTAGATCCATTTTATTTCACACGACACAACAAAGACGACACGTGACTCTTTTGACATGGTACACGCGTATATTTATATATCCCATTTAACTCGTTATCAATTTTTAATTAACCATGCATGCGTATTACCCACACAATTACAAACCAATCTGTAGTTACAACTCTAGGACCAATGAGATGTGGTAGACCCCAATACCATGCATATCATACAATCTAAAAATGCAACACTACCTGGTTGTTTTTCTACTTTATGCATGCACTCACACGTCCAAATACAACCCAAGACTTTTTATTCCAATTCAACCACACGTACCACCCTTTAACTAGATCATGAAAAGTCGAGACAAACAACTCACAACCCGTTCTCTTTTACTCCGCTTAACAAACATATAAGTGAATTGAAAATGAAACTCGAATCGTGATTAAAACTTAACAAGTTCGAAGTGCTAGACCTCATCGAATATGAAACTAGACAAACACCTCTCTCGAACACAAATGATGGAACAAAACGGTTACGATTTGGTTTACATCTCATGCCTACGAGTCCCTTACTAACCCACTAGGTTCGACCAAAGTGTCACTCCCATGACACATGACATAAAATTCTCAGTCACACTATCAAATATTCAAAGAGCCAACACACAACAAAACTCTTACATGAAATCATAATATTCTTGTTAGCAAAACAGCCTAGAGCCTTTTTATTTTGTACGCCCCATGAGTGTGTTATCATTATTGTTTTTAGAGCTCGAAACACTTATTAGTTTGACATGAATATAAACCAGGTTCAACATACTTGTTTTACAAAGTCTATAATCTTATGTGACATTCGTTTTAGCATATCATTAGTTTATGGTGTTTTAACTTGTATAAACCATGTGCATGAAGGACATAACTCATGACCAAAATCAGAAAACAAAAGGGAAAGACGAGGTGATGAAATACCCTTGTGCTGTGCGAGACGAAACAAGGACGAAGGCACTAAAGCTCTAACACCTCACGACAGCAGCAGCCTTGTTACCAACCTTGTACTTGTCGTCTTTGAGTCGAATAGAGGGATAGGAGAAAATTCCAGCCGTCACTTTTGATGTATAGGTTTAGGGTCTGTGTAAACTATTTCTTGTGAGCGTTAAAAAAGGAAGGGATATACAAGTTGTTTTGCCGTGACTTTTGGTTACAGGGGAAATTAGAGTTTTCCTTTCTATGTACAAGGAGAGATTTAAGGAGATAATATTGGAGTAAATGGAGAATTGATTTTGGGATTTAATGTAAACGTGTATAAGGCCGGCCATGGGGGAGGATAAGGCTAAATTTTATGTTTTCCATATTTACTAAAGTATTATGCATGTAGACCTCTTCTTGGTACAAGTTAGTTTGTACATGTTTTAATATAATGTGGCACTCTAGAATTTCTTTTATCATGTAACATTTATTTGTAGTCATAAGTGAAATATATTCATCATAGTCTTGCGTAAATAATTTATGATTCAAATGTTAAACGTATTTAACTAGATGGACGTATTTTACGGTTTCTTCAATTGTTAAGCTGAGGGCAAAATAGTCATTTAACACGCTCACGATTTTTAGGGTTTTACAACTCTTCCCCTCTAAAAAGAAAATTTTCGTCCTCGAAAATTGAAGTCGCAGAGGTCCACGGAGACGTACACGTTTAAGGCAGACGTAGCAATTCACAGTCTCACACGGATCATAACGATATCGGTCCCAAAACATACAAATCTTATACGTAACAGATGTCGATGAAATTTCGCAAAGAGGTACAGAATTTTAAACGAACATGAGGAGTGTCAAATAACGGATATAAGTCATATTCCATTCACGTACCAACCCATGCATTTCCCAAGATGTCCTATGATTTCAGTAAGTTCAAATTATATGATCTCGGTATCATCACGTTGATCAGGCGTCATAATACTTGCATCACATAACAAGTCCTTATTGTCATCATATTCTGTCTCGGGTCATGACAAACCACATACCCAATATCACATCAAAACAGATAACATACAGATAGCAAGTAACATACTAATACAGGCCAGATCACATACATACATCATATACTGCATCAAACAACTTACCATATCACCAAAGAAGAAGGCCTCCAACTTGCACAAAACGGTTTCTCGTGACTCATTACTGACGATCCAAAGAAAAGCTGAGATATTACCAAAATGCTAAAAGATAACGTTTCACGATTCAAACCGAGTTCTGAACAAATCAAAGAAGAGCAATGCCTATCAAAATCACATAGCAAAATATCAAACCGCCACAAACGCATGACAAACGAATCAGAGTAATACAAGTCGCGCCCAAATCACATGAAGTAGATGAACCTTCTCAGACACCGGTTGAACCTTTTCTCCGTCCTTGCACCTTTGGTTGATCCGTCCAGCTCCCTCCAGCAGCATCCTGATGCCTCCAGCAGCACGGCAGTCGGGCGTGGCTTCTGCTTCACGAACCTCTTCCAGCTCAGAGACTGTTGCAGCAACGCCGGTTCGGCACCATCCTCTTCGGCTCCACGGGTAGTCTCCATCTAACGATCGACAAACGGATGTGCGAAGACAAAATAATAAAATCAAATGTGAAGAGAAGTAGACCAAAACAGTGCAGATAAAAGATTATCGAAGTCAAAACTGAACTGCAATCAAAAGGAATCGGAATTGATCATAACAAACGGAAGCCTAGTGTCTACCCAAGTCCTCACAGGTCAATCCTAAGGTCAACAAGACGAAACCTGGAGCTCTGATACCATAATTGTAACACCCCAACCCGACAAGGGTAGAAGTGTCACAGTCTGGTGTCATATCAGAACATACAAGTAAAATTTTCAAGCGGAAGTCTTTAAATAAAAACATACCAAGTCATAATAACAAAAGATTTACAGGGAAATTACAAAATCCAAAATGTCTAATATAAATCTAATTTTCAAAACAATAGCCCGCCAAAATAAGTCCAACAGAAAGGTATCTATGGTTAGTCCACTCGAATGATCCAACTCTCAGCCCAAACAAAGCCCATCTTCAAACCTAAAACCTGCCGCAGGAAAAGAAATGCGGCTGAGCTTAAAAAGCCCAGTGAATAGATATAACGAAATGAAAGCTAAATAAAATCTGAAATGCGAAATGAAACAAAGGAAACGGATAACAAAGTCGCAGCGAAAAGAGAACAATGAGTCAATGAGGATCCTGTAGAACACAATTATACATATATCTAAACGAACAGATAACAAGAAGAACCAAGCAAAACAAAACGTCGATGACATATAAGCAAGCACATACAAACCCAACATACAAGACTGAAACATAAGCAAGTATAGCAGGCGTAACATCCACACCACATATATGTCACACAATCAATTCAGGAACTCAGAAGACATACAAGCCAAACAGGTGTCTACAGGAAAGCGGAAGCAATTAATTAATAAGTGAGCATGGCAATTCACACAGGTCAAAACTCTTAATTGAAGACATGATTAGTATCATAACGGTAGTCAAAACATGGCAGTCACACGTAACAAGTAGGAATACGGTATGAACATTATAATTAAATGAATTAAATACATAGCAGGGCAATTAAACAAGTTAACAAGCTAGATGTCATAAGTTGAACCATTTACCCAAACAAACCGTAGCATAAACCGAAATGCAAACATGGCAGGTCAACCACAAGCAGATAAGGATACTATCAGGTAATCATAGTCTACAAGATTAATTGAACGAAGTACAAAAGTTAAACAGATCAACAATCGATTTCACACAAGCAAGGTTACCAGACAAATCAAAGGATCACATAACAGTAAGATGGCATATCATCAGATGACAACAGGTAAAACTTATATCGCATACATACATGTCATACAGAGTAATCAGTAGTCATATAAACATGAATATCAAAATCAAATCCAATAACATATAATAACCCGGTACGTGAATGGAACGATAGTCTGAAGTAACGGAATGAGAGTGTAACAGATCAAAGCAATGGAACATATATATCTTGGTAGTAGAGTGAGTCATATAAGGGTATTGGGTAAAGGACAGTCAATTCAGAATATGGTGCAGTGGGGAATCCAGAAGGTACAATATAGGTATATCAAAAGTGTAAGGGTTGTCAGAAATCTATCCCGAGCCAACAAAACAAACCATATCAATAGTGGCAATAGCAGCCAAGTAACCAATAGTAGCCATTGTATTCGGAGGGGTGACCTCGGAATACCAAACCAATAGGAGGGGAGACCTCAGTAACCAATGGAGTAGCTAGCTCCCAAAATGTGAGGGGGTGTATTGCACACACGCACCACATCACCAAAACAATATATCAATATCAATACAATACAAATCTAGGATGCATCCATACGCCCCCTGCAAAACAATAGTGGCCATACAATATATCTGAAGCGCGCATAATTAATACAAAATGGGGACGGTGTGGAACATCACTCAACCACACTAAAGTCATGCCATTGGTGCATCAATGACACGGACATGGAACCCCCATGCCTAGTTAATGGCTCGGGTATCAATCTGAAGGGTCAAACAAAGGTTCAAAGTGTAGCAATATGTAAGTCTTCACAATTAAATATCAATGGTTCACAATTAAGAGTTTCATAGCAAGAGTTCAATATCAAGGTCCAATATCGAAAGTTCAATATCAAAGGTTCATTGTCAAAGATTGATATCAAAGTCCATATCATAAGTTCATATCATAGGTTCATATCAAAGGTTCGTAACCAAACAGTTCACATAGGAGAATCAATCAAAGGGAGCATAGCAAAGTTATAGGGAAGCCCTAATAAGAAGGCTCGGAGCAAAATATAACGGTTCAAAGCTAATATCGAAAGATGTAAACGAATCATGAGAAACCTTGGGAGACAAGGTCAGAATATCTGTACCTTAATCGAAGCGAGCAAAATAGGAAAGTAAAGTCATACGATGAATCAATCCCGCCGTCCAGAACCTATGAATTAGATAACGCTTATTAAGATTAGATTACTCACTTTAGACAGCTTTTCATTTTTAGCAGGTTTCCACTTTTAGTAACGTTCCACAAATAGCAGGTTTCTATATTTAGTAAGTTAGCCATTTATGAAGCATTTAATGTCATATTAGGTTAGATGATGCAAAATGAGTGTTATTATACTTTAAAGATCATTTATGCCAAGTTACACAAGTTTAGGGTCTAAAGTATAAATATTACAAAGTGTAGGGTCTTATGTGTAACTATTGCAAGCTTAATTATTTATCGACTTTAGTCTATTTCTATATCATTTTAACAAGCAACCCTTCAAGTTTTATAATTTACGAAATGAGCCTTAAAATTTTATTAAACCAAAACTTTATTAAATCCCTACTATCTCGACACCTTGTTCCATTTTATTAGTTATTCGAAAGCTTAAACCAACCAAGTTTAAACGACCTATCATAGTAACCAAGTCGACATGCCTAGATCCATTTTATTTCACACGACACAACAAAGACGACACGTGACTCTTTTGACATGGTACACGCGTATATTTATATATCCCATTTAACTCGTTATCAATTTTTAATTAACCATGCATGCGTATTACCCACATAATTACAAACCAATCTGTAGTTACAACTCTAGGACCAATGAGATGTGGTAGACCCCAATACCATGCATATCATACAATCTAAAAATGCAACACTACCTGGTTGTTTTTCTACTTTATGCATGCACTCACACGTCCAAATACAACCCAAGACTTTTTATTCCAATTCAACCACACGTACCACCCTTTAACTAGATCATGAAAAGTCGAGACAAACAACTCACAACCCGTTCTCTTTTACTCCGCTTAACAAACATATAAGTGAATTGAAAATGAAACTCGAATCGTGATTAAAACTTAACAAGTTCGAAGTGCTAGACCTCATCGAATATGAAACTAGACAAACACCTCTCTCGAACACAAATGATGGAACAAAACGGTTACGATTTGGTTTACATCTCATGCCTACGAGTCCCTTACTAACCCACTAGGTTCGACCAAAGTGTCACTCCCATGACACATGACATAAAATTCTCAGTCACACTATCAAATATTCAAAGAGCCAACACACAACAAAACTCTTACATGAAATCATAATATTCTTGTTAGCAAAACAGCCTAGAGCCTTTTTATTTTGTACGCCCCATGAGTGTGTTATCATTATTGTTTTTAGAGCTCGAAACACTTATTAGTTTGACATGAATATAAACCAGGTTCAACATACTTGTTTTACAAAGTCTATAATCTTATGTGACATTCGTTTTAGCATATCATTAGTTTATGGTGTTTTAACTTGTATAAACCATGTGCATGAAGGACATAACTCATGACCAAAATCAGAAAACAAAAGGGAAAGACGAGGTGATGAAATACCCTTGTGCTGTGCGAGACGAAACAAGGACGAAGGCACTAAAGCTCTAACACCTCACGACAGCAGCAGCCTTGTTACCAACCTTGTACTTGTCGTCTTTGAGTCGAATAGAGGGAGAGGAGAAAATTCCAGCCGTCACTTTTGATGTATAGGTTTAGGGTCTGTGTAAACTATTTCTTGTGAGCGTTAAAAAAGGAAGGGATATACAAGTTGTTTTGCCGTGACTTTTGGTTACAGGGGAAATTAGAGTTTTCCTTTCTATGTACAAGGAGAGATTTAAGGAGATAATATTGGAGTAAATGGAGAATTGATTTTGGGATTTAATGTAAACGTGTATAAGGCCGGCCATGGGGGAGGATAAGGCTAAATTTTATGTTTTCCATATTTACTAAAGTATTATGCATGTAGACCTCTTCTTGGTACAAGTTAGTTTGTACATGTTTTAATATAATGTGGCACTCTAGAATTTCTTTTATCATGTAACATTTATTTGTAGTCATAAGTGAAATATATTCATCATAGTCTTGCGTAAATAATTTATGATTCAAATGTTAAAACGTATTTAACTAGATGGACGTATTTTACGGTTTCTTCAATTGTTAAGCTGAGGGCAAAATAGTCATTTAACACGCTCACGATTTTTAGGGTTTTACAACTGTTGTTGATAAATTGCTTGTTGTTGATTCCATTGTTGATGTTGTGGACTTAGTTGTTGTTGTCGTTGAGGATAAGTGTAAGGGAAATAGTTAGAGTATGGTGGTTGTGACATGTTGAAAACTTGTGTTGGTAAAAATGGATCTTTGTAGTCGAATAAACCTCTGTTGATGAAGTGTCCTTAGCCGTAGAAATCACAATAATCCAAGTAGCATTTATGCGTAAAAACACCAAAGTTACGCGTAACAATCACTAGTTACGCGTAGGATTTAGCTTACGCGTAAGTAGGGAAAAGACACTAAAGTTATGCGTAGACACAAAGTTATGCGTAGAAAGTTAGGCGTAGGATTATCTTATGCATAAGACTTGGCTTAGGCGTAAGATGAATCTTATGCGTAGGATTTCTACGCGTAAGCTTTATGCTTATGCGTAAGTTTAGGGTTTTACCCAAATGATCTTTTACACTATCACAGTGCAAAAGATATCCAAAGTCGACGTATTTTCAGGCTTATCCAAGCAAGAAAACACGGAGTAAACCACGAAAACGAAGATCAAGACAAGGATAACCTTACGCGTAGTTTTAGGGTTTTGCTACGCGTAGGATTACTCGTAAATATGATTATGCTCAAAGTTGTTTCTAAACCAGTTTTTGTGTGATGAAATAGCTTCAATAACACCAAAAGACACAAAAGTGTGAAACTTGATGAACCAAAACTCTTAAAACAGTTACGCGTAGGATAGAACCTTCGTACAAAAACTAGATGAAAAACGATGATCTACACACAAAGTTCGAAACTTTTTGCCAAAAACAGTAAGTTTAACACCTTATAACGTAGAAAGGACAAGAATCATGGATTAAAAAGTGTAAAATATACGTTTTTGATCAAGCCAAAGTTATGGAGACGCAAGTTAAGCGTGAGACCAAAACTCACTTCAAACAATACGTTCACTCAACTATTAGGCGATTGATACCACTGTTAGGTCACTATATTTACAACACAAGCTTACTAGAAAGAGATAGAGGCGATTGAACAATAAACCAAACACACACACACACAAGATAATAATACGGTTTAGGCGTAGGAGTGAGTGAAAGAGAAATATTGAACAACCAACCCTTAAGTGAGGGTTTACATAAGGTATTTATAGGAGGAAAGCTAGGGCAACACTCCTAGTTTCCATCCTTTCTCCTATGGGCTTGGGCCTAAGCTCATGGGCCTTCTACATAAGCTTAAGGCTAATAACAAACATAAAGGCCATAATAAGCTACCTATTACATAATAATGACTAACACTTGAATTATAGTTTAGGAGTGATTCCAACATGTACGATTACTTGAAGCCTCGTGAAAAGGAAGTTGATAGGGAAAGGATTCTCCGTGCTCAAATTGCTTCACCTTCACATCCGGAAAATCAACAACTTGCCTTGTATGCTCAAAACAGTTATCCTCCTCAACCAGCAACTCAACCAACTGCCACTATCACACCAAATGATCAATCACAGCAATCTCAGCATAATCAATTGGTTCCATACAACAACAACAATGCTCAAGCATTTGTCAGTGAAGCAAATGAGGAATCTGATCCGTTCGAAGCATTGCAACAAGGATTTGTTATGATTGCTAATGCTTTTAGCCGTTATACCAACAAATCAAACAATCGTAATCGTTCCTCATCTAACACACGGAATCAAGCTGTTGTGAACAATGGATGAGTTGAAGTTCAGAATCGTGGTTATGGTCGTCAGATGGGCGGTGGTCAAGGGTTTAATGCTGTGGGTAGGAATAACAACAGAGCTCAAGTGGTGGAACAGGGAAATGCTCAGAATGGGTTGAATGGTCTTCGATGCTACAACTGCAATGAGAAGGGACACCTGGCTAATGCATGCCCAAAGCCGAGGACTAGGGGCAGTGCTTATCACAAAGAGGCTCTTCTTTTGGCTCTTAAGGATGAAGCTGGTGGAACTCTCACAGACAAAGAACACAACTTTATGGCAGATGCAGACTCAGATGATGATATGGAGGACTTGCAGGCCAATGCAGCTGTTATGTTGATGGCTAATATGCATGAGTTACACATGAGTGACACAGGCCCAGTGTATGACACTGATGGCTTGTCTCAGGTACCTGAACAAACCATATTTATCTCTGATCTAATATCTCCGCCAACATCTGAATCTGGCAAGGCTCAGAATGTTCAAAATGAGTCATCCACATCTCATTTCGATGATTTTCTATTAGACCCCGTAGTTACATTTGACGATCAAGATGACCTTATGGTTTCCATTGATAATCAAATTAACTCCGTGGTTATACTTGAGGATCTAAGTAATGATCATGTTGTGACTCACGTTGAACACACCGAACTTTTGCCTCATCCAGATTTTGCTCGTTTAATACAAGACCAACAAACCATAGTGGAAGAATGTCGTGCAATTAATCAGGACTTAAAAAGTAAAAATGCACTGTTAACCCAGGATTTTGAATGTTTACAAAAGCAACTCAACTTTTTCAAAACTCAAGAAAAACGTGAAAAAGGTTTTGAAGTAGCCTTTACTAAATCTCATCAAAACGAAAAATATTTAGAGAGACAGATGCGTGATCTAGCCGCTTCGAAGAATGCTTTGTTGTCTGAAATAGAACAACTGAAACATGAACATAAAAAACAAATTAACGCTCTCACCTTGGAAAATCAAAAAGCTAAGGCTGAGTTGTTAACTTGTCAAAAACAGTTCTCTGCATACAAAAAGCATTCAACGAAACGAATAGATGATCATCTTGAAGAAATTATCGGCTTGCAAAACAAACTTAAAGAGTTTAAAATTGTTGTTTACAAACATGGTGAGTCAGTAACTGCTATTGAAAAGTTTACTTTAAAACCCAATCCAAATGGATATGGACCAAATCTTGCTGATTACAAACCTAAGATTTCAACCACATGTTCTCCAACAATGTGGTAGAGTATGACCGTTATGCAATGTATGGGATTCACCATTAGCCGGAACGCCGAAGAATCTACTACAGAAGCTGCCAGGTTCAGAAGTCTCAACATGCAGTGTTCAGTACTAAGAGTATATTTGCCATCAAACACGTTGATCTTTCGTCCAAATGGGACTACACTTTTCTCAAGAATATTGTGGTCAAAAGGCAAGACGAAAGGGATTATTGATTGGATCCGAACCGTCAAGTTATATCACACAAGCTAACCACTTGTGAATGGCTAACCGTAATAAACTTAAAACTGCTCAGAAACCAATGCAATGAAGATCAGAGGAATATAGTGGATTCCTAGGTCGTTAAATCCCACGGAGACTCAATGGTGCTTTAAAAACTTTCAGACGATAGAATGATCACTAAGGATAGTGATCAGTAAGGAATTGGATTGATAACTACACTACTGATTGATTGGAAAGGAATTGGATACAGAATTGTAAAGCAAAACAATCAGATAAAACAAACGTAAAACGTACGTTTAAAAACTACATAAACGTATAAAATAAAAGTGAGATCTAAGAAATAAAAGACCTAAAAATATGAAAATGACATTTTTGAAATCCTAAAAATAAAAGAAAATTATTAGAAAAGGAAAATTATTTTTATAACTATTTATCTAATTATTATTAATTAAAAACTATTTTTAATTATTTAATAATACTCTAAAATAAAAGAAAATATGAAATAAAGCTAGAAAAATAAAATTATGATTTAGAAAAATATAAAATATTATAAAACTTATTTTAAAATTGAAAATATATTTTTTACACTTTTTATCTATTTATTATTAATTAATTATTATTTTAAATACACTTAAATACTAGAAAATATAAAATAAACCTGAAAAAATGAAATTTTAACTTAGAAAAATCTAAAATATTATAAAACTAATTTTAAAACTGAAAAGATATTTTTTATGCTTTTTAATTATTTATTACTAATTATTTAATACTTTTAACTATTTAAAATTATAATAAATACTAAACAGATTAGGAAAATTATGAAACTTTTTTTAAAAATAACTTAAGGTGACAGAAAACTAAGAAAAATATAAAAACTAGATTTGCTTAATAATAAGCTGAAAAGAAAAATCTTAAAGCTAATTAATATTAAATAAACGCTATCACTATATTAAAAATGATGTTTTTGTGGTTTTTATTTTTGAAAACTATTATACTACTGATATTAAGCTACTTTTATGAAAACAAAAATTTTACAAACTAAAAATAAGCTGTTTAAAGCTTAAAAAGCTCAACAGTGAAGGTTTTAGCTTATTTTGAAGATTTTAAGCTCAAACAAACTTGTAAACTGAAAACAAAAGTGAAATAAGATTCAAATAAGCTAGTGCTACTCAAATGAAGCTAAAAGACACAAAAACACATACTGAAAAGCTACTAATAAGCAAATAAGCACTAAGCTTTTTTGTTTCTAAGACAGAAATGGGACAAAGTTTGAGCTTATTGCAGCCCTATCAAACAAGCTAGAAAATGAAATATGAAGCTTGGGACCTCTAGATGGCTAGGTCAGCTTTCCAAAGAACCAAGAATTACAAGCTTTGACCAACTAAATAAGCTCTGTGGGAGCTTATCAAATTAGACTACTCAACTGTGCACAGGGCACCATTTTGAAACAGGTCTTAAAAGAAGCTGAGTAAAAAGCAGTGAATAAGCTGATTAAAAGTGAACTAATATTTTTCTAATTAAGTTAAGCAGCTAAACTTTAATATCCCAAAAGCTTATAAGCTAAATCTCAATATTAAACACACACTAAAATTATCTATTTAATTCAAAAACGACCAAATGAAAATTTGACTTTTTAAGAAAACCAATTGAGTTGACTAATATGAACTTGTGATCAAATCTACACACTGATTATGTTATGTTAAAGTGAACTAAGACTGGTTTGATCAACAATGACAACTTATGAACACAAAACCATGATTATGAAACTTGAAAATCCAACAGTGAATGACAAAGACATGATCAAATGCATTTTTGACTTTTTATGAACAAAGGCTGGTTTTTTCTTGCTTCTATGAGTTATTAGACACTAGAGTGACATAAAGCAAACATAAGGAACAATACAAACAACCTTTAAGACAGTAAACCAAGCAAATCCAATCACCACTTAATATGACTGTTTTGAAACTTTTCAAAGACTTTCAAAGATTAAAACCATGCACCTGATTCCAGACCTTATAATATCATATATGAAGGCTAAATAAGCATTAAACAACAACATTAACAACATAAAACTCTAGAATTACACTAATGCTATCTTAACTGTCAAAATGAGATTTTACTAAATACAAATTAAAGAGAACAAATAACTGTTTATAATGCTTAAATACACTTAACTATAACTAATGAACATAAAGAAACAGAGATTCAAGCTAATGAACACTTGTACAGTAAAATACAAAAGTTGAGTTAAAAGCTTACAAGAGGCTATCCCACTGAAAACACAGAACCAAGATCAAAAGACCACTCCTATAGGCTTACCACTAAGCCACTAACCCAGGGCAATCCAATATTCACCCTGCTCCAGCTTTGATCTCCATTTCTTGTGATTTTATATTTTTCACTAATTTATTTGGTATTTTTGGTGATTTTTCTTTTTTACTTCTAAACTGCTTTTAAAGGTTACTAATAGCTTGAATAAGCTATCTAGGAGCTTATGTGGCTTATCAGTCCAAGACAAAGGCTACAAACAACATTTGAACATTCATGAGAATTTTGAACATGTAAATTTTGCATAAACTGAAAACAAGACTTAGAGTTGAAATTGATGTTTACAAAAGATTTATTATACAAGGAAAACTTGAAATACAAAGCTTTTAAAGTTAAAACATACACTGAATTTTGAATTTAAGCTAAAACGACATTGGAAATTAAAGATTACACTAGTTGGCTATCCACATTGCTTCTTCTCCCTTCTTTATAGACTTTAGTGACTCTCTCGACATCTCTGAACCTATCCCACTTGATCTAGACCATTGAATCTTCACAAATCATCATAATCGTCCATTTGGATATTTTGGCGCCAAAAGTCTATAAGCAGGTACAAGCAGGTTTCAATCAATAAATGAAGTTTGGGTGTTAGTGGAAGTGAAGGGGGGCAAGGTAAGGTGGTGAGACAAGTGGAGTGTTGAAAAAGTGGAAAAACCAGCTCTGGTATTGGATTTTCAGGCATTGAGAGGGAGATGAACAGTGGCTGGTTTTGGGCGCGCGTTGATCGTATTTGACCGGGTATTAATAACGTGGGAGGGGTCAAGGGTCAAGGGGGTTCAAGGCTCAAGGGGTCATGGGTAAAGTTGGGTTTGGGCTTGGATATGCAAGATGGGCCAGCTGGGTTGGATTGGGTTTGATATTTAGGATCCGGTTTGGTATATGTTAACACAAGGACCCAAGTTGTAATTCGGCCAAACTTGAGAATTGAACTTGCCCATTTTCCAAAGATATCAAAAGGACCAAACTTGACAAACTTTGATAGTACAAGGACCACTTTTGCATAAAATTCCATTTTTATAAATCCAAGGACTATTTTTGCTATTTTTCAAACTTGAGGGACCTTTTCTGCCATTTGACCAAAGATTCAATCAAGGACCATTTTTGACAATTTAAAATATTTCAGGGACCTTGAATGATATTTTTCTTTACTTTGATATACCAGGGACTGTTTTTGACAACTTTTGAAACTTGGGGGACTAAAACTGCCAATTTTGCAAACTTGATACGTTTTTCATTTGATTTTGATATTTTTGCATTTAAAACACATAAAACACTTGTTTGTGATATTTTCATCATTTTAATGCATTTCTGAGTGTTTTCAGATGTTTTTGCAGTTTAGATGGTACAAAAATGATGAGTATTTAGACACTCATCAATTATGCATTCTCTGAAGCTGACTTTGAGAATTTGTCTATCAACGACATTGAAGACATGTACCTTGCCAAAGTACAGGGTCGCATGAGATAATTTTCAACTGAAGTACAACGTGAATTCATCAAGTCATTGCTCATCTTCATCAGACGCATAGTCATCAAAGAACGTGTAGAAGATCTCCAGCTTGCAGTTGAATCTTATCAGACCCATGTCAACTTCACTCCACCTCAGCTAGATCTTCCCGACATCAACCAGCTCTCACAATATACACTCATCAGCAAACCATTCGGCGTCGTTTACCCCAGTGAACTTCAAAGAAATTGCTTAATGGCGTGTAAAGATCTTCACAAGTTTGGGGATCACACTTTGAAGATGGTTAGGTACGGATTGGCTTATAGGTTGAAGGATATACATCAAAAGATTGGGTCTCCTAAGCGATGGAATTCTCAGGATCGAAGGGATGTGAAGAGGATCATAACTATGATTGATGAACGGTTGTATCGACGGGATCAGTTCAGAACCTTGGAAAGCTTTGTTGGTGGTCGACCCAGGATTAACATCACCGGCTATCAACGCCCGGTTCACACTCCTGGCAACATCACTGGACTTCCTGGTACCCCTTGAACTGCTTCTTTAATTATTACTTTAGATGTGTGATTATATATGTCTATGGCTTGTGCACACATAACAGTGTACAACCCGTTCTTGTCAAGAAAGGACCCGGTGGTACGCTTCAGTGCCACAATCCTTATAAAAGGAGCGAAAGCTTCTTAATTTTGAGTAAAACCTATCAAACCTTTCATTTTTCAAGGTTTTATCAAAAGAACAAGTACTTCCCCGTATGATTTTTCAAAACCTCAACTGTTTATATCACTTGTTGAGGGGGAGTATTTTCATTAAAACTTTGTTCACAAATTGTTCACAATGGTCATCTTCCCGAAACACTCGAAATGGTCATATTTATTCTCAACTTTTCAAAAATAACATTTTATATGCCATTTTTGAGGGGGAGAAAATTATGTGATAAGAAATATGTTGTGTAAATCCAAATGAATCTTTGTGCTATAGACTTAACCAACGAATTGACGGTACTTAACTATTAGTAACTTGAAAAGACTTGTCCAGGACGGGTAATAATTTCAAGCTAGTTCGCTAGTAATGTAAACGTGTCTCGCAGAGGACTTGTCTGAGTAGAAAGTACCATTCGAGAAACTCTTGGTAGACATGAACTCTGACGGGTTTGACAACCTTTCGAAGCTTGTCTACACCTTCAAGCTAGTTATTAGAGCTAGTTGTCACCTAAAAGCTGACAATGTAACTCTTTAACTATGCAACGTAACCGTGTCTCGCGGGGGATTGTCTATCTTGAGTTGATCAATTCATAAAGTGCGCGCTCTGTCCTCACTGTGCAGATTTTCATAAAAACTTTTAAGCACATGTGGAGGGGGAGTATTTCTGCAAAAGATCAAACTCTTACAATGGTACAAAATGTTTTACAATCATAACCGTTGTGAGAGATTTTCTTGAAAATTGGTTTTATGGCAACATAGGTTAGTCATGGAGTTATAAGGTGACTAAGGTTAGGAATAACCGTCCTATGATCCGCCAGAGCCGGAGGGATCTACCCAAGGACATCACAAATAGTTAGTACTTAGAAGTCCTTAGGTACGATTATAAAAAAAGGAGAAAATGAGAACCGGAGAAAGAAAGAGTTGAAGAATTAAAAAGAAATGCAAAGAAAAGGGTGAAAAGAAATAGCCCTCCAAATTATTCAACTTAGGGCAGACACCTGGTTCAATTCATATGCTACTGGTTGTCACTTAGTGACGCCGGTATTGAAGATTAAAAGCCGTCATGGACCCAGTGACGCATGCACTAAACCTTCTTAACCACTCAAGTTTCTCTCAAAAGAAGCTTGTTTCATTCTCACAGGGAACCCTACGTAAACTATTGGCTTTCTCTTAGAGATCGCTGGTATTGAAGAAGGAGACCCTCTCCCTAGTCTCCGTTCAGGAAAACCAAAACGCACTATTGAGTCTAGAGCCACGAGATTCATCAAAAGATCTCTTAGGTACACTTGACATTTCATCACTTGATGTTCAACAATAAGAACATCAGTGGTACGTTATCGAGTCCTTCACAGATCTTAGCAATCTATCGAGAACATTTATAAGAGGTTCACATCTGTGATCCTCAGTGATTGAATGGAAACTCCTGCCAGGGTCAACATCAAAGAGCCCTGACAGCAGGTCACTTCAGTAACTCCCCGTGGATTACGCTTAGTGTGTCTCAAACGGTCTACAGTCGTGAGGTGATGCTTCGGTGTACCTCAGCGACTCATCTGAACTGTAGGTGTACTTTGGTACATCGTGTTATCTCACTTGTGGGACTCCAGTTCAGGAACGGCCTTTGTGAGAATTAGAGTTGTGTTTTCACACTATGTTGTTAACACTCTCGAAGTTCAAACTTGTAAGTGCCGGAATCCGCTTATTACTAACCGTTTTAATGTTTTCTTCTTATGGAAGCTCTGGAGCGGAATGATCGTGCTGATTCTTCTCATGCTCACGCCAACATCATCACTAATGGAAGTTCTATCTTAAAGCAACACAAAAGTCAGAATGATTCTTCGTCAAATCAAAGAATCTACAAAGTTAAAGACTTAAAGAACTTCATCAGCACTGTTATCAAACGTTAAAGAGCGTGTGAGCATGTTGAAGAATGACGTGGAGACACTGTAGCAGCGAAGCAAACCTGAGGCAGACTTGATGCAGACAACAACAACATACTATCACTACCAACACAAAGAACAATGATCAAATAACAAAGTTAAAAGATGACGTCAAAGCAAAACTGTTTAAAGAAAACAATTTCTCTACACTGGGGAGATTGTTCAAATCAAGGCAATTCTTCTCACAAGAAAGAAGAATGTCAGAAGACGTCAAAGCTACTATTACATCAACGCCTTCACCGTTCATATTCATTCATCACCAACACTTAGGGGGAGATTGTTGGAATCACTCCTAAACCTAAATCAAGTGTTAGTAATTCATATGTAATAGTTAGCTTAATTATGGCCTTTATGTTTGTTATTAGCTTAAGCTTATGTAGAAGGCCCATGAGCTTAGGCCCAAGCCCATTAAGGAAAGGATGGGAACTAGGAGTGTTGCCCTAGCTTCCCTCCTATAAATACTCTTGTATAACCCTCACTTGAGGGTTGGTTGTTCAATTCATTCTCTTTCACTACTCACGCCTAACCTTTCTCTATAGTCTTACGCGTAGTGTTTGTGTGTGTGTTGTTCATCCAATATCTTCTCTTCTCAATTTCTTGTATTGATGCTTGTGTTGTAAAACTAATGACCTAACAGGAGTGACTGTTTTTGAAAAATCATTTTTCTCATTGACTTTTGGAGGAGGCTGAGAAATAGACATTTTTGGTTTGAAAACCGGTTTTGGAACATTTTCTTTCTTCTCAGTCAATGGTTTTGCAAACTTAGTATCCACAGCCTTTCCTTTTTGACTTCCCAGCAGAGCTCTCAAATGATCATTTTGCTCTTTCATGTCCTTGTAGGCACGCTCATACGACAGTTTGTCATACTTGCATTCCTCGGTTTTTCGATCAAGTGGTTTAAAGTAGGACACGTTTTCTTTTTCAAGTTTTTCAAGAGCTTTTTCATATTTTGAAACAATTTCGGAGGTCTCAGACTGGAGTCTTTCATGATCTTCAACAGAATATGTTTGTAAGATAATGGACATGATATCAGTTGTTATAACATCTTCGAAGAGAGAATCGTTTAAATTTTCCAAAACTTTGATGTGTTCAAAACTTTCATTAGCTTGCTTTACCAGGGATTTATAGTCCTTGACAAAGTCACCTGTTTCTTTCAAAAAAGCTTGTTCAAAATGAATTACCCTTGAATTGATGTTATTCAGCTGAGGGGAAATTTGAGTTTCAAAAAACTTTTTATTTTCATCATCAAAACTAGAAAACCAGATGTTAGTTATAATATTGGTTTTAGTTTTAACAGTCTCTTGAAGTTCCCCAATTCTAGTTTTGACGTCATCTAAAATGCTTCTAGCATCACTTGTGTTAAAAGGATTGTTTGAAGACATTTGTTCGATTTTCGAAAATGATTTTGAGACAACTACAGGAGTTGAAACTGGTTTTGAAACTGGTGTTGACTCTTTGTTTGAAACACTGGGCGTTATGGAAAACTTTGACTTTTCTTTTTGAGAAACAAAAGTAATTCCATTAATTTTGTTCCATTTGTTATAGTCGGTTGGTTTTATTTCTGGATTCTTTTGTTTCATTTTTGATCTACTCTCGTCAGATAGTTCTAATGTTTCAAGAGAATCACGAACAGTTATGGGTTCATGTAAAGCTTTTCCATTGTTCAAAACATTCTGTTCTTTCTAAGCTTTCTTGAGGAAACAAGGAGGTGAGTTACCAAGAGCCATTTTTTGTGTAGTATGAAAATATGGATTTGTTTGATTAATCAGCATATTAGTTGATTTAGCTGAATGACCCGTTGTAACAAGCAAATTTTCCAATTTTTTGATTTTTTCATCTTTATCAAGAATTTCATCAAGAAGAGAATCTTCACATTTTGAAAAATCAGCAATCAACTATTTCTTCTCTTTTTCAAGATCAGAATAAGTTGCTTGTTGTTTAGAAAGTTGGTTTTTAAGATCTGAAATTTCCTTGTTTAAAGATTTTATTTTCAAGTTCAAATTAACATCAAGCGTGTTATACTTGATTTGCAATTGTTGTTCTCTTAAAACGAAATCTCGATAACCAATTTCTAATTCTAACTCTTTGTTTTTCTGAAATTCAAAAGCTTTTGTGTTCTTCTTGTAACTCTCAAGCTCAGCAGTCAATTTAGCATTCGCGGCCTTAACATCGCGATTGACCTTTTCAACTTTCTCAATTTCAATACCATATTAATTATTAATGTTTCAAAATAAGCACGTGTTTCCTCATCAGTCTCAGTATTTTGTGCCACACAGCCTTCACTAGGATCCACATCTGGAGTTTCAGAGTTAGTATTGCTACAACTCGGATTGTCCAGGTATGTATCATAAGTAGGTTCAGATGTCACAGAATGTTGTTCGTCATGAGTAAATACATCAAATATGACATTGTTATAGCGTGTATCAAGGATTGGTACCTCAGATACTGCATTGGCGTCATAGACAGGAGGTGCGTTAGAGTCAATGTCGTATGTAGTCTCCTGAAGATTTGCCATGAAGATGCAGTTCGCATTGATTTCCTCTAGGTCTTCCAAATCATCCATAATAGCGAAAAAGTCATGTTCCTCAGCACTCAACTGCATTCCTGATTCTGCCTTTTGTGCTATCATGATAGCTTTCTAAAGATACGCAAGATCCTTCTTTTTCGGCTTAGTAGGACAATTCCTTTCCATGTGACCCACTCCTTGACAGTTGTAACAGTTAACCTGATTACCCTGATTCACATTTCCATAATTCCCAACGAATGGAGCTGCAACATTCCCATTCTGATCCATCTGATTTCCAACAATCTGACCCATCTGATTTCCAACATTCTGACCCAACTGATTACCCTGATACGGAACCGCCTGATTACCTATATGAAATCCAGTAGCATATCCATGTTGATTCCCAATAACTCCAACCATTTGTCCTTGATTACCCATATTCAAACCCGGCTGTGCAATTTGCCTGTTGCGAGTGTTTGATGAAATCCTTTGGTTGTTGTTAGTTGGTGTGGAACAGCGACTTCTGAATGCTTTACCCAAGAATGCAAATGCATGTGACAAAGCCTCTTCTTGTTCAGTTTCAGGATCAGTGATTCCTTGTTCCTGGCATTGTGGATACTGTTGTTGTTGAATGACTTGTTGTTCTGGTGGATAGAATTCTTGTTGAGGGAAAACAGTTTGTGGTTGTAGAATGTATTGATGCAAGTTGTTGTTAGTGGAAGATGATGAATCTTGTTGTTGTGTATTCACTGTAGTTTGAATCTTTGCAATTAGTGCCAATGGATCATGATTCTTTGCCAATCTTTCTTTCCTGACTTCATTCACTTCAGTTTGGTTTTGTTTCAGAAAATCGTTGAGTTGATCAAAGTTCACCTGATGTAAGTCTTTTGTTTGGTTGACAATAGTGACATATCGTCCCCATTCTTCTGGAAGATTGTTCAGGAATTTGATGTTACTCACGATAGTTCTGGGTTCCAACTTGTTTCCTATAAGCTCATTCATTAAAGTGCAAAACCTTCCATAGTAGGATTCAATGGGTTCTCCTGGAGTAGATGTAAACTTCTCCCATGCAGTTAGCAGCTTGTTCTCCATATCTTGTTGACCAATTTATGTTCCATGACAAAGCCGTCTAACACGTTCCCACATATCGAAAGCAGTTTCACAACTGTCTACAGCAGCAAAGATGTCTCTTGGTAAACCCAGTTGGACAATATGAATTGCCATGTCATCTGCTTCGACTTGCTTTTTATCCTCTTCATTGTATTCTGATTCATATTGAGTACGAAAGGATGGTGGGACGGGAGGTGTTGCATCAGCATTTCCAGGGTCTTGGACTTGTCGAGGCTTGAAGGGTCCTGTGACAACCCGTAATTTCAGGACATTTCATATAGACTAGATTTAGTGTACACATCATTAGTAACATCATTTCATATCAATTTATGCATGGGTTTTGCATTTTACATTAAACGTTTATTTTCTTATTAAATAAACGCTATCGCGTAAACATTATTTGAACATTTGATCTGACACTTCCAAAAATTAACCCAACATATTTTTATACTCATATTAAGATTATAAAAATAATATTATGAGTTTACCCAGTGTTTTAAATTTATTTTGTATATAAATTGTTATATTTATATAATTACGACGGTCTTCGTAAAAACTACACGATAATTATTATTTCACTCAAATTTTGCAAGAAATGTATTTTTATAATTTTTATGACATCAATATATTTTATTTTGACCCGTTAAAAGTTATTTTTAGTTAACACTACCCTACAAGCTCAAATATTTATACAAGTTACCATTTATCCCTAAGTAATTACACATTTTACACTACAAATATTTATTTAATATACAAAAAGCATCCACTAGCCTAATTCACACCAATATGTCGACACCCAAGATGACTCACTTCATTTTATTACCAAATATCTTCTTACACATTTACTTATATTCATTTTAAACTTAATACTACACATAATATCAAAGTGTAAAAGAATTAAATCCTCTCTTCTTCTCTCTAGCTCCATAACCGGCCACAAGGTAGCACAAGAAGGAAAGCATAAAATTTTTCAAGCCAAGTTTATAAAACAATCTAGACACACTCTTGATTAAGGTTGTGAAATAAAAACCTTGGGTGTTTAGGATTAATCCTTTATTCATAAAACCTCATTAAGTAACTAGTAAGCATCTCATATTTATTTTCATCTTTCATACTCATGTTATGTTCATATCATCATGTTTGAGTAAAGCATACAAGTTATATGATGTCTATACCACTTAAATTGTTTATAAGCTATATAAATTTATATTTGTTATCTTATAATTACTCCTTGAAACATATCACTTTTGGTGATGTCTAGGAACCCATGACACCCTAAGAAGGTGTATGGTAGGATTAGAATAGCTCCGGAGTTGTTTTGAATTGGTTAGAATATGTTTTGCGCGAGAAAAACACATTTCGACAACTTTATTTAAGGGTCTGATCATATTTTTGAATTCTGGAATTTTCGACAGATTGTAAAAATTTTTGGGCTATATATTTGGAAAATATACTTTAAAACGAAAACGTGGCCACTTGAACGGGTTAAAACGGAGTTATAACGAAGAAGTTATGCTATTTTTAAGTTTAACGACGAAAACTATTTGTTTCAGAAAATTCAGCATGTATTCTCAACTTTTTACGAGTCAAAAATGAGTCTTAAGCGTTATAAAATGTGTCGACTTATCAAATATATATTAGTATACTTTAACACGAAGCTAAGGACATATAAAACGTAGAAAACGGACTTGTAACGATTAAATTACACGCGATTTAACAAAGTTGCCGTAACTATTTTATATAAGTATAACTATATATTTTCTAATAACCAAGAAATATCGGCCGCGAATGACCATGTTAAAGGTCGTTTTTAACATTGATAGATTACTTTTCAGAAAACGATGTCTTCTAGTAAAAGTAAGTTCGCCTAGCCTATTTTCCAAAATGTCCAACCGTTCGTCAAGCGGAGTTGTAACGAATAAAATACGGTCACTTAAACTTTGCCGAAAAACCACCCTTAAACAATATTTTGGACAAAAGTACCATACTTTACCTATGTTTTTCTCCATGATCGAGACCTCTAGGACAAAAACTTAAAAGCTAAAACTTTGAGATAATGATACAAGCTTTCCAAAACCGTTAAGTTCGTTTCCTAACACTCGATGTGCACCATTTTACGACTAGCTTTTCGAGGCTATTTAGTCACTTTCATGAATTTTTCAAATGACATTATTTAACGACGAAAAGCTATAATTTCTTGATAAATCATTAAACGACTATCGTAGGAGGTCGTTTCAACGTAAATACTTGTAAATTATTTTATAATATGACGAGATGTCATAAACATATATTTCAACAATAAACATTATTTACAAATGTACAAGTGGTATGGATATCATATGAGTTTGCATGCACGACATTGTTTCAGGATTTACATTAGAACATATCATTCATAATAGGTCGCGGTTAGAGGTTGCGCCTCATTTCAGTATTGCCATTATATCATCATAAACATTGCACCAGGTGAGTTCATACCCCGCTTTTACTCGTTTAAATTCTTACAAACTCTTTGGGGGAGATACATGCTTAAATACTTGTTTTTACTCTTGCGAATACTCAAACCATTTATATAATTGTGTTACACTATACTTCTTATACTCTTTGGACATTATGTGTGGTTTATTGCGATATGTGCCTTAATGTGCTAAACTTGTTTTCAATTATGCCTCAATATACATACATTAGCAACTGGTTAACTCATGCGGGAGCCGGCGGAGAGGTATTGATGGTACTATCGGGCTGACGCCCCCACCCTTGTGTCCTTGATGACTTGACCTGGGGTGAATATAATCCGTTATTCAATGAGACACAACAAACAATGTAGACTTGTCAAGAGGTTCAGTTGGTTGTGATTCTTTGCATTAAGTACTCGTATATATCGTATGCACATATGTCCTACTTACAAACAAGATTGACAATTCTATGTCTTGGCAGTGGGTCGTAAACACACAGGTTGCAAGTTTTGTATGGGCGGAACTTGGAACTGAGTGGATTTACAATACCTTTGCTGCATGAACATTTTCTAAAGGTTTTTCATTTCAACACAAACTCTATGAACTCACTCAACCTTTGTGTTGACACTTTTTAGCATGTTTTATCTCAGGTATCTAAGGCATTCACTTCATGGCATGCATATGGACATATCATAGAGTCGTGGTGACGACGCATCACACATGGGATTTATGCACTTTAAAAACATCGTTTGGCTTGTAACAAACTTATTTCCGCACAAGTTGATTTTCATTTGGGACCTATACTTTGTAAACTCTGATTGTTTTAATAAATTAAACGATGTGTTTTCCAAACGACATTTTAGGTCGTTCGATATAACTGTGATTGTGGTGCTATGATAGTCATCCCCCAGGAATTCCATTCCGCTACAAAACAGGTAATTTGGGGGTGTGACAGATTGGCATCAGAGCTTCGGTTATAGAGAACTAGGTTGCATCATTGACCCTAGACTATAACTACATCATCATAGCATCTCATTATATCATTATAAGTGCATACTCATTGTACATGCGGGTTTATGACTTAACACCAAACATCATATGAGACGATTAGTCCAAGCATTGCATAGTTACTCCTAAATTATACATAGCCTGATCACCTATGTCTAATTCAGGAAGAATCATGCAATGAAGGGAGTAGTAGTCTCATATGTATAAGCAATTCCGTAATCGAGCCAAATTTTCAAAAGATTTTCTTCAAACCATTTGTTTCCAGTTTGATCCGAGCGACAGTTCTTGTTTGATGAGTTACAAAGATCAAGCTAGAAACAAGTTGTTGCTCAAACCGATTTAGCCTAATCTCATGACAGTTCTTGTTTGATGAGTTGTGAGATTAAGTAAAAATCGGTTACCTAAAAGTCTTTTGAGGGTTTTGCTCGATAATGGGAAAGTTTGCCACATCAAACCCTAAACCGGAGAGACCAACGCGAACTGAATTCAGGGACTGAATTCCTTTTTGGGTGGGCGAATGTGACAACCCGTAATTTCAGGACATTTCATATAGACTAGATTTAGTTTACACATCATTAGTAACATCATTTCATATCAATTTATGCATGGGTTTTGTATTTTACATTAAACGTTTATTTTCTTATTAAATAAACGCTATCGCGTAAACATTATTTGAACATTTGATCCGACACTTCCAAAAATTATCCCAACATATTTTTATACTCATATTAAGATTATAAAAATAATATTATGAGTTTACCCAGTGTTTTAAATTTATTTTGTATATAAATTGTTATATTTATATAATTACGGCGGTCTTCGTAAAAACTACACGATAATTATTATTTCACTCAAATTTTGCAAGAAATGTATTTTTATAATTTTTATGACATCAATATATTTTATTTTGACCCGTTAAAAGTTATTTTTAGTTAACACTACCCTACAAGCTCAAATATTTATACAAGTTACCATTTATCCCTAAGTAATTACACATTTTACACTACAAATATTTATTTAATATACAAAAATCATCCACTAGCCTAATTCACACCAATATGTCGACACCCAAGATGACTCACTTCATTTTGTTACCAAATATCTTCTTACACATTTACTTATATTCATTTTAAACTTAAAACTACACATAATATCAAAGTGTAAAAGGATTAAATCCTCTCTTCTTCTCTCTAGCTCCATAACCGGCCACAAGGTAGCACAAGAAGGAAAGCATAAAATTTTTCAAGCCAAGTTTATAAAACAATCTAGACACACTCTTGATTAAGGTTGTGAAATAAAAACCTTGGGTGTTTAGGATTAATCCTTTATTCATAAAACCTCATCAAGTAACTAGTAAGCATCTCATATTCATTTTCATCTTTCATACTCATGTTATGTTCATATCATCATGTTTGAGTAAAGCATACAAGTTATATGATGTCTATACCACTTAAATTGTTTATAAGCTATATAAATTTATATTTGTTATCTTATAATTACTCCTTGAAACATATCACTTTTGGTGATGTCTAGGAACCCATGACACCCTAAGAAGGTGTATGGTAGGATTAGAATAGCTCCGGAGTTGTTTTGAATTGGTTAGAATAGGTTTTGCGCGAGAAAAACTCATTTCGACAACTTTATTTAAAGGTCTGATCATATTTTTGAATTCTGGAATTTTCGACAGATTGTAAAAATTTTTGGGCTAGATATTTGGAAAATATACTTTAAAACGAAAACGTGGCCACTTGAACGGGTTAAAACGGAGTTATAACGAAGAAGTTATGCTATTTTTAAGTTTAACGACGAAAACTATTTGTTTCAGAAAATTCAGCATGTATTCTCAACTTTTTACGAGTCAAAAATGAGTCTTAAGCGTTATAAAATGTGTCGACTTATCAAATATATATTAGTATACTTTAACACGAAGCTAAGGACATATAAAACGTAGAAAATGGACTTGTAACGATTAAATTACACGCGATTTAACAAAGTTGCCGTAACTATTTTATATAAGTATAACTATATATTTTCTAATAACCAAGAAATATCGGCCGCGAATGACCATGTTGAAGGTCGTTTTTAACATTGATAGATTACTTTTCAGAAAACGATGTCTTCTAGTAAAAGTAAGTTCGCCTAGCATATTTTCCAAAATGTCCAACCGTTCGTCAAGCGGAGTTGTAACGAATAAAATACGGTCACTTAAACTTTGCCGAAAAACCACCCTTAAACAATATTTTGGACAAAAGTACCATACTTTACCTATGTTTTTCTCCATGATCGAGACCTCTAGGACAAAAACTTAAAAGCTAAAACTTTGAGATAATGATACAAGCTTTCCAAAACCGTTAAGTTCGTTTCCTAACACTCGATGTGCACCATTTTACGACTAGCTTTTCGAGGCTATTTAGTCACTTTCATGAATTTTTCAAATGACATTATTTAACGACGAAAAGCTATAATTTCTTGATAAATCATTAAACGACTATCGTAGGAGGTCGTTTCAACGTAAATGCTTGTAAATTATTTTATAATATGACGAGATGTCATAAACATATATTTCAACAATAAACATTATTTACAAATGTACAAGTGGTATGGATATCATATGAGTTTGCATGCACGACATTGTTTCAGGATTTACATTAGAACATATCATTCATAATAGGTCGCGGTTAGAGGTTGCGCCTCATTTCAGTATTGCCATTATATCATCATAAACATTGCACCAAGTGAGTTCATACCCCGCTTTTCCTCGTTTAAATTCTTACAAACTCTTTGGGGGAGATACATGCTTAAATACTTGTTTTTACTCTTGCGAATACTCAAACCATTTATATAATTGTGTTACACTATACTTCTTATACTCTTTGGACATTATGTGTGGTTATTGCGATATGTGCCTTAATGTGCTAAACTTGTTTTCAATTATGCCTCAACATACATACATTAGCAACTGGTTAACTCCTGCGGGAGCCGGCGGAGAGGTATTGATGGTACTATCGGGCTGACGCCCCCACCCTTGTGTCCCTGATGACTTGACCTGGGGTGAATATAATCCGTTATTCAATGAGACACAACAAACAATGTAGACTTGTCAAGAGGTTCAGTTGGCTGTGATTCTTTGCATTAAGTACTCGTATATATCGTATGCACATATGTCCTACATACAAACAAGATTGACAATTCTATGTCTTGGCAGTGGGTCGTAAACACACAGGTTGCAAGTTTTGTATGGGCGGAACTTGGAACTGAGTGGATTTACAATACCTTTGCTGCATGAACATTTTCTAAAGGTTTTTCATTTCAACACAAACTCTATGAACTCACTCAACCTTTGTGTTGACACTTTTTAGCATGTTTTATCTCAGGTATCTAAGGCATTCACTTCATGGCATGCATATGGACATATCATAGAGTCCTGGTGACGACGCGTCACACATGGGATTTATGCACTTTAAAAACATCGTTTGGCTTGTAACAAACTTATTTCCGCACAAGTTGATTTTCATTTGGGATCTATACTTTGTAATGATTGTTTTAATAAATTAAACGATGTGTTTTCCAAACGACACTTTAGGTCGTTCGATATAACTGTGATTGTGGTGCTATGACAGTCATCCCCCAGGAATTCCATTCCGCTGCAAAACAGGTAATTTGGGGGTGTGACAGGTCCATTCGTAATGGATTGAATCATTAGTTTTCCATTAGGTTTGATCTTGATGTAGCGGAGCATACGACTTGTCCATTGAAGATAACCACCTTTTTCCAACATAGGAGGACGGTTTTTGGCACTGGCTGCATGAATGTCTTGTTGAGTTGCCATTGATGAAGGTATTACTGATAAAGTTGATGTAGGATCGATTCAACGATAAAGGAGTTGTGTTTAATAAGGTATGGCCGTTTGAAGTTTTGCTGAAAATCTGACTAGTCAACTTGTTCTCAGCCGTAAAATTTTCTGTCACAAAATTTTAAATTCACCATAAAATTCAATTCTAAGGTTGTATGAAAAATTTGAGTTTTGACAATTTTGACGCCAAATTTGACCGAAAAATTTGAATTTGGGTCCAAAAATTTGAATTTTTGACCAAAATTTTCACAGTTAAACCAAAATTTGAATCTTGCGTAAAAATTGAACGTTTAGACTCCCCTAAAATTTAAATTAATTTTTTTTTTTAAATCCTTAGGCGAAGAAAATGCTTAGGCATAGACAGAAGAAGTTACGCGTAGAGTCCTGTTATGCGTAAACAGTGAGCTTAGGTGTAAACTTTGTCCTTAGGCGTAAGATTTGAACCTTATGCGTAAATAGTGACCTTACGCGTAAAAATTAACTCTTATGCGTAAACAATATCCTTACGCGTAAGATTTCTCTTATGCGTAAAAATATCTTACTCGTAAGTTTTAATTCTTATGCGTAACCCAGTGTCTTATGCGTAAGATTTAACTCTTAGGCGTAAAAAACTTTCTTACACGTAAAAACAGAATCGTATCTCTCTAACTTGTCCAAGCTAGTGAGATTTCACAAGTCGAAGTATTCCACAAACTTATCCAAGTGAGGGAAGTACTGAGTAACCGTTGTAGCACGAAGATTCTTCACCAAAAGCGTATGAGTAGACCAAGAGTGTGCTTACGCGTAGACCTTACGCGTAGGATTAGGGTTTTGACTTTTCTTACGCGTAAAAAGAGGGTTTTGACCAAAAGTATGCTTACGAGTAAAAAATGCCCAGAAATGTGTAAAACACGATTTTTCACCCAAAACCACGTTTCCAAATGATTTGTTTTGCACAAACTTCTTCCAAAACACTTAAAGATCAATAAAGTCTACTACTTTAAGCTTAAAACCACGTAAAAATCAAAACTTTAAGCAAAAATCTTGCGTTTTTTAGAAAAAAAACGAAACTTGGAGGAAAAGTTTCAATAAAAACGAACACAAACACTCCTAAACCATTGTTAGGTGATTGATACCAATTGTAGGACCTTAAATATATCAACCTTATCACACGAATACCACGCTTACCACAAGAAGAACACGTATAACATAAACTCACCTTATACACAAGGATGTTATGCGTAGAAAGATGAAGAGAGGAACTTGGTGACTTTGAGATATGTTAGGCGTATGTTTAGAGAGAAAGGGAGAAGAACATGAAAACAACATTTCATAAATAAAACACACACACACACACACACTCAAGCACACCCCTCAAATGAGACTTTGAGGGGTATTTATAGTACAAGATAAAACGCCCCATGGGCTTGGGCTTGGGCTTGGATTGGATGACAACTTATACAAGGCTAGCTTAACATAGCTTTTAGCCATTTAGCTTAGCCCAATCCACGAGCCCGTTGACTATTCTATCACTATATTTAATACACGTTGCAAAGTTCCTAAATATGAATGACCATCACTTCTAATAAAAATGTTACGGCTAACAGTTGAAGTTAAAGTTAATTCTTCTTAGCTTTATTGAAGTAAATTCCGCATACTTAATAGAGTTAATTATGTGTTTCATTGTTAGTAACTTAGGATTTATCCGAGGTTGCTAAGCCCTTACAAGCTACATAAGTTAGTTTGGTTAGAGTATATCGATCCAACAGTATTTGATGCAATTATCTGAATACCAAATGGTTCAGTTTCACAACACAATGACCCCAAAAATTAAAGCTTATTTGAGGACTTATTTAAGAATTAAAAAGATGCCTATTTTAGCGACTTAAGAACTTCCAAAGAAGCTAATCCAAACACCCGATAAAAACAACCCAATAGTTAAATGATCCACGCAGAAAGCTTTACATACATTTGCAAACAAATATCTTATAACCAAATATCTACACACCAACCGAACAGAACCAACGTATTTTTCTATTTGAAAGACCATACTGTTGGAATCACTCCTAAACAGTATTTCAAGTATTTATATTTCATATGTAATAGGTAGCTTTATTATGGCCTTTATGTTTGTTTAAGGTCAAGCTTATGTAGAAGGCCCATAAGCTTAGGCCCAAGCCCAATAAGGAATAGGGAAGGAGAGGGAGTGTTGCCCTAGCTCCTTGCCTATATAAACAATGTAATAACCCTCACTTGAGGGTTGGTTGTTCAATTTATTCTCTTTCACTCACTCTTTCCCTTAACCGTATTATTGTTTATGCGTGTGTGGGTGTTTAGCGTGTTCAATCGCCTTCATCTCTTCTCTTATAACTTGTGTTTGTAAAACTTGTGACCTAACAGTGTTTAGATGCAGAAGACGAGAGTCGATCAAAATTAAAAAATGTTGTTTACAACAAACCTTTTAATTATAAAAACGCGGTCACTCAAAACCTGAAAATCGAAAAATCCTTCGATATTTTGACATTTTCATGGCTGACCTCAAAATTTTACAACATGAGATAGAATATCGCTCTGAAATCAAAGTTGAACATTTTCAATCGCCTCTGGCGCGAGAACAAAGAGACATTTTTCAGAAAAATCTTTTACCTAATGTTAAAAACTTGAAAAGTTGTGCAATTGCCTGGGAAAAGGATTTTCATAAGGAACTTGGGGTAATGAAAAACGTTTTCGAGAAAACAGAAACATCTATTTCTAACACAAAACGCAAAAAGAAACTATTGAGAAAAGATGTTGATCGACTCTTGGAAGATGTTATCTGTGCTGATATCCATAATGTTGTGTTACTTCATGCCTTGCCATTTGCATCTGATTACATCTCTGCTGATATTGGTGAAACTGTTGTAACTGTTGAAAACACCGATAATGTGCTTCAGATCGAGTCTTTAAAAGCTGAAAATAAACGATTACTCACTGAAATTTACAATGCAAAACGTCGTCTTCATTGGTGTGAAAAAGATATTCACAATCATCAACTTAGTTTTCAAAAGAAAATCGCTCAGTTGAGTGCAAAATCTTCTGATCCTAAAATTGAGCTACTGGATGATCAAAACGTGTCTTTGAAAAGTCAAATCTCAAAATATGAACAAGAACTTTTAAAAGTTAAACAGGAATATGGTGTCATATTTGATTTACTCAAAAAGACTCGACTTGAAGCATCAAACGAACTTGATCACTATCTTGCTCACACTAGAGAAGTCATGAATTTTGCTGGTAATATTCGTTCTGAAAATCAAGATCTGATTCACACCATCTCTAAGTTACGGGAAATGTTAGGAAAGTATGAACAACTTCCGCCTACTGTGATTAAGAGATTAGCACCAGTCACACTTAGTAATCGTGAACCTAGAATTCCCACTGCCAAATCACAAGTTGCTAATGTGTTTCCCTCTACTGAAACAGGAATAGTTGCATCTTTTCCAAACATCCGCACTTCACAGCCTAGAAGCACTCAATCGAAGAATAGGAAGTTGCGACCTAAGAAAAGATCAATAAGGAATGCTAAAGTAGAAGAACACCCTAGGAATCTGAATAAAACTCATGTTGCTTCTACTATAGATGTTGCGTCTGGCAAATGTAATACAAATAGTGATGTAAAGAATGCTAAACCATTAAGTACTTTTGATATTCAGTCTGATGCACCTTGTGTTATTTTTCGGAAGAGTATGAATTCTGATTGTCATGACAAATGTGTTGCTAAAGCTATAATCTCTCGATTACGAAATCCTAAGAATCGGAATACCTCTAGGCCCACTAATCATTCTAAGTCTGTGCTTGGTAGACCGCCTTCTTTAGATTCTAAGGCAACCATTGCTATCACAGTAGCTCCCGCTTCACCTCCTAAGAATGTAGTACCACCTAGTGCTTTCACTAAGACTAAAGCAAAGAGTAGTTATAGATGGCAGAAATGGATATATAACACACTAGGATTTAAATGGATGCCTAAAATTCTCAATGTGTGTATGTCTAACATACCTACTTCGGAACCCTCTAACATTTCGGGTTCCACATCTACTTCTATTCCATCTGTGTCGTCTGTGTGTAATGCAGGTGATACAGATCATTCTCTGGATTGTTGATAGCGGATGTTCCCGACACATGACAGGCAACCTTAAACTATTATCAAACTTTATTGCAAAGTTCATTGGCACTGTCAGATTCGGGAACGATCACTTCGCAGCCATCATGGGTGTCACACCCCCAAATTACCTGTTTTGCAGCGGAATGGAATTCCTGGGGATTGACTGTCATAGCATCACAATCACAGTTATATTGAACGACCTAAAGTGTCGTTTGAAAAGAACATCGTTTGATTTAATAAAACAATCAGAGTTTACAAAGTAGGTCCCAAATGAAAATCAACTTGTGCGGAAATAAGTTTGTTACAATTCAAACGATGTTTTAAAGTACGTAAAACCCAAGTGAGACGCGTCGTCATCGCGACTCCATGATGTGTCCAAATGCATGCCATGAAGTGAATGCCTTAGATACCTGAGATAAAACATGCTAAAAAGTGTCAACACAAAGGTTGAGTGAGTTCATAGAGTTTGGGTTGAAATGTAAAGACTTTCAAAATCGTTTATGCAGCAAAGGCATTGTAAATCCACTCAGTTCCAAGTTCCGCCCATACAAAACTTGCAACCTGTGTGTTCACAACCCACTGCCAAATGGTGCATAGTTTATGTTCAAGCGCATGATGTCAAATGAATTCACATAATAGTGCATGACTTAATGTATCAATAGAGACTTGACATAATTATACCAAGACATTTAGTTCAATGAAAATCCCAAGACATTCAGTTCAATGATGTTCCCAAGACATTTAGCACAATAATAATCCCAAGACATTCAGTTCCTTGATAATCCCAAGACATTCAGTTCCGTGATAATCCCAAGACATTCAGTTCCATAATTTATGATATAGGATATGACTAAACATTCAGTTCAGTTAAGCATGTAGTTTCAAATAATCATGATAGTCATTAAAATAGTTGAGCATGTATCTCTCCCCAAAAGTAATTCAAAACAATTAAAAGAGTAGGGGCTATGACTCACTTGATGAAATGATGCGAAGACAAAAGTGAGTACACCGAGATGTAGTGTGATACGTTAATCTTGACCTATTGTGAATGATATGATACGTAATGAGTTATGATGTAATGTTATGCATGCATTTCGTATGTTATTTATACCATTTGTGAGTTTTGAAAAGTAATACTTATCGTCGAAAAATACTCTTTTGACGTCTTGACCATTCTTAAATCACTTTACAAGTTTTTACGTCAAAATGTCATCCTACAATAGTTTCGTAATGGTTTATTGTGAAATTTTAACTTTCGTCGTAAAATAATGTCGTTGGAAATTTCATGAAAGTGACAAAAATGGCTTCGAAAAGATAGCCGTAAAATGGTGTACGTTGAACGTTAGAAAACGAACTCAACGGTTTTGGAAAGCTTGTATCAAAATCTAGAAGTTTCAGTACATGAGTTTTCGTCATAGAGGTCTCGAACATAAAGATAATAGGGGTTAAAGATGGTGATTTTGTCCAAATGTTGTGTAAAAAGTGAGTTTCGGCAAAGTTTAAGCAATCGTAAATAATTTATTACAACTCCGCTATACAAACGGTTTGTCATTTTGAAAAATATGCTTGATGATCTCGATTTTATTAGAAGACATCTCGTTACAAAAAGTCCTACGTCTTCGTTAAAAACAGCCTTCAACATGGTCGTTTTAGTTACCGTAACACTTGTCTCGTAAAAATAATATAGTTTTTCTAAAAATAATAGTTACGGCAATTTTAAGAAAACATGTATATCTTTGTCGTTATAAATCCGTTTTCTACGTATAATACGTCCTTAGCTTCGTATCAAAGTATACTAATATATTTTTGATAAGTCGAAATAATTTATAAAGCTTAAGACTCGTTTTTGACTCGTACAAACCAAAAATAGGTTGCTGAATTTTCTGAAAATATATATTTCGTCGTCAAACTTGAAAAATTCATAACTTCTTCGTTATAACTCCGTTTTAATCCGTTCAAGCGGCCACGGATTCGTTTTAAAGTATATTTTCTAAATATCAAGGCCAAAAATTCGTGCCTACTGTCGGATTTTCCAGAAAAACAAAATAAGATCAGACCACTTTTATAACTTGTCGAAAAGTGTTTTTCTCGTACTAAACCTATTTCAATCCCTTCAAAACAACTCCAAAGCTATTCTAATCCTACCATACACCTTCTTAGGGTGTCATGGGTTCCTAATCATCATCAAGACCAATATATAACAAGGGAATAATTATAGGATGACCTTTATATAAATAACTCTAAAAATCAATGTAAAAATGGTATAAATATACACAAGTCTTGCATGCTAGCTCAAAAATGAAGAAATAAATATGAAATGAAAGTGAAAGATATAAAATGAAAGAAATATGCTTACAAGCTACTATGATGAGGTGCAAAGAACAAAGGTTTAACCTAAACACCCTAGGTTTTTATTTCAAAACCTTAATAAGAGTGTAATTCTAGATTGTTAAACACTTGAGTTTGAAAGATTTTGATGATCCCTTCAATCTACTTGTAGTGGCCGGTTAGGAGAAGGAAGAAACAAAGAGAGAAAAACTACTAACTTGATGTGTGAATTATTGAGGTGATAAATGAAGTGAATGAGGTGAAGTAAGTATTTGTACAATCAAAGAAAAATTGCACCAAGCATTAAATTTTACCTCCCCCTTGGTCGGCCAAGGGGGGAGGAATTTGATAAAATATATTTTTTTTTTTCATTTTATTATGTATAATATTTGTTAAAATGTAAGTATAATGTACATGTAACATTACTTGTAAGATTTAATATACATTTGTGTATTTAAGGTAATTTTAGGTGAAAGTAATTTTTTTTTTATAGATCAAAGTAGAGTATAATAAGATCATAAAAATTGTAAAAATACATTTCTTGAAAAATTTGAGTGATATAATAATTATCGTGTAGTTTTTAAGAAAAGTGTCGTAATAATATAACTTTAACGATTTATAGACAAAATAAATTTAAAACACTAGGTAAACTCAAAATATTGTTTTTATAACTAAATGTAAGTATAAAAATATGTCGGGATCATTTTTGGAAGTATCGGATTAAATGTTCAAAATAATAATTTACGCGATAGCGTTTATTTAATATAAAATTTACGCGTTTAATGTGAAATGCAAATTCATGAATGAACTATCATAATGCAAATGATGCTAATGAAATGTAGACTAAACTTAGTCCATATGAAATGTTCGTGATGATATGATCATGAATTCGCCGCTAAACCATTAAGGTTACGCGAATTTGGAACACGTAAACCTAGTTTACGATAAATGTTGAAATTGTGAAGCATGAATTGTTTCGAGAAATGACCTGAAAGTACGGGTTGTCACAATGGGTTACGGAGATTATGTCAATGGGAACATCGAAATCAGCAGGGTTTACTATGTGGAAGGCCTCGGTCACAATCTGTTTTCAGTAGGTCAATTTTGTGATGGAGATTTGGAGGTTGCTTTCAGGGAGAAAACTTGTTTCATTCGTGATCTACAAGGAAATGACCTTATGTCTGGCTCGCGTAATTCTAGTCTCTACACTATCTCTATGCAAGACATGGTTGCTTCCTCTCCCATTTGCTTACTTTCAAAGGCAACATCTACAAAATCCTGGCTATGGCACCGTCGTCTCTCACATCTAAACTTTCAAACCATCACCAACCTTGCTCGACACAAACTAGTTGAAGGACTCCCACGATTCCGGTATTCAAAAGATCACCTTTGCTCAGCCTGTGAACGGAAAAGCACTCGTGCTCATTTTCCTTCAAAGGTGGAACACAGCTCTCAGCATGTACTACATCTTCTTCACATGGATTTGTGTGGCCCGATGCGTGTACAAACGATCAACGGCAAACGCTACATTTTAGTAATTGTTGATGACTACTCACGATGGACTTGGGTCTACTTTCTTCGTAGCAAAGACCAAGCTCCACAAATGATCATCACCTTTCTCACAAAGATACAGGTTCAGCTCCGCAACACCGTCAGGATAATTCGGACAGACAAAGGAACTGAATTTGTTAACCAAACCCTTCGTGAATTTTATGAGAAAGTGGGAATTCAGCATCAAACATCTATTGAACGTACACCTGAACAAAACGGAGTTGTTGAAAGACGAAACCGAACGTTAGTGGAAGCTGCAAGAACAATGTTAATCAATGCTAAACTTCCAGATTACTTATGGGCAGAAGCTGTATCTACTGCATGCTATACTCAAAACCGTTCCATGATCACAAAACGCCACAACAAAACACCTTTCGAGCTTGTCCACAATTACAAACCGAATCTCAAACACTTTCATGTATTTGGATCCCTTTGCTATCCGAATAATGATCGTGATGATTTTGGAAAGCTCAAAGCCAAAGCTGATATTGGAGTCTTTATTGGATACTGTGACAATTCTAAAGGTTTCCGAATCTGGAATCGTAGAACTAAGGAGGTAATGGAAACGATTCATTCTCATTTCGATGAACTCACGGAGATGGCTTCTGAGTATAACAGCTTAGAACCCGGTCACAACCGTTTAAACTTCCCTCAACCCCCATCATCAGCTGAACAAAGCCCCCAGCTAACTCGTCAACAAATGGAAAGGTTATTTGCTCCTCTGTTCTGTGACTATATTGATGAACGTGCTCCAGGTGTATCCGCTATTTCCGCTGCACAACCTGATAATATTCCTATACCTGATACACTTGCTACAACAACTACTGTTGAAGATGCACCTACACCAGTTGACTCCAACACAACAGTTGAACACACCGCTTCCAACAATGATGAACCGGCTGATGATATTCTGAATGAAGTACCCCCACCTGCAGATTTTGATCCAAATGCGTTCTTCAACCCGTTTGCTAATGAGACTGCTGCACCAGATGTAGCGGAATCTTCAACAAACCATTTGAATCCTCAGAATCTGCACAATGTATACCAACATCAACCCTCTACACATAGATGGACAAAAGACCATCCTCTGGCTAACATTATTGGCAACCCGAATCAACCAGTCGTTACGAGACAACGTCTTCACTCAGACGGTGAACATTGCATTTATGCACTCACTGTCTGCCAATCTGAACCTAAAAACATTAAAGACGCAATGACAAAAGACAACTGGATTGAATCCATGCAAGAAGAACTCAACCAATTCAAACGTCTTGAAGTATGGGAACTGGTTGAAAGACCAACAAGAGTCTACGTCATTGGTCTAAAATGGATTTGGAAAAACAAATTGGATGCTGAAGGGAACGTCATCCGAAACAAGTCACGTCTAGTTGCTAAGGGTTATCGTCAGGAAGAGGGAATAGACTTTGAAGAATCTTTTGCTCCGGTTCCTCGTCTTGAGGCTGTTCGGATATTTCTCGCGTTCGCTGCTCATATGAATATGACGGTCTATCAAATGGATGTCAAAACGGCGTTTCTCAATGGACAACTTAAAGAAACGGTCTATGCCAGCCAACCAGATGGATTCGTTGATCCTGAGTTCCCGAACCACGTCTACAAACTGAACAAATCTCTTTATGGTCTCAAACAAGCCCCTCGGGCATGGTACGATAAGCTATCATCTTTCCTCATTGCCAATAATTTCACCAAAGGCTCGGTTGACCCAACTCTTTTTATACAATATCACGGGGCACATATCTTAATTGTTCAAATTTACGTGGATGACATCATTTTTGGGTCTACACATAAAAAGTTTTCAATCGCTTTTGCAAAACTAATGAAGAAAAATTTTGAAATGTCCATGATGGGTGAACTTACATTCTTTCTAGGACTGCAAGTTCATCAATCACCCCGTGGTATTTTCTTGAGTCAGTCCAAATATGCCCTTGAATTGTTAAACAAATTTGGAATGAAAACCTGTGATACTTATGCCACACCAATGACTCATACCAAGAAGTTAGATGCTGATTTACATGGGAAATTAGTTGACCCTACTAAATACCGAAGTATAATTGGGTCTCTCATGTATCTAACAGCTAGCAGACCTGATATTGTCTTTGCCGTTTATCTATGCTCCCGTTATCAGTCGCGACCAACTGAAACCCACCTCTCTGAGGCTAAAAGAATCCTCCGATACATCAAGGGAACCATTAACTTGGGGATCTGGTATCCGAAGGATTCTGGTTTTGAACTAATCGCTTTTTCAGACGCTGACCACGCAGGATGCTTAGACTCAAGGAAAAGTACTTCAGGAGCTCTACAATTTCTCGGTGATAAACTGGTGTCTTGGCAATCAAAGAAGCAGGATTGTACATCACTGTCATCAACCGAAGCAGAATATGTAGCCATGTCCGCGTGTTGTGCTCAAGTCATTTGGATGAGAACACAACTCAAAGACTATGGTTACGTATTTGACAGAATCCCGATGTACTGCGACAATCGGAGTGCCATTGCAATCTCGTGCAACTCAGTTCAGCACTCGAAATCAAAGCACATCGATCTACGCTATCATTTCATCAAGGACCACGTGGAACAGGGTACCGTTGAATTATACTTTGTGGGTACAGAATACCAATTGGCAGATCTTCTCACCAAAGCCCTGCCTCCCGCTAGGTTTAATGAGTTGGTCCACCGGATTGGTATGAGGTGTTTGACTCAAGAGGAATTGGATGACCTCTTAAAACAGTCTTAAAAACCTGTCAAACACCAAAAACATCCTCCTGTAAATATTTTTTCAAAAACAAAATACAAAAATATAAAATCCGATAAAACAACAAAAATATTCTCCTAATCTATCTTTCTTTCAACATGGCAAGTACATTTCTTCCATCAACACTTTAATCTTTCAAAATTCAGTATTTTTCCGATCAAGTGTTGAGGGGGAGAAAATTATCTCTTAACTGTTTCAAAACATCTGTGTACTTATCATATCTCGGTTGATTTTGTTACAAATGGTGGTAAATTTTCTGGTTAAATAACACCCCTCGGACTAAATTTATAACCTTTCTTTATTTCTTAAGTCGAGGGGGAGTGTCGTCAAGTTTCTTTCCAAAAAATCTTTATTTGGTAACCAAAATGGAAGTTAAATGGCTTTGTTTGAAAAAGGAAAAGGTGGAGGGACCAAAACTGTCAAAATGATAAAAGCCATTTTAATAAAATACACCTCCACCTAACTTACAACTCACATTTATTATCATCAAACTAATCCTACGCCTAAAATTCGCTCATCAAATCCGTGTTTCAGATCTTCAATTTGTAAGTGTTTTTGTGTTCCTAACAAGATTACAAACAATGGTTTCAAATCATTTTAAATGTTAACGGTTAGATATTAACCTATGGTCGATCTTGTGTTCTACGCGTATGCGTATGAACACATAATCTTGTTTATGTGTTTGTGGCTAAAACGATAGTGTCAAAATGTTTTAATAACATCAATGATACTTTTTCTATCCTCAAAACGAACCCAGATTCACGAATTAAATGAGTTTGAAAATTAGGGTTTATGCGTGGTTTTGGGTATTTTCAAATGTGATTGTTTTTGGTCAAAAAGATTGTTGGTTCTTTTGGCTAATGTTATTTCAGATCACGACATGGCTGAACAAATGAATGTGGATGCATCTGAAGTTCTCTCCATTGCTGATATCTATCCTCATGGCTATCCAATGAAGATAGGAAAGAATAATCTTCGTGTTGACTTTGACACCCTCACTTGCTCAGAATCTTCGTGTCTAATTGCTATTGACATTCTGAGGACTCATCCGTATCAGAACATGCTTACTCACTCTGCAACTGTTCCTGAGATCTACATCCAACAGTTCTGGAACACTATGGAAAGGGTCAAAGGACAGACTGCTGTGACGGTGACTCTGAATCACAAACAAGTCACCATTACACCTGCAGACTTAAGGGCTGTTCTCCTAATTCCTGATGTCGATCCAACCAAACTATATGCCACACCTGTTGAAGAGCTCACTCTCCAATTCTTAATCGATATCGGTTATGACGAGGCTACAGGAGTAATCACCAAGCATTCTCACGTAGAGCTTAAGAGTATTCCTCAACCCTGGAGAACTCTCTACATGATCATCACCAAGTCTGTTTCTGGTCGTGACAGCGGCTATGAGCACCCTAAGCTCATGGAACTGCAAATATTCTGGGCATTGGTCAACAAGAAACACATCGCTATCGAAGCTGTGATTTGGGATGACATGATGTCATTTCTCAACAAACTTGGCTCAAAGATTCCCTACATCAGATATACTAAATTATTGATCCAAAGAGCACTTGGACTTCATCTTGATATTCCCAAGAGGCTCAATGACCCCGACAGTCACGATATGTTGACGGAACCTATTCTATCTTTCAGAATCAAGGAAACGTCTACAAAGAAACAAGGTGTTGTGCTGCCAGATTTCCTTCTAACTGAAGATGTCAGAAAGTTTGAAACGTACAAAAGGTATCTAGAAGCAGTCAGACAAGGCAAAGTTGGTCATCTCGACGAAAAATCTTCTGGAACACCTGTAAGGAGAACCAGAAAAGGAAGTGCTGGAAGTGTCAAAAGTTCAGATAGTCAGAGGAATGTTCCAAAGAAGAAACCTATTCCAAAGAGGAAACCTACCCCTAAGAAAAAAGTTCCTTCTCAGGAAGCCACTCCGATCCTTTCACCTGAACCGCAAAGACAGCTCAGGGACGAGGACTCTGATGCTACTGACACAGATGAAGAGATCACATACTCTGAAACTGCAAAGGATGAAAATCCCTCAGTAGCAAAACCTCCAAGTCCTCCAGCTGTCCAAGAAAAAGGGAAGACTCCAGCAATTGTACCCTATGATGAGAGCTCTGATGAAGAAGAAGAAGAGCAACTGGACAAATCATACAGGAAGAAGTTCAAAATCGTCCGACATCGTCAAAAGGCTGAAGAATTTGCTAAAGATCAAATGGGTGGCCCCGGAGGATCAAGTGGTGCTGCCCACTCCTCTCCAGATCCTGATGCGGTTAATCAACCCGATAAGGGATCTGGTGCCACCACTCTTCTGCAACAACAAAAGCCTGCAGAGGATACTATTGTATATGATTTTGAAAAACCGGAAACTGAGAAGACGGAGAAAGATAAAGATGATGATTATGACAAGTTGCTTCTGGATAGTCCTACACGCTCACAGAAGGAAACTTCTGAACCACCAAAGGACCCGGAATCTCCTCACATCTCCTCATCATCGGATTCTTCGTCTCATTCATCACAACCACCATCAACGAAGTCAACCAGATCATCATCCAAATCAGTGAAGAAACCACCTAAATCTTGGATTTCTCAGACTCATAAAAAGATTGTGAAAGCTGTCCAACAAGTCAGAAAGAAGGACATACTTTACAGGAAAATGAATTGGTTTGCTGACCAAATTCAGTACTTAAATGATGAGAAAGACAAGATGGAGAAAGAAAGGAAATTTGTTCAGAAGTTCATGAAGAGTCATCGAAAAGAGGAACTGAACGAAATGATCGAAGGTTACACTAACAACTACCTTCAGGATATCATTCCTAAAGTCCAAAAGGAACTGGAGAAGACAGCAAGAGATCATACCCACAAGTTTCTTCTCGACACTGTCCCCGGTGTGACTAGAGAAATATTTTCCAGACAACTCACTCCTAACATCGTCTCATTGGTTAAACATACAATGGCCAAAGAAACTGATCTCTCTGAATCTGAGTTAATCGCTAAACTAGTGATGCAAATGTCAAAGCGATCTGGAATGTTTACTTCAAATGAAGCTAAATTTTTTGAAAATCTACTTGATTTTCAACTCAGATCTTCATGCAAGGAGTCAGCCGATCAACCCAAACGACCAAGAGATGACGATGATAAGGATAAGGACTCTGCACCTAAACGTCAGAAGCAGTCTGGTAAATCTACTTCAATTCCACCTCCTCCACCACGGACTTCTTCTCAACAAAAGTCTCCTCCACCTCGGTCTTCTACTGATAAACCTCGGGACGATTCCGAGTTACCACCCCTGACTCATAAAACAGGTGATTACTTTGAGTATACGGGTGGTGACGATGAAGAGGTCCTTGAGCCCCGACAACAACCCACCTCACCTAAACAAGTGCAGAAACCAAAATCATCATCAAGGCCTTCGAAACAGAAGAAGAAGACGACTCTAACTGACGTCGTATCATGGCTTGATGACGATAAAACTACAGAATTTGATTGGTTTGCTACTCTTGTTAACGACACTCCCTACCCTGAAGAAGGTCAAGAATTGGTAGATGGTAGTACCTTGGAGCATGCAAAAATTTTGCAAGAAAGATTCCGTGTGAAGAAGATGACGAAATCCGAGTTGAAGCGCATCAAGAATGAAGCATTCCTTCTTTTGAAAAACAGCTCAGAAAGTGCAATCGAGGTTGAATATCACCTTGAAAACATTGCTCGAGCCATGTCTAACAACATGGATTGGCTCAACCCAGAAGCAAACATCGACTTCACTAAACGGGACAACCCTCCATATTACACTGACTGGACCAAACCTCTACCAACAATCGGCCAACCAGATGAACCAAGGATTCCCTTCCGATATTTCTTCAACAAAGACCTGGAATTTCTTCTCCATGGTGGCGATTGTTCAAGGAAATACGCTACATCATTGACTCTTCCATTCCCAACAGCTATTTACTCAAACTGCATAGCTATCGAGGAACGTGCAAATCACTTGTTTTCTGACAACGTGCAAGCATACGACCAAGATGCATTGTATGGGATTCATCATTGGCTTGAACGCCGAAGAATCTACTACAGAAGCTGCCTGGTTCAGAAGTCTCAACACGCAGTGTATAGTTCTAAGGACATCGTGGCCATCAAACACATTGATCTCAAGTCTAAGTGGGACTACACATTCTTGAAGAATATCATAGTCAAACGACAAGATGAACAGGACTATGGATTCTCCGAGGCTGACTTTGAGAACTTGTCCCTCAACGACATCGAAGACATGTACCTTGCCAAAGTACAGGGTCGTATGAGACAATTCTCGACTGAAGTTCAACGCGAATTTATCAAGTCACTTCTCATCTTCATTAGACGCATCGTGATCAAAGAACGTGTTGAAGATATCCAGATGGCTGTTGAATCTTATCAGACGCGTGTCAACCTCACTCCTCCAACGCTTGATCTTCCCGACATCAATCAGCTAACTCAATATACGCTCATCAGCAAACCATTCGGAGTTGTTTACCGCAGTGAACTTCAACGAAACTGCTTAATGGCATGTAGTGAACTCCACAAATTCGGGGATCATACCTTGAAGCTGGTTAGGGATAGATTGGCGTACAGGTTGAAGGATATACGCCTGAAAGTTGGGTCTCCTAAGCGCTGGAATTCTCATGACAGGAGGGATGTGAGACGAATCATCACCATGATTGATGAACGGTTGTTCAGAAGGGATCAGTTCAGACGATTGGAGAGCTATGTTGGTGGTCGACCCAGGAGAAACATCACCGGCTTTCAACGCCCTGTGCGCACTCCTGGGAACATCACTGCACTTCCTGGTACCCCTTGAATTGCTTCCTTCATATAATTTTGGATGTATGATTATATATGTTAATGGCTTGTGCACACATAACAGTGTACAACCCGTAATTGACAAGAAAGGACCCTGTGGTACGCCTCAGTGCCACAATCCTTATAAAAGGAGCGAAAGCTTCTTACTTTTGAGTAAAACCTATCAAACCTTTCATTTTTCAAGGTTTTGCTCAAAAACACAAGTACTTCCCCATATGATTTTCCAAAACTCAACCGTTTATATCACTAGTTGAGGGGGAGTATTTGATTTAAAACTTTGTTCACAAATTGTTCACAGTGGTCACTCTTCCCGCAACACTCAAAATGGTCATATTTATTCTCAACCGTTCAAAAATAACATTTTTATATGCCATTTTGAGGGGGAGAAAATTGTGTGATAAGAAATATGTTGTGAAAAAATGCAAATGAATCTGTGAACCTCAGACTTAACCAACGAATTGACGGTACTAAACTGTTAGTAACTCGAAAAGACTTGTCCTGGACGGGTAATAATTTCAAGCTAGTTCGCTAGTAATGTAAACGTGTCTCGCAAAGGACTTGTCCAAGTAGAAAGTACCATTCGAGAAACTTTTGATAGCCATGAACTCTGACGGGTTTGACAACCTTCCAAGGTTCGTCTACACCTTCAAGGTAGTTATTAGAGCTAGTTGTCACCTAAAAGCTGACAATGTAACTCTTTAACTATTCAACGTAACCGTGTCTCGCGGGAGATTGTCTATCTTCAGTGGATCAATTCAAAAAGTGCGCGCTCTTTCCTCACTGTGCATTTAACCATTAAAACTATTAAGCACATGTGGAGGGGGAGTATTTATGAAAAACTTCATCTCTCACAGTGGTTCAAACATGTTTTTCATTAACAAACCCTTTGAGAGATATTTTCACATACAGTGGTTTAAATGGCAAACATAGGTTAGTCATGGAGTTATAAGGTGACTAAGGTTAGGAATAACCGTCCTATGATCCGCCAGAGCCGGAGGGATCTACCCAAGGACACTACCATTAGTTAGTGTTAGAAGTCCTTAGGAATGATTATAAAAAGGAGAAAATGAGAATCGGAGAAAGAAGGAGTTGAAGAATCAAAATGAAATGTAAAGTAAAGGGTGAAAAGAAATAGCCCTCCAGATTATTCAACTTAGGGCAGACACCGGGTTCAATTCATATGCTACTGGTTGTCACTTAGTGACACCGGTATTGAAGATTAAAAGTCGTCATGGACCCAGTGACGCATGCACTAAACCTTCTTAGCCACTCAAGTTTTACTCAACAAAAGCTTGTTTCATTCTCACAGGGAACCCTACGTAAACTATTGGCTTTCTCTTAGAGATCACTGGTATTGAAGAAGGAGACCCTCTCCCTAGTCTCCGCTCAGGAAAACCAAAACGCACTATTGAGTCTAGAGCCACGAGATTCATCAAAAGATCTCTTAAGAACACTTCACATTTAATCACTTGATGATCAACAAATAAGATCATCAGTGGTTCATATCGAGTCCTTCACAGATCTTAGCAATCTGTCGAGAACATTTATGAGAGGTTCACATATGTGATCCTCAGTGATTGAATGGAAACTCCTGCCAGGGTTAACATCAAACAGCCCTGACAGCAGGTCACTTCGGTAACTCCCCGTGGATTACGCGGAGTGTGTCTCAAACGGTCTACAGTCGTGAGGTGATGCTTCGGTGTACCTCAGCGACTCATCTGAACTGTAGATGTATTTCGGTACATCGCGTTATCTCACTTGTGGGACTCCAGTTCAGGAACGGCCTTTGTAAGAATTAGAGTTGTGTTTTCACACTATGCTGTTAACACTCTCGAAGTTCAAACTTGTAAGTGCCGGAAACCGCTTATTACTAACCGTTTGAAATGTTTTCTTCTTATGGAAGCTCCGGAGCGGGATGATCGTGCTGATTCTTCTCATGCTCACGCCAATATCAACACTAATGAAAGTTCTATTCGAATGCAACACAACAGTCAGAATGATTCTTCATCAATCAAAGAATCTACAAAGTCAAAGACTTAAAGAACTTCATCAGCATTGATTTCCAACGTCAAAGAGCGTGTGAGCATGTTGAAGAATGACGTGGAGACACTGGAGCAGCAAAGCAGACCTGAGGCAGACTGATACGGACAACAACATACTATCACTTTCACCACAAAGAACAATGATCAAAGAACAAAGTTAAAGATGACGTCGAAGCATAACTGTTCAAAGATAACTATCTATCTACGCTGGGGAGATTGTTCGAATCAAGACAATTCCTCTCACAAGAAAGAAGAATGTCAGAAGACGTCACAGCTACTATTACATCAACGCCTTCACCGTTTACATTCATATATACTTGAGGGGGAGATTGTTGGAATTACTCCTAAACAGTATTTCAAGTATTTATATTTCATATGTAATAGGTAGCTTTATTATGGCCTTTATGTTTGTTTAAGGTCAAGCTTATGTAGAAGGCCTATAAGCTTAGGCCCAAGCCCAATAAGGAATAGGGAAGGAGAGGGAGTGTTGCCCTAGCTCCTTGCCTATATAAACAATGTAATAACCCTCACTTGAGGGTTGGTTGTTCAAGTTATTCTCTTTCACTCACTCTTTCCCTTAACCGTATTATTGTTTATGCGTGTGTGGGTGTTTAGCTTGTTCAATCGCCTTCATCTCTTCTCTTATAACTTGTGTTTGTAAAACTTGTGACCTAACACATACAAAGGAAGTAAAGGAAGAAAAGACATACCATAACCATAACAAATCTATCGGTGGTCGGCTCGGGTACAATGTGTCCTTCTTCGCCCATTGTTGACTGAGAAACCGTTAGAGTGGCCAAAATTACATCAAGTATCCAATTTTCAATCTACATTCGAGATTTGAATCAATTGATGATATTATTCTACTAACTAAAAGTTAATAATCAGATAAATTTGTGCGACAGAACCCGGGTTCCTGAACATTTTTATAAATTAAAGAGCGATATAGTTTGGTAAAGCTGCTTACCTGTTATGATAATATTGAAGCATTATACCTAAATACTATTTTTTTTTTTTTTTGCATTATACCTGTTTAAAAAAAATTATGTGCACATGTGTTTTGCATTATATGGTAATTGTATTTTTCATTTATACATATGTGTTTTGTATTTGCACATGTATTTTTAAGAAATATTACATTAATATAAATACAAACAATAAATTTTTAATAATAGATTTATGCAATTTCAAATTGTATTACTCTAGTGAAATGATATTTAAATTTATCACAAACATCAGTATGTTTACACTTGAATTAAATTTTATCACACATATATGAAGCTTGCACATGTGCATAATCCAATGTCTTTACAGCTGGTTTATCTTTTAGGCATGCACATGTATTCCTCGCCTAGTTCAAGAAACCATGAAATCTTAAGATGTATTTTTAATCCTTGTGCACATATGTTTTTAGCGTCTCGCTCATCTTACTTGTTATAAACACATGTGCACTCTTTATATCAATCATGGTCCTTATCTCTATCAAACATGTTTGGTACCTAAAACTACAAAAAAATGCATACCTCTTTTCTTGATTTATACAGCCTTTAAACACATACGCACACCCTTTTCATTAGTTTTTTACCAGCCATAAATGAGTGAAAACATATATCCGTAATATATTTCTGACTTGTGCACATAAGACCATATTCTTAACTTCTTTGACAAATTAGTACAACCTTAATACACAAAATAAAAATGCACCCTTAAATCAGAACTAAACACAAAATATCTTTATATTATAACTAAAAACATATATGCACTTTCAATGCATTTAAACTCCGAAACTCTAAAAACACATATGTACAGAAGACATCAAATTCATTAAAACTGTAAAAACACATATGTACATTCAATAAAAATATGAATGATTTATTATTTAATCCGAAAATTGCAATTTACATTCAATAAAAATGAGTTACGATGGATGTGAAAAAAATAAAAATACATGTGCACCAGCACTGTGAATACATGTAAACTCTTAAATGTTACTCGTATCAAGAAAAGACAATACTATATTCTATTATAACTTCACTAGAACTTGTTAGGATTTAGTAAATCCAGTTATTAAAGAGTCGGTCACCTCAAGTATATGTAATCGTTAGAAAGCTCGTAGTCGTAGATTATTTAATGTTTAGTAGTATTTAGTTAAGTAACACCGTGGAGGATGGACGGGTCTTTACCCACTGTATGCCTGATCCACAGCCCGTAGGTGGCGATTTGTATAAGACTATAAATACTCTCTACCTCCCAAGGTAGAGAGTTGGAGCTCATAATAATACTTTCATTTTCTCTCACTAAGTTCCCAAATCTCTAACTCTTTCTCTCTCTAAAACCTTGTATTAAACTCCTACTTGTGATCATGTTATGATGTGTTTATGAAATCCAATATGTTACAAATGGTATCAAGAGCCATGGTTTGATCATCTCTTTTACATATCCTTGGATTTCTAGTGGTTTTTGAGTTTGAAAAAGTTTAGTGGTTTTTGCATCATTTGGATCATTTCTTGTGATAAAGTTTGAATTTTGGGTGTACTTTTGTGTTTAGAATCATTGTATGTGATTGGGTTTTGATTTGGAAAGCTTGAATCACTGTGGTTGGGCTTGTTTTGGATTGAAAAGTGTGTTTTTGAAGTTTTTCTTGCTAGCGACTTGACTCTCGTAGTGTTTTTCTTCGTAGCTACTTGCTTCAGTAATTGTTAGCGATTTGTAGTGTTAATTGTTAGCGACTTGTCTACTGAGACAAGCCGACAAACAGTACAAGTTAGTGGATTCTCCACTACGGCTAGCGACTTGGTTAGGTTAGCGACTTGCTTTCAATTTTGTTAGCGACTTGTACTTTGTATTCTCAGCGACTTGATATTAGCGACTTGGATCTTAGCGAGTTGTTCTTTAGCAACTTGACTGTTTAGCGATTTGGTATTATAGCGAATTGCGTCCAGCGACTTGGGTCTTAGCGACTTGGGCTTAGCGACTTGATTCATAGCAACTTGAAGTCTAGCGAGTTGCTACTTAGCGACTTGGTGCTTAGCGACTTGGTTCAAGGATACTTAGCGACTTGGTTCTTAGCGACTTGGTTCAAGGATTCTTAGCGACTTGGTTGATCTTTTGTTTGTAATACGGTTTTCTCTTGATTTAGTAAAATCCCGTGAAAGAATCTATTTCCCGGTTTAATCATTGAGTTATAAAATCCCGTGAAATCTGTAAACATGTCTACCAACGTGCCTACAATCATTTCTACTGTAGTTGAGGACGTTCAAGCAGCTGGTTCAGATACTCGTCCACCCATGCTTGACAGAACTGACTACGACTCTTGGACTCAACGAATCAGATTGTACTGTCTTGGTAAGGAAAATGGAGTTAACATTCTCAAGTCAATTGATGAAGGACCGTATCAGGTTGAGACAACCAGAGACATACTTGACACTGCTGCAGATGGCTCAGTGATATTAGGACTGGACAGACCTAAAATGTATGATGAATGGACTGATAAGGAGAAGAAGAGATACGATGCAGACATCAGGGCTTCTAACATCATACTTCAGGGTTTACCTAAGGACATTTACAAGCTGATCAATCACAACACTAAAGCTAAGGCTGTTTGGGATAATGTCAAGATGCTTCTCTCGGGTTCTGAATTGACTAAGGAAGACAAAGAATCACAGTTGTATGATGAATTTGAGCACTTCAAGATGAAACCAGAAGAGAGTACCTATGAATATTATGTGAGATTCCACAAGCTTGTGAATGATATGAGGAATATCAAAATGACTATGCCAAATATTCAGCTGAACTCAAAGTTTGTGAACAACATGAATCCCGAATGGCATAAGTTTGTCACCTCTGTGAAGCTAACCAAAGGATTGAAGAATACAAACTATGAGCAACTATATGCCTTCCTTCTTCAGAATGAGAGACATGCTATGTTTTAAAAAAGGATTCTTGAACAGTTCAAAACCAACCAGGGAGAAACAAGTTCGTCAAATGACTCTACAGCTTTTTACACCAATGTTGGAATTACCACCAAAGCTTCTCAAGTCATACCCATGGGTAATGGTAATTACAAGCTCATCCCGGATCCAACATATAAGCCTCCTGACCCAAACACATTCATGGAAAACTTCATCAATCAACTGTCTCTCATGGTTAGTCAAAACATGAACTCTCTACCACACACCAACAATAACCTTAGAACATCATCCAATCCACACAATCAAGGTACTGTCAGAGATGGGAAGGTTATGGTGCAACCAGTTCAAGAAAGGCAGTATGAACAGGGAAGAGGTGGAGTTGGTAGAGGATATATGGCAAATCAGAATCGTGGAAGGAATCCAAATCAAGGACAAGAAAAGCCAGTCAAGTGCTACAACTGTGGTGGTGATGGACATATAGCTAGAAACTGCACATCTCCAAAACGCCCACAAAATGCAGAGTACTTCAGAGACAAGATGTCACTTGTGCAAGCTCAGGATAATGGAGCTGTGTTGGATGAAGATGAGCTGTTGTTTCTTGCTGAGGGAATGCCAAGACATATGATGCAGATGTGGATGAGCAGCCAATTTAGGAGATAGGTGATAATCATCAGAATGCCTTTCAAGTTGCAGACTGTGATGCATACGACTCTGACGTCGATGATGAACCTACTGCACAGACAATCTTCATGGCAAGCATTTCTCCAATGGTCTCTCCAAAGGTCTCATCATCACAGCAAGCTGGTCCATCCAAAGAATCAATCATCTCAGAGGTATAAAAACTATAAGATGATGTTGATGAGCAAAAGATACATGACAAAGTACAATCAACTAAAACTTTTGAGTCAGATATTAAAAATATGGGTAATATCAATGTTGTCCCATATGATCAATATGTGAAACAAAGTGAAAGTGAGACTGTACCAAGTGATGCATCTTCTGCAGTCAATGATGACTATTTTTTTGATGAATACACTGCATGTGCCCCTGATGATTCTGTTATTTCTGAACTAAATGCCTATAAAGAACAAGTTGCCATTTATGAACAACGTGCTAAGTTTGAGTTAACTACTCGTGAGCAGGAGTTGGATAACCAAATGCGTACAATTATCAGAAAAAGTAATTTTAGAGAAGAATTGTTAAAAAAAAAAAGTTAAACTCCTTACAAGAAAAGCTTTCTAAAACTGTTAAGCAAAAGCAAGAGCTTCAAGATAATGTTAAAGTGCTTAAACAAGAATTTAATGCTAAGGAATCAAAACTTTTGAATGACTTTTCAAATCTAAAAACTTTGAAAAACAAGCTTGAAAATAAGTTGTACGTAGAAGGGAACACCATTCAGACTGCTCACATGATCACTAAGCATAGAGTCTTAAGCGATAAGCACAGTATCCCCATTATAAAGGAATCCAACTCTGAGTATGGTAAAAAAGCAAAAGCTGCTCAAAATGTAATCTATGATGGCAATGAGATTCTTAAACCTAGACAGAAACCTAGTTGCATTGAGTGCACTGAGGAAGATAGAAAATTAGATGATGCATCTAGGGAGAAAATGGATATGAAGCTTAACGATCCTGCGTGTAAAGAGAATAACATAACGATCAAACCCCATGATTACACTAAGGAAAATTGGATATCCTTAAACAAGTTTAAGCCTCAGACTCTATTAACCCCTGAACAAGTGTTCTGGAAAAAGGATATGGATATGCAAAAAGCTAAAAATCTTGTTGAAAAGAATCCCCCTAGTAGGAAATTGCCTCAAGAAACTGTGTATCCTCCTAATACACCAATGCATTTAATTCCTAGATCTATTGCCACTAATAGCAAGACTTTAATCAGCATGTATGTTGTTTATCAGTTGTTTGTTGATTTTGAGAAAACGTGTAAGAAGAGAATTACACCTACAGGGATAACTGAGGGGGAAAGGGGTTTTGAGCAAACTAAAGAATGTTATTTAACTGAGGTCATGCCTTTCTTTAAACAATTAAAAGGTCAATTTGAGAATCTTCAAAAAGGAATAAATTCAGATATTAAAGAAATGGAAAAGGAATTTGATGCAATGATAGTTGAGGTCAATGATTATGAACAGGAACTCAAATATAATGAAGTTGAAAGGAAGAACTTGCATATCTTAAATGAGAATTTGATTTCGAGTTGTGTGGCTCAAGATGTGTTTTATACTGTTACTAAGCACTCTATTACTGCTTCTCGATTTCATGAATTATCTATTGCATTGAAAGTTACCCATGATCATGTCATTGAGCTTGAAAACAAAAACTCAGAACTAGATGAGAAAATTGATCAGGATGATCACCATAATTTGGTAAAACATCTTTCTAAACTAGAAGTTGAACATTCTGATTTGTAACTAAAATATCAACATCTTAAAGAAAATATCAAAACCTCAAATATCAAGACATCCTCAGATGTTCCAGAGTTTGATGCAGTTTTTCAGATAAACAAACTTGACGAACAGATTCAAGCTCATTGTAACACGATCAGAAAATTGAAAGCCCAAATTTCACAATTAAAGGGTGAAAAGAACAATGTGACTGGCTCCCAAATGCCTCCTCCTTTAGATTCTCAGTATTCTCAGACTTTTCATCTTCAAAACTTGGTTAATGCTTTACAAAAGGAAAACGAGGGTTTTCTTGAAGAAAATGAAAAAGTTAAACAACACTTTAAAGAGTTATATGATTCAATTAAAGTCACTCGTGACAAGAACAACGAAAAAATAACGTCTTCACGAAAGGAAATTAAGAATCTGAGGAGACAGGAAAAAGGGAAACTGCCACTTGTCTTTAATGAGAATGTTGCATCAAGATCATCCTCAGACTGCAAATATACTGTGACTGTTAAATACATTCCTCCTCATCTTAGGAATATTGAACTTGTGTTTCATAACTATTTTGCTCACCTTAAGGATAGTCTAGAATGTCTCCGTGAGATTGTGGAAGAGGATTTTATTAATAAGCCTCTTGATAGAGAAATTAGGTTTGCGTGCATTCAAGCCAAATGATCTCAGGAGCTGCTAGAATGTTTAATAGCAACATGTCCTAAATCCTTAGGTGCGAAAGGTAAAGCTGTGATGCCTTGTTCTATGCCTAGTGCCAAGCATACAAACCATTCTATGCCCACTATTAAGAAAGTGAACACTAATGTGCCTTCAAGTAGTTCAGATCCCTGCACTTCTAGTTCAGGAATGGAAAAAGTAGCAAAACCAACTAATGTTCCAATTCCCTCTACAGGAGTAAGAAGTGACACCAAAGCAAGTGGGTCAAAGCCTCAAGGCAACACAAAGAATGATAGGACCTTGCATGCTAGGAATGTTCAGTGGAAGAGAGTAGAAGATCACCTTTGGGAGAATTTGAATAAGACGAGTCGTGTTGATTCTAGTGTTAGCTCTAAGCGTACTGTAATTAATGCAAATTCTGCTACTTTTGGTAAAACATGTAATGATGATCGCGTGGTTTCTGTTACTAATCTTGAATGTGGTGTGAATGATTTGTCTAATGTTGTTAAATGCCCAGTTAAAATTGTTAATGTTAAAATTCAAGCTAAAAAGGCAAAAAGGCAAAGGCGAAAGAAAGTTAGAAAACAATGGAAATCCACAGGAAGGAAATTTACTAATATAGGTTATCAATGGATACCTATTGGCCGTAAGATTAATGTGTTGTGCCCTAAATTTGCTAAGTCAATGCTCACTAGAAAATGGATGCCTACTGGTAGAACTATTCCCTTAAGAAGTGAACATACTTTAAATAGGTCAAATACGGACACTATCACTGCATCTATTTCGGATGAGTCCATTGCTTCTACTTCTGATGTGGGTGTTCCAATCACTGTTACTAACCAAATGGAACCCATTCTTGCATGGGGATCCCAATTATCCAGTTATCCATTCTTGTCTGTGTTCAACTGCAGATCGTTCAAATCGTTCTGTGGTACCTGGACTCGGGCTGTTCCAAGCATATGACTGGAGACCGGTCACGGCTCATGAACTTCGTGAGTAAATTCATCGGAACTGTGAGATTCGGAAACGATCATTTTGGTGCTATTATGGGTTATGGAGATTACGTCGTTGGAGATAGTGTGATTTCCAGGGTATATTATGTTGAAGGTCGTGGAAATAATCTATTTTCTGTCGGACTATTTTGTGACTCAGATTTAGAAGTGGCCTTCATAAAACATACTTGCTTTGTTAGAGAACTTGATGGTGTGGAACTTCTCAGAGGAACTCGTGGTTCAAACCTATACACCATCTCTATCGAAGACATGATGAAATCTTCACCCATCTGCCTGCTGTCAAAGGCTTCTAAAACTAAGTCATCGCTATGGCACCGTCGTCTCAATCACTTAAACTTTGGTACCATAAAAAATCTTTCCAGAAAGGACTTAGTAAGAGGACTACCTAGACTTAAGTATGAAAAGGATCATCTTTGTTCAGCATGTCAATTGGGAAAAAGCACGAAATATGCCCACAAACCAAAATCTACAAACTCTGTAATGGAAGTTCTTCATACTCTTCATATGGATCTGTGCGGACCAATGAGAGTGAAAACGATAAATGGGAAGAAATACATTCTAGTAGTTGTTGATGACTACTCTCGATTTACTTGGGTAAAGTTTTTGAGGACAAAGGATGAAACTCCAGATGTCATCATCAAACTCATCAAACAGCTTCAGGTTCGACTCAACAATACTGTTAGAATTGTTCGAACAGACAATGGCACAGAGTTTGTTAACAAAGACTTAATTCAGTTATATGAAAGTGTTGGAATCAGTCATCAAAGAAGTGTTCCACAAACTCCTCAACAGAACGGTGTAGTTGAAAGACGAAATCGAACTCTTGTGGAAGCCGCAAGAACAATGCTAATTTATTCAAAGGTTCCAATGTTTCTATGGGCTGAAGCCATTGCCACTGCTTGCTACACCCAAAATCGTTCCCTTATTCACACCTCTCATGGAAAAACTCCATATGAACTTGTCCATAAATGAAAACCTGATCTATCCTACCTTCGTGTGTTTGGTGCTTTATGTTACTCAACTAATGACCGTCAAGATTTAGGTAAACTAAAAGCTAAAGCGGACATAGGAGTATTTGTAGGTTATGCACCAAACAGAAAAGGATACCGAATCTACAACAAGAGAACCCGAAATATCATGGAAACAATTCACGTTACGTTCGATGAGCTGACCGGTCAAATGGCTCCAGGACAATCCAGTTCTGGACCCGCATTTCAACCGTTATCAAGTAGTCCTATCAGTTCAACTCTTGTTTCTAATCCCTCACCAGCAACTCCTTATGTACCTCCTTCAGAAGATGATTTGAAGAAATTATTTGATCCAATGTTTGATGAACACTATGAGCCAAGTGCTAATGATATGTCAATTCCATCAATAGAGGCTGCTTCTATCCCTGTCAATGAAGTTAACCATTCAGTTTCAATGTCATTAAGTCAAGAAGCACCTGCTGCTGATCAATCTGTCTCATCAACTAATCATCAATCATCAAGTGTACACAATGGAAATGTTGCTGCTGTTACAGATGATGAAAACCCTTTTGCTCCTCCAAAAGATAAACCCTTTGAAAACATATTTGCTCCTGAGTCATCATCAGAACCATCTTCTTCAGGAGATATCGACTCTGCTACTTCAGTTCCTCAACAACAACCACATGAACACCTTAGAAAATGGACACATGATCATCCATTGGACAACATCATTGGAAACCTTTCTCGTCCAGTATCCACATGGAAACAACTTGCAACCGATGATTGAAGACAGCTGGTTCAATGCCATGCAAGAAGAAATTCATGAGTTTGATCGACTAGATGTATGGGAATTAGTACCTGCTCCAGATTGTGCAATGATCATTGCTCTAAAGTGGATCTTCAAAGTAAAACTTGATGAGCATGGTGATGTTTTAAAGAACAAGGCTCAATTGGTTGCAAAAGGACACCGTCAAGAGGAGGGTATTGACTTTGAAGAATCATTTGCTCCTGTTGCTCGTATCGAGGCAATCAGAATCTTCTTGGCTAATGCTGCAAGTAAGAACATGGTAGTCTATCAGATGGATGTAAATATGGCTTTTCTTAACGGAGATCTTAAAGAAGTCATATACGTCAGCCAGCCTGAAGGCTTTGTGAATCCAAAGCATCCTACTCACGTCTATCGTTTGAAGAAGGCTCTTTACGGTTTGAAGCAAGCTCCAAGGGCTTGGTATGATACGCTATCAAAGTTTCTTCTATCTACTGGATTCAGCAAAGGAGCAGTTGATCCGACATTGTTCACAAGAACGTCAGGCAAACATTTAATTCACGTTCAAATATATGTTGATGATATTATTTTTTCCTCGACTGACCCCAATAAATGTGACCGATTTTCCAATGAAATGGGTTCCAAATTTCAAATATCAATGATGGGAAAAATGTCATTTTTCTTGGGATTACAGATTTCACAAAGTCCCGGAGGCATTTTTATAAATCAATCTAAATATGCAAATGAGATTTTAAAGAAATTTGGATTTGATTATTGTGACCCTGTTGACACTCCCATGATAGAGCGTACTAAATTGGGTGAGGACCACTCAGGGATCATGGTAGACCAAACGAAATATCGTAGTATGATTGGATCCCTGATGTACCTCACAGCCAGTAGACCAGACATTCTATTCGCTGTTTGCATGTGTGCTAGATATCAGGCTAAGCCTACCAAAAAGCACCTTGAAGCGGTTAAACGGGTCTTTCGGTATCTCCAAGGAACCATCAGTATGGGTCTTTGGTACCCGAAGGACACCGGTATGTCACTAACAGCCTATGCAGATGCTGATCATGCAGGATGTCAAGATACACGTCGAAGTACGTCTGGAGGTGCTCAGTTTTTAGGTGATAAGCTTGTGAGTTGGTCTTCAAAGAAACAAATTAGTACTTCTATTTCCTCTACAGAGGCTGAATACATAGTCGTGTCATCTTGTTGTGCTCAAATCCTATGGATGAGATCCCAATTATCTGACTATGGCTTTGAATTCAACAAAATTCCTCTGTACTGTGATAATAAAAGTGCTATTGCTCTTTCATGCAACAATGTTCAACACTCAAGAGCAAAGCACATTGACATTCGACATCATTTCATCAGGGAGCAAGTAGAAAACGGTGTGGTGGAACTCTATTTTGTAAGAACTGAATACCAATTAGCAGACATCTTCACCAAAGCTCTTCCTAGAGAACGTTTTGAGTTTATCCTCCCACGACTTGGTCTAAAGAGTCTTCAACAGGAAACACTCAAACATTTTCAAGAGGAAGACGAGGAGTAAAGGTCTTTCTTCATCCATCTCTTGTAAATACTTATTTCGAAAAGCAAAATACAAAATTACAAAATCTACAAAAAGCAAATAGAAAAATATAAAACTTTCAAAAAACCATAAAAAAAATTGAAAATCTTTAAAACTTTTAAAAATACTGTCTTTTTGTCATGTTTTTCTCTATTCGATAATATCTACGGTCTTTGTGCTGTCATTCAAAGAATGACACGGGACTTTAGATATTGTTCGAATGTTTTAAAAAAAATCAAAAAAAAAAATTGAGAGAAAGTGAAATAAATGGTTTATTGTCATTTCAGGCAGTAACCCGTTTTTCAAAGAAAGAACAGAGCAATGATTTTTCTTGTTTTTCAAATCTCATGCTCTGATTCTATAAAAAATTACTTACTATCCAATGAAAACTAATTGCTTTGAAAAAAATAACTCGGACTCTATTTTTGAAAATCATCTGGACTTAACGTTTTCAAAAATATCTATCTCTCAATCAAAAACTTATGTCATTGATTGAGGGGGAGAATGATTTCAATTAAATCAAAAGGTTATTCGTAATACAATTGTTTTCAAAAAAAATAATAATAAATAATCATGCATGTTTAATCAATGGAGTTTAAAGTCTCATAATCCGATCCTTATTAGTTAAAATGTTTTCATAATCAAGTCACAATTCTCCTCAAAAGCTTTCAAAATCAATTTAAATCTACAAATATCACAAATCTCAAATGATTTGAAAATTGTGATCGGGGGAGAATTTGTGATTTAAATTGGATTTAAAATAATGATTCGATAAATGGTTTCACAAGTGTTTTGCAAGCTTTCCTCCCCACATGTGCCAAACGATTTCAAATTTTCCATGCACATGTTGAGGGGGAGCATCCTTTTAAAACCACAAAGAATTGAAACGTGATTGATTTGTCTCTAAGTTCAGGTTCCTTCTAATATGTGCAAAACTCTTTGAAACCTCGAGGCACATATTAAGGTGGAGCAAACTTATGAAAACCTCATCCTTCCTCAATATGCTTTATATACTTGATTTGATCAGGGAAGTGATGTTGATATCTTTTAGAAAATGGTAATCAAAGAAGTTAATTCTTCTTCTTGCCTCCGTGTGCTAAAATGATTTCTAATACATGATGCACATGTTGAGGGGGAGCTCTTTTTCTAAAAATATCAAAAACAATTCACGTACAAAATGCTTTGATAATATATCATAAGTATCTGGATTGATTTTCAAATGATTTTCAATTGGTTCCAACGGCAGATGAACAATACCAAATAGACCGACCAAATTTACTTTATGTATGGTGATATAAGGTTGGTTAGGTTAGATATTCGTTCCCACGATCCGCCAGAACCAGAGGGATCTACCCAGGGATAATCCACTAGATAGTGTAGAGTCCTTAGGTATGATGAAAAAAGGAGAAAAGTGAGATATGGGAAGAGTGCGGACTGAGATAGAGCTAGAACTGGAATAAACCCAACAAGGTTCTAGTTATGAAATCTCGGTAAGCACTGAAGAGGTTGAAGAATGAAAAAGAATTGAATGTGAAAAGGGGTGAAAAGAAATAGCCCTCCAATAATTCAACCTTAGGGCAGTAACCGGGTTCAATACATATGCTACTGGTGTTTACTAAGGTAACATCGGTATTGAAGACAAGACGTCATGGACCCAGTGACGCACTGCACTACAACTTCCCAAACCACTCAAGTTCCTCTTAAAAGGGCTTGTTTCATTCTCACGGGGAACCGACATTATCTATCGACTTTCTCTTAGAGTTTGTTGATATTGAAGAAGGAGACCTTCTCCCTAGTCTCCGGCATAGGAAACCAAATGTGCATAATTGAGTCTAGAGCCACGAGATCATCAAATAAATCTCATTAGGACATTGTCAATGAAGACTCTCTGTTTCACACAATGTGGAAAGAGAGATTATATCTTATGAGTCCTACGCATTATCCTTGTGGTATTGCCAGAACATCTGAGTGATATGCAAACATATTCACAATGAAGATGGAAAGCCTTCTGGAGCCAACATCAAACAAGCTCCTGGTGGGTGCCATGTGAGATCTATCCAATAGATCAACCATGTTACAACTGAGCAGAAACAATGGGGCGATTCAATCTTTTGAATCAATCCTGGTTCAGGTTATGGATTGACGAATACCTTTGAAAAACCGGTCTTTGTGCTTAAAAAACTCTTTTCTTTAGCACATCGACTGTGTACTAACATTTCAAAATAAAAGGAGTTTATGATTGATAATTGATTTTCATTAAAACCTTCGTTGTATTGCAAAAACAATTTCTATTGAGCGATACACGATTGTTTTTCAAATCTCTTTTCATCAATCAGTGAATCTCAATTCGCTGGTTCACTCACTCCGTGTTGTCTTCTTTGAGACGTTCCGGTTTGAGAACAGCTAGAGCAGCTGCGAAACCCTGTCAAGGAAATTCTTCGGAATTATACCTGATCACAGGCAGTACTTGTACTGATCAATGGGGAACCGTGGGCCGTGTACCTCAATTCAACGAAAGTGATCAAAGACAATTTCGTGCACTTTATTGCTAACTGTTGTATGCAGGTACGCCCGACGTTTGCAGCTGATCAGAATGAAGCGGTCAATCCATAGCCGCATGCTCACTCAACACATTCATTTCTAAAGAAATCATGATGAAGTGCATCAACGACTCTGATATTTTCACTCCATGCTTCTGCTACGCTGCTGCAAATATCATGAATCAACTAAAGCTTTCGCTACTCTGATAAGAAGAAATCATAATCCAGAATGTGAGCATGTCGGTCCAAATGTCACGACATCACATAATACCAACACCACAATGGAAGAGTCAGAGATTTATGTTAGCTGATGATCTCAATGCTGGCTCAAAACTCATTATCACGTGGATCACTTTAAGATCTCCACTAGGATTAACCAAACATGTAAAAATGAAAAATCAATGACTACGAGCTTCAGAGCAAAGAACATTAACAAGAATCCAAGAACAATCTTATTGTAATATCTGTTTATATTCAATGTAATTTTGAGGTGACCTCTCTTAGGGGGAGATTGTTAGGATTTAGTAAATCCAGATATTAAAGAGTCGGTCACCTCAAGTATATGTAATCGTTAGAAAGCTCGTAGTCGTAGATTATTTAACATTTAGTAGTATTTAGTTAAGTAACACCGTGGAGGACGGATGGGTCTTTACCCACTGTATGCCTGATCCACAGCCCGTAGGTGGCGATTTGTGTAAGACTATAAATACTCTCTACCTCCCAAGGTAGAGAGTTGGAGCTCATAATAATACTTTCATTTTCTCTCACTAAGTTCCCAAACCTCTAACTCTTTCTCTTTCTAAAACCTTGTATTAAACGCCTACTTCTGATTATTTTATGATGTGTTTGTGAAATCCAATATGTTACAGAACTCAATGATTTTACATTGATGATTAGTACCTGATTAGCTAAATTGCAACTGAAACATTTTATACCCATATAAGAATCTTTAGATCATTGCCCAAAAATTATGAGATAAAAAATGATTTATATACATGGGATCTTTCCGCCAGCATCAAGATACACATCACAATCATATATTTTATCTTTAGTTTTCGTAACTCTTATAGTAAAAAAGTGTTCTCATTTTATTAACTTAAAATGTTTGACACGTCTGACAATGTATATCTTATAAAAAGAAGGCACAAAATCAAAGGTAATATATAAGAAAAATTTACATAATATATCCATTTGTCAATTACATAATATAAACATACCAGTTAGAAAAACAATTCATATTCCTTGGATCCAGATTTGACCCAAAAAAAATGCATACACAATTTAATAATAGTGTCTTTATACAAGTTGAAGATTCGTGTGAATAATGTGTGTGTGTGTGTTTCATTTTGTTTATTGAAACCTTACTAATCATATAGATTGTATAATGTTTTGTTTTTGAGGATCGAGTTATTTAAGTAGTTATATTTCATTCTCAAAGTGGGAGGCTAGGGTTCTTGAGAGGAATAGATAATGTGTGAGGGAGAGAGAGTTAAAAATAAACACAGGTTTTGAAGAAACGGTTTTTGGGTTTGAGATCCTATCTTTACGGAGAAACTAAATTCCCACTTTGCCATTCATTAAATCTTTTCTTTCAAATTAAGTTGCATATATTTTCAAAAATGCCATTTTGCATTGACATGATGTACCATATGCATTATTATGAGTAAAAAGGTGGTTCTCGCAGTTCTCGCAATTTTTTTGGTTCTGCGAGAACCAGCATCAACCAATCAAATTTTTTGCATTTTGCAATTGACATGATGTACCATTTTGCATTGACATGATGTACCATAACCCTTCACTATATATATAGGGTGACGTTATTGTCAGAACCAAATAAATTGCGAGAACTGCGAGAACCAGCATCAACCAATCAAATTTTTTTGGATATTAAATTTTATTATGTAATTCAAAATGGTATAATGGTAAAAATACTTTTTTATTTTATTTTTGAATATTTAAAAAAAAACGTTTTTTTAAGTTCCCTAAATTCTAGGATTTTTTTTTTTTTTTTTTTTTTTTTTTTTTTTGCATTATACCTGTTTAAAAAAACATTATGTGCACATGTGTTTTGCATTATATGGCAATTGTATTTTTCATTTATACATATGTGTTTTGTATTTGCACATGTATTTTTAAGAAATATTACATTAATATAAATACAAACAATAAATTTTTAATAATAGATTTATGCAATTTCAAAATGTACAAATTGTATTACTCTAGTGAAATGATATTCAAATTTATCACAAACATCAATATGTTTACACTTGAATTCAATTTTATTACCCATATATGAAGCTTGCACATGTTCATAATCCAATGTCTTTACAGCTGGTTCATCTTTTAGGCATGCACATGTATTCCTAGCCTAGTTCAAGAAACCATGAAATCTTAAGATGTATTTTTAATCCTTGTGCACATATGTTTTTAGCGTCTCGCTCATCTTACTTGTTATAAACACATGTGCACTCTTTATATCAATCATGGTCCTTATCTCTATCAAACATGTTTAGTACCTGAAACTACAAAAAAATGTTTTTTTTATCATAAGCAAGTAGCAAATACATATGCACAATTTACAACATAAATGCATACCTCTTTTCTTGATTTATACAGCCTTTAAACACATACGCACACCCTTTTCATTAGTTTTTTACCAGCCATAAATGAGTGAAAACATATATGCGTAATATATTTCTGACTTGTGCACATAAGACCATATTCTTAACTTCTTTGACAAATTAGTACAACCTTAATACACAAAATAAAAATGCACCCATAAATCAGAACTAAACACAAAATATCCTTATATTATAACTAAAAACATATATGCACTTTCAATGCATTTAAACTCCGAAACTCTAAAAACACATATGTACAGAAGACATCAAATTCATTAAAACTGTAAAAACACATATGTACATTCAATAAAAATATGCATGATTTATTATTTAATCCGAAAATTGCAATTTACATTCAATAAAAATGAGTTACGATGGATGTGAAAAAAATAAAAACACATGTGCACCAGCACTGTGAATACATGTAAACTCTTAAATATTACTCGTATCAAGAAAAGACAATATTGTATTCTATTATAACTTCACTAGAACTCAATGATTTTACATTGATGGTTAGTACCTGACTAGCTCAATTGCAACTAAAACATTTTATACCCATATAATAATCTTTAGATCATCGCCCAAAAATTATGAGATAAAAAATGATTTATATACATGGGATCATTCCGCCAGCATCAAGATACACATCACAATCATATATTTTATCTTTAGTTTTCGTAACTCTTATAGTAAAAAAGTGTTCTCATTTTATTAACTTAAAATGTTTAACACGTCTGATAATGTATATCTTATAAAAAGAAGGCGCAAAATCAAAGGTAATATATAAGAAAAAGTTACATAATATATCCATGTGTCAATTACATAATATAAACATACCAGTTAGAATAACTGTAGGATATTGGATTTCACATACACATCACAACATTAACACAAAGTGGCGTATAGATGGAATTCTAGAGAGAGAAAGTTAGAGGTTTAGGGAACTTAGTGAGAGAAAGTGAAAGATATTATTATGAGCTCCAACTCTCTACCTTGGGAGGTAGAGAGTATTTATAGTCTTACATAAATCGCCACACATCGGGCTGTGGATCAGGCATACAGTGGGTAAAGACCCGTCCGTCCTCCACGGTGTTACTTAACTAATTACTACTTAACTTAAAAGAACTACGACTACGAGCTTTCTAACGATTACATATACTTGAGGTGACCGACTCTTTAATACCTGGAATTTCTAATTCCTAACAATCTCCCCCTAAGGGAGGTCACCTCAATCATGTACCAAAATTACATTGAATACAACCAGATAATACATTAGCAATTGATCTTGCATTCATGATGTAGTCCTTTGCTCCTAAGCTCGTAGTCATTGATTCTTCACATTGCATGTTTGGTTATTCCAAGTGGAGGTCTTTTACTGATCCACGTGATAATAAATTTGAGCCAGCATTTGAGATCATCAGCTATCAAAAATATCTGAGACATCCATTGTGGTGTTGTGACTTTGGGACCGACATGCTCACATTCTGGATCATGATATCTTCTCATTAGAGTTGCGGAAGCTTTAGTTGATTCATGATATTGGCAGCAGCGTAGCAGAAGCATGGAGTGAAAATATCAGAGTCATTGATGCACTAATCATGATTTCTTTTAAGATGAATGTGTTAAGTGAGCATGCGGCTATGGATTGACCGCTTCATTCTGATCAGCTGCAAACGTCGGGTGTACCTGCATACACCAGTTAGCAATAAATCGCACGAAAGTGTCTTTGATCACTTTCGTTGAATTGAGGTACACGGCCCACGGTTCCCCGTTGATCAGTACATGTACTGCCTGTGATCAGGTATAATTCCGAAGAATTTCCTTGACAGGGTTTCGCAGCTGTTCTAGCTGTTCTCAAACCGGAACATCTCAAAGAAGACAACACGGAGTGAGTGAACCAGCGAATTTCAAGTCCACTGATTGATGAAAAGAGATTTGAAAAACAATCGTGTATTGCTCAATAGAAATTGTTTTTGCAATACAACGAAGGTTTTGTTGAAAATCAATTATCAATCATAAAAACACCTTTTGGTTTGAAAAATGAGTACACGGTCGATGTGCTAAAGAAAAGAGTTTTTATGCACAAAGACCGGTTTTTTCAAAGGTATCCGTCAATCCATAACCTGAACCAGGATTGATTCAAGAGATTGAATCGCCCCATTGTTTCTGTTCAGTTGTCACATGGTTGATCTATATAATAGATCTCACATGCCACCTACCAGGAGCTTGTTTGATGTTGGCTCCAGAAGGCTTTCCATCTTCATAGTGAATAAGTATACACATCACTCAGATGTTCTGGCAATACCACAAGGATAATGCGTAGGACTCAAGATATAATCTCTCTTTCCACATTGTGTGAAACAGAGAGTCTTCATTGAAAGTGTCCTAATGAGATTTATTGATGATCTCGTGGCTCTAGACTCAATTTGTGCATATTTGGATCCTGTACTGGAGACTAGGGAGAGGGTCTCCTTCTTCAATATCAACCATCTCTAAGAGAAAGTCGATAGATAATGTCGGTTCCCCGTGAGAATGAAACAAGTCCTTTTAAGAGGAACTTGAGTGGTTTGGAAAGTTGAAGTGCAGTGCGTCACTGGGTCCATGACGTCTTGTCTTCAATACCGATGTTACCATCAGTAGCATATGAATTGAACCCGGTTTCTACCCTAAGGTTGAATAAATGGAGGGATATTTGTTTTCACCCTTTCCTCATTCAATTCTTTTTAATTCTTCAACCCCTTCAGTTCTTACCGAGACTTCATAGCTAGAACCTTGTTGGGTTTATTCCAGTACTAGCTCAGTCTTAGTCCGCACTCTTCCCATATCTCATTTTTCTCCTTTTATCATCATACCTAAGGACTTCTACACTAACTAGTGGATTGTCCCTGGGTAGATCCCTCCGGTTCTGGCGGATCATGGGAACACATACCTAACCTTATCATCCTTATATCACCGTACATAAAGTAAAGTTGGTCGGTCTATTTGGTATTGTTCATCTGCCATTGGAACCAATTGAAAACCATTTGAAAATCAATTCAGATACTTGTGATATATTATCAAAGCATTTTGTACCTGAATTGTTTTTGATATTTTTAGAACGAGAACTCCCCCTCAACATGTGCATCAAGTATTAGAAAATGTTTTGCACACGGAGGCAAGAGAAAGAATTAACTTCTTTGATTACCATTTTCTAAAAGATATCAACATCACTTCCTTGATCAAATCAAGTAGATAAAGCATTTCCGGGAAGGATGAGGTTTCCACAAGTTTGCTCCCCCTCAATATGTGCCTCGAGGTTTGAAAAGAGTTTTGCACATACTAGAGGGAACCTGCACATTGAGATAAATGATCACGTTTCAAATCATAGGTTTTAAGATAGATGATCCCCCTCAACATGTGCATTGAAAATTTGAAATCGTTTGTCACATGTGGGAAGGACAACATGTACATCCTTATAAAACCATTTACCGAATTATCAGTTTAAATCCAATTTAAATCACACATTCTCCCCCGATCACAATTATCAAATCATTTGAGATTTGTGATCTCTTATTGATTTAAATTGATTTTGAAAGCTTTTAAGGAGAATTGTGACTTGATTATGAAAGCGTTTTAACTGATAAGGATCGGATTTTAAGACTTTAAACTCCATTGATAAAACATGCATGTATATCTTTTGAAAACGATTTAATGCCAAATAACTTTTTAATTTAATTGAAATCATTCTCCCCCTCAATCAATGACATAGGTTGTTGATTGAGAGATAGAGATTTTGACAAATAAGTCCTGATGATTATCAAAAATAGAGACCGAGTTATTTTTCAAAGCATTTAGTTTTCAGCAGATAAATGTTTATAGAATCAGAGCATGGAATTTTGAAAGCATAATAAAACATGGCTCTGTTCTTTCTTTTAAAAACGGGTTATTGCCTGAAATGACAATAAACCATTTCTCTTTCTCCCAAATTTATTTATTTATTTTATTTTTTATTTTTTTTAAGAATTCGAACAACATCTAAAGTCCCGTGTCATTCTTTGAATGACAGCACAAAGACAGTAGATATTATCGAATAGAGAAAAAAAAACATGACAAATTGACAATATTTTTTGAAAAATTTTCGAATTTTTCATATTTTTATGGATTTTGAAGGTTTTATATTTTTCTATTTGATTTTTGAGGGTTTTATAATTTTGTATTTTGATTTTCGAATAAATATTTACAAAGAGATAGATGAAGATAGACCTTTACTCCTCGTCTTCCTCCTGAAGACGTTTGAAAGTTTCTGGTTGAAGGCTTTTCAAACCAAGTCGTGGAAGAATAAACTCAAAACGTTCTCTTGGAAGAGCTTTGGTGAAGATGTCTGCTAACTGATATTCAGACCTCACAAAATATAGTTCCACCACACCTTTTTCCACTTGTTCCCTGATGAAATGATGTCGAATGTCGATATGCTTTGCTCTTGAGTGTTGAACGTTGTTGCATGAGAGAGCAATAGCACTTTTATTTCACAGTACAGAGGGATTTTGTTGAATTCAAAGCCATAGTCAGATAATTGAGATCTCATCCATAAGATTTGAGCACAACACGATGACATGGCTATGTATTCAGCCTCTGTAGAGGAAATAGAAGTACTCATTTGCTTCTTTGAAGACCAGCTCACAAGCTTATCACCCAAAAACTGAGCACCTCCGGACGTACTTCGACGAGTATCTTGACACCCTGCATGATCTGCATCTGCATATGCTGTTAGTGACATACCGGTGTCTTTCGGGTACCAAAGTCCCATATTGATGGATCCTTGGAGATACCGAAAGACCCGTTTAACTGCTTCAAGGTGCTTTTTAGTAGGCTTAGCCTGGTATCTAGCACACATGCAAACAGCGAACAAGATGTCTGGTCTACTAGTTGTGAGGTACATCAGGGATCCAATCATACTACGATATTTCGTTTGGTCAATCATGATCCCTGAGTGGTCCTCATCTAGTTTGGTTCGATCAATCATGGGGGTGTCAACAGGGTCACTTGAATTAAATCCAAATTTCTTTAAGATCTCAGTTGCATATTTAGATTGATTTATGAAGATGACTCCGGGACTTTGTGAAATTTGTAATCCCAAGAAAAATGACATTTGTCCCATCATTGACATTTGAAATTTTGAACTCATTTCATTAGAAAAACGATCACATTCCATTGGGTCTGTCAAGGAAAAAATAATTTCATCAACATAAATTTGAACATGAGTTAAATGTTTGCCTGACTTCCTGGTGAACAATGTAGGATCAACTGCTCCTTTGCTGAATCCGGTTGATAGAAGAAACTTTGACAGTGTATCATACCATGCCCTTGGAGCTTGCTTTAAACCGTAAAGAGCCTTCTTCAAACGATAAACGTGAGTAGGATGCTCTTGATTCACAAATCCTTCAGGTTGGCTGACGTAGACGACTTCTTTAAGATCTCCGTTCAGAAATGCCGTCTTCAAATCCATCTGATAGACTACCATGTTCTTACTAGCAGCATTAGCCAGAAAGATTCTGATTGCCTCGATTCGAGCAACAGGAGCAAAAGATTCTTCAAAATCAATACCCTCCTCTTGACGGTATCCTTTAGCAACTAATCGAGCCTTGTTCTTCAACACATCACCATGCTCATCAAGTTTCACTTTGAAGATCCATTTAAGAGCTATAATCATAGCACAGTCTGGAGCAGGTACTAACTCCCATACATCAAGATGATCAAACTCATGAATTTCATCTTGCATGGCATTGAACCAGCTATCTTCATTCATGGCGGTTTTAACATCTTTTGGTTCAATCTTAGATAGTACGGAGTTGAAGAAACACCATAAGGCATCGGTTGCAAGTTGTTTCCGGGTGGATACAGGACGAGAGGGATTTCCAATGATGTTGTCTAATGGATGATCGTGAGTCCATTTTCTGAGGAGTTCATGTGGCAGTTGTTGAGGAACTGAGGTAGCTGAGTCGATGTCTCCTGAAGAAGATGGTTCTGATGATGATTCAGGAGTAGCAAATATGTTTTCAAATGGAGCATCTTCAGGAGTAGCAAAGGGATTAACTTCATCATTGATGCCAGAAACATCTCCATGATGTATATTTGAAGAATGATGATTTGTTGATGAGACTGAAGGATCAGCAGCAGGTGCTTCTTGACTTAAAGATATTGAGACTGAGGGATTGACTTCATTCACTGGAATATGAGCATCCTCTGTTGTAGGGATCAACACCTCATTAGTAATTGAATCATACAGTTCATCAAACATAGGATCAAACAATTTCTTTACATCATCTTCAGATGGAGGTACATATGGAGTTTCTTGAGAGGAGTTTGGAACAAGGGATGAACCAATGGGACTGTTTTGAAGAGCGGGTCCTGAGCTGGAGTGTCCAGGAGCCATTTGACCGGTCAGCTCATCAAACGTAACGTGAATTGTTTCCATGATATTTCGGGTTCTTTTGTTGTAGATTCGATATCCCTTTTTGTTTGATGCATATCCTACAAATACTCCAATGTCAGCTTTGGCCCTAAGTTTGCCTAAGTCTTGACCCTCATTAGTTGGATAGCACAATGCACCAAACACACGAAGGAAAGATAGATTAGGTTTTCTGTTGTGGACAAGTTCATATGGAGTTTTTCCATGAACAGTGTGAATCATGGAACGATTTTGTGTGTAGCATGCAGTGGCAATTGCTTCAGCCCAGAGAAACATTGGAACCTTTGAGTAGATCAGCATTGTTCTAGCGGCTTCAACAAGAGTACGATTTCGTCTTTCAACTACACCGTTCTGTTGAGGGGTTCGTGGAACACTTCTTTGATGGCTGATTCCAACGCTTTCATAGAATTCACTAAGTTGTTTGTTGACAAACTCAGTTCCATTGTCTGTTCTGATAATTCTGACAGTTTTGTTTAGTCGAACCTGCAGCTGTTTGATGAGTTTGATGATGATATCAGGAGTTTCATCCTTTGTCCTTAAGAACTTGACCCAGGTGAATCTAGAGTAATCATTAACCACAACTAACACATATTTCTTCCCAAAGATATTCTGCACCCTCATTGGTCCACATAAATCCATATGAATCATATGAAGAACTTCTGTGACAGAGTTAGTAGGTTTGGGTTTATGGGCATACTTCTTGCTTTTTCCCAATTGACATGCTGAACAAAGATGATCCTTTTCATACTTTAGTCTAGGTAAGCCTACAACTAAGTCCTTTCTGGAAAGATCGTTGATGGTGCCGAAGTTCAAGTGATTGAGACGACGATGCCATAACCATGACTTTGTTTTTGAAGCCTTTGATAACAAGCAGATTGGAGAGGCCCTCATCATGTCATCAATAGAGATGGTGTAAAGATTTGAGCCACGAGTTCCTTTTAACAGTTCCTTACCAATAAGATCTCTAACAAAGCAGGTATGTTTTCTGAAGGCTACTTCTAGATCAGAATCACAGAATTGACCAACAGAGAACAGATTATGACCTAAACCTTCCACATAGTAAACTCTAGAGATGACACTATCACCAACAACATAATCTCCATAACCCATAATAGCACCGAAATGATCATTACCAAATCTAACAGTCCCGATGAATTTGCTCACGAAGTTCATGAGCCGCGACCGGTCTCCAGTCATATGCTTGGAACAGCCTGAGTCCAGGTACCACAGAACGATTTGAACGATCTGCAGTTGAACACAGACAAGAATGGATAACTGGATAATTGGGATCCCCATGCAAGAATGGGTTCCATTTGGTTAGTTACAATGGTTGGAACACCCACATCAGAAATAGAAGCATTCATATCAGAAAGAGAGGCAATGGAATCATTGTGAATAGATGCAGTACTAGTGTCTGTATTAGCCCTGTTCACAGTGTGATCACTTCTTAAAGGAATAGTTCTACCAGTAGGCATCCATTTTCTAGTGGGCATTATCTGATTAGTCTTATGACCAACAGGTATCCAATAGAAGCCTATTTTACTGAATGTTCTTCCTGTGGGTTTCCACTGTTTTCTAACTTTCTTTAGTTTTTGCCTTTTAGCCTTCTTAGCATGAATTTTAGCATTAACAATATTAACTGGACAATTAACATCATTAGGCAGAACATTAACACCACATTCATGATTAGAAACAGAATTCAAGCAGACATCAGTACAAGGTTTGCAAATAGTATCATAATTCGAATTAATTACAGTACGCCTATGGCTAATACTAGAATCAACACGATTCGTTTTATTCGATTCAAACTTAAAGTTCCTAGATTGTTCTTCTACTCTTTTCCAGTGCACATTCTTAGCTTGCGAGGTCCTATCATTCCTTGTATTGTCTTGAGACTTTGACCTGCTCCCTTTAATGTCACTGATTACTCATGTAGAGGGAATGGGAACATTAGTTGGTTTTACTACTCTTTGTATCACCTGTTTAGATGTGCTGGGATCTGAACTACATGCAGGTGCACTAAGGTTTACTTTCTTAAAACTAGAGGTACTGAGATTAGTACTCCTAGAAGGCACACTTGAGTTCTCTTTCTTAGCATTGACAGATCTAGAATCTGAACTACTCAAGGGCACACTACGGTTCACATTCAAAACATTGGGAATCGAGTGCATATCATATTTGGCATTAGGCATCGAGCATGGAATCAAAGGGTTAACTCTCTCACCTAATGTCTTTGGGCATATTGTGATCAAGCATTCTAAGATTTCTTGAGATCGTTTGGCATATAAGCATGCATGTCCAATTGCATTATAATGAGGTTTCTCTAGCTTATCCTCTTCAACAATCTCACGCAGGCATTCTAAGCAATCCTTAAGAGATGAGAATTGATATGTTTGAATAGCTAGTTTGTTGTTTCTTAGATGAGGAGGGACATATGTCACAGACAAAGCATATTTATTACAAGAGTGAACCTTTGATACACCATTCTCCCCATTGGTCATTGGCATTTTCCCTTTTACCTGACTCTTCAGATTCTCAATTTCCTTTTGCAATGAAGCTATTTGTTCGTTGTTTTTGTTACGAGTGACTTTAATTGATTCAAATAACTCATTGAAATGACGTTTAACCTTTTCATTTTCTTCTAGAAAACTTTCGTTTTCCTTTTGTAAAGCATTTACTAGGTTTTGAAGATGAAACGTTTGAGAATTCTGAGAATCTAAAGAAGGAGGCATTTGGGAGCCTGTCATATTATTTGTTTGACCCTTTAATTGAGAGATTTGGGCTTTCAACTTTCTGATCGTGTTGCACTGAGCTTGAATCTGTTCATCACGTTTGTTAATTTGAAAAACTGCATCAAACTCTGGAGCGTCTGAAGATGTCTTGACATTTGAAGTTTTGACATTTTCTTTAAGATGTTGATATTTTAGTTGTAAATTAAAATGCTCAACTTCTAGTTTAGAAAAATGTTTAACGAAATTGTCGTGATCATCCAGTTCAATTTTCTCGTTTAGTTTAGAATTAGTTTTTTCAAGCTCAATGACACGATCATGGGAGACTTTCAGGGCCACAGATAGTTCATGAAATTTGGAAGCATTAATAGAGCAATTTGAAGCAGTGAAAAACACATCTTGAGCAACACATTCAGTAATAAGATTCTCATTTAATGTATGCAAGTTCTTTCTCTCAATCTCATTATATTTCAGTGCACGCTCATAGTCACTAACTTCAACAACCATTGCATCAAATTCCTTTTCCATTCCCTTAATATCAGTTTCTATCCCCTTTTTAAGGCTCTCAAAGTGATCTTTTAGAAGTTTAAAGAAGGGCATGACCTCAGTTAAATAACATTCTTTCATTTGTTCAAAACCCCTTTCTCCTTCAGTTATACCAGTGGGTGTGATCCTTTTCTTGCAAGTTTTCTCAAAATCAACAAATAGTTGAAATATAACGTATTGGCTAATTAATGTCTTGCTTTTAGTGGCAATTGTTCTAGGTACAAGATGCATTGGTGTATTAGGAGGATACACAGTCGCTCTAGGCATTTTCCAAAGGGGAGGGTTTGTTTCAACAATATTTTCCGCTTTCTGCTTATCTAAATCCTTTTTCCAGAAGACTTGTTCGGGAGTCAACAATGTCTGAGGCTTAAACTTGTTCAAGGAAATCCAGTTTTCCTTCTTGTAGTCATGAGGAGTGATAATTATTTTTTTCTCTTTGCATTTGGGATCATTTTGTTTCTTATTCATCTTTTCCCTAGTGATTTCATTTGATTTCTTATCTTCCTCAGTGCACTCAACGCAACTAGGTTTCTGCCTAGGCTTAAGGATTTCATTACCATCATAAAGCACCTTATGAGCATTTCTAGCCTTTTTAATTACCTCTGGGTTTGGTTCCTCAACAAGGGGAATGCTATGCTTATCGCTCAAGACTCGATGTTTAGTGACCATGTGAGCAGTCTGAATGGTGTTTCCTTGTATGTACAACTTGTTTTCGAGTTTGTTTTTCAAAGTTTTCAGATTAGAAAAATCTCTCAAGAGTTTTGATTCCTTTGCATTAAATTCTTGCTTAAGCATTTTCACATTTTCTTGAAGTTCTTGTTTTTGCTTAGCTGTTTTAGAAAGTTTTTCTTGCAAGGAATTTAATTCTTGTTTCAATACTTCTTCTCTAAACTTACTTTTTCTAATTACTGTACTCACTTGGTCATCCATTTCCTGCTCACGAGTGGTCAACTCAAATTTAGCACGTTGTTCATAAATAGCAACACGTTCTTTATAGGCATTTAGTTCAGAAATTACAGAATCATCAGGGGCACATGCAGTGTATTCATCAAAAACATAGTCATTGTTGACTGCAGAAGATGCATCACTTGGTACAACTTCACTTTCACTCTGTTTCACATATTGATCATATGGGACAATATCGATATTACCCATATTTTCAATATTTGATTCAATAGTTTCAGTTGATTGTATTTTGTCATGCATCTGTTGCACATCAGCATCATCGTATAGTTTTAATACCTCTGAGATGAGCTTGTCATGGGATGGGCCAGCTAGTGGTGAAGAAGAGACCTTGGGAGAGACCATTGGAGAAATGCTAGCCATAAAAATTGTGTGTGCCGTAGGTCCATCATCCACATCAGAGTCGTATGCATCACAGTCAGCGACTTGAAAGGCATTCTGATGATTGTGACCTATCTCCTGAATAGGCTGCTCATCCACATCTGCATCATAGGTCTTGGCATTGCCCTCAGCAAGAAATAGCAATTCCTCTTCATCCAAAGCAGCACCATTGTCCTGAGCTTGTGCCAGCAGCATCTTATCTCTGAAGTAATCAGCATTCTGTGGACACTTTGGAGATGTGCAGTTTCTTGCAATGTGTCCTTCACCACCACAGTTATAACATTTGATTGGCTTAGCTTGACCTTGGTTACCATTTCTTCCTCGATTCTGGTTGCCAACATAACCTCTCCCAGCTCCACCTCTTCCCTGATCATACTGTCTTTCCTGAACTGGTTGCACCACGATCCTTCCATCTTTAACAGTGGCTTGATTGTGTGGGTTAGATGCTGTTCTGAGGTTGTTGTTGGTTTGTGGGATAGAATTCATGTTTTGACTAATGAGAAGAGCTAGTTGATTAATGAAGTTACCCACGTGAGCATCAGCATCAGCTTGTTTGAACATAGGATCAGGAATGAGTTTGTGATTACCATTACCCAAGGGTATGACTTGTGATGCTTTGGTTGTGATTCCGATGTTTGAGTAGAAAGCTGTTGAGTCATTAGACGAGCTTGTCTCTCCCTGGTTGGTTTTGAACTGATTGAGAATCAATTTTTCAAACATAGCATGTCTCTCATTCTGAAGGAGGAAGGCATAGAGTTGCTCATAGTTTGTATTCTTCAATCCTTTAGTGAGCTTCACAGCGGTGACAAACTTGTGCCATTCGGGATTCATGTTGTTCACAAATTTTGAGTTCAGCTGAATGTTAGGCATAGTCATTCTGATGTTCCTCATGTCATTCACTAACTTATGAAATCTCACATAGTACTCATAGACATTCTCATCTGGTTTCATCTTGAAGTGCTCAAATTCGTCATAGAGTTGGGATTCTCTGTCTTCCATAGTTAATTCTGAGCCTGAGAGAAGCATCTTAACATTATCCCAAACTGCCTTTGCGTCAGTGTTATGATTGATCAGCTTGTAGATGTCTTTAGGAAGACCTTGAAGAACAATGTTTGAAGCCCTGATATCTGCATCGAATCTCTTTTTATCCTTATCATCAAGCTCATCATACATCTTAGGTCTGTCCATTCCATAAACAGGAGTACCATCTTTATTAGTATCAAGTATGTCTCTAGTCGTCTCAACTCGATATGGTCCTTCATCAATGGATTTGAGAATGTTGACACCATTTTCCTTTCCAAGGCAATACAATCTGATTCGTTGAGCCCAAGAATCGTAGTCAGTTCTGTCAAGCATGGGTGGACGAGTATCTGAGCCAGCTGCTTGTACATCTTCGGCAACAGTGGAGATGATAGTAGGAACGTTGGTAGACATGTTAACAGATTATACGGGATTTTATAACTCTATGATTAAACCGGGAAATAGATTCTTTCACGGGATTTTACTAAATCAAGAGAAAACCGTAAACAATCACTCAAGTCGCTAGAAGATAATGCACTAAGTCGCTAGAAGATAATGCACTAAGTCGCTAGAAGATAATGCACTAAGTCGCTAACACTTAATTCGCTACACCACTAAGTCGCTAGAGTCCCAAGTCGCTAGACAAAAGCAAGTCGCTAAGTAGTAACTCGCTAAGCCTCAATTCGCTAGCAAAATTTTGGCAGCAATTCGCTACTCAAGTCGCTAAAGATACAAGTCGCTAAAGAGCAAGTCGCTACAGACCAAGTCGCTACCCATAGTGGAGAGTCCACTACTTGTACTGTAAATCGCTAGATCTAAGTCGCTAGGTTTAGAACTGTAACTCGCTACAAATTTGTAAAGCAAGTCGCTACGAAGAAACTAATCCGTGAGTTAAGTCGCTAGCATGAAAAAACCACATAAACATCACTTTTCAATCCAAAAACAACCCAACCAAGATGATTTAAGCTTACCAAATGATAACCTACACACTTGTGATGATTCTAAACATAAAAGTACTAACAAAATCCAAACTTTAACCCGAGAAATCAACCAAATGATGCAAAAACCACTAAACTTTTTCAAACTCAAAAACCACCTAAAAACCACTAGAAATCCAAAGATGTGCAAGATATGATCTAACCATGGCTCTCTGATACCAATTGTAGGATATTGGATTTCACATACACATCACAACATTAACACAAAGTGGCGTATAGATGGAATTCTAGAGAGAGAAAGTTAGAGGTTTAGGGAACTTAGTGAGAGAAAGTGAAAGATATTATTATGAGCTCCAACTCTCTACCTTGGGAGGTAGAGAGTATTTATAGTCTTACATAAATCGCCACACATCGGGCTGTGGATCAGGCATACAGTGGGTAAAGACCCGTCCGTCCTCCACGGTGTTACTTAACTAATTACTACTTAACTTAAAAGAACTACGACTACGAGCTTTCTAACGATTACATATACTTGAGGTGACCGACTCTTTAATACCTGGAATTTCTAATTCCTAACAATAACAATTCATATTCCTTGGATCCAGATCTGACCCAAAAAAATGCATACACAATTTAATAATAGTGTCTTTATAACAACAAACAATTGACAGAGCTTATGGTGAGTTTAAGAAGCTAATAAAACTGATATTGTTAAATTATATAGTTAGTGATATAATGATGATAAAACATAAAAAAATAAAAAATAAAAAAATAATAATAAAAAAAATACTAACCTTGAATTGAAGGAGACACCATTGAATCGTGATCTTAAGCCTTAACCAGCAAATAATTATACAAGTTGAAGATTCGTGTGAATAATGTGTGTGTGTTTCATTTTGTTTATTGAAACCTTACTAATCATATAGATTGTATAATGTTTTGTTTTGAGGATCGAGTTATTTAAGTAGTTATATTTCATTCTCAAAGTGGGAGGCTAGGGTTCTTGAGAGGAATAGATAATGTGTGAGGGAGAGAGAGTTAAAAAATAAACACATGTTTTGAAGAAACGGTTTTTGGGTTTGAGATCCTATCTTTACGGAGAAACTAAATTCCCACTTTGCCCTTCATTAAATCTTTTCTTTCAAATTAAGTTGCATATATTTTCAAAAATGTCATTTTGCATTGACATGATGTACCATATGCATTATTATGAGTAAAAAGGTGGTTCTCGCAATTATTTTGGTTCTGAAAATAACCCTTCACTATATATATATATATATATATATATATATATATATATATATATATATATATATATATATATATATATATATATATATATATATATATATATATATATATCTATACATTATATATAAGAGGAGGCATGCCACGTCATAATGCCACTTGGCATCCCATAATGCCAAGTCATATTTCCATGTCATCATTCTCTCCACCTAAGCATTTATTTTTTCGTTTTTCCATGTCATAAATACTTAAATTATTTTTTTTAAATTTAAAATTCGGATTTATAAAATTTAAAAATGACAGTGTTGAGAATTGAACTTGGGTTGTTTGTATCATTAACACATGTGATAACCACTAGATCAACACAATTTTTGTATTATATTTTGCACAACCAAATCTATAAATCTATGCAATTAATATCTATTCCTTAATTATAGCTTTTTAGTGTTTTAATTTAAATTAATATCAGATTTTTTTTTTCAAAACCCTAATATCCATGATAAACTTTATACGAATTCTTTGTTCTTTTGGTTGCATGTATTTTTTTTCTTATAATGTTCCTAATGCGAATTCTATGTTCTTTTAGTTGCATGTATTTTTGTATATATTGAGCTTATTAGTGATTTTTTGATCATCTTTATTGGTTAGGGTACTGTCATTATTTTGGTAGTCAATGAGGAGAGATTAAAAGAATTGAGAAACAAACATTGACTGGCTCTAGAAGCTTGCACTTGAGTAATGATCAAAGTGGCTAAATATGTGGAGGGATCCACATAGTTTGGCATCTAATTTATATGGTTTCAAAGAAAATAACTCGACAAATGGGGTGAATTATCATGAATGAATTCTGAGTCTTCTAATGCAGATTAGTTATCCACATGGGATGCATGTGGAGATTGACCCTGTTATAGATCTTCAAGAACAGGTTACCCATTCCCCGTTTTGTTATTCGTACATTCTTTAATGATATGCTTCGATCAAAATTATTTTCTGTCATAGTTTCTAATAGTTTATAATAGTATTTCAAATCCTATTTTGTTTTGTGTAGGTGGCATGGCTTAAGAATGAGTTGTGCAAAGTACTAGAGGAAAAAAGATCTGCAGTACTAAGGTATATACTTTTTGCATTCCAATAAATTTCCATACTTTACTCAAGCTAGTGAAATATTATATGTGTTGGATCTGTATGTTAGTATAAATATGTTCTGTGGAATAGTTCTTGAAGCCTTTTTAGGTCTGTAGACACAAATTATTGTTCATACCGGATGTTAATACTTTATGTATTTGTTATTGCTTATCGAAGCTTATTTTTAGTTCAAATCTATTCATGGACTTCTACGTGGTACATCGAATATTTGATTTTTTATTTAACAACACAATGAGCATGCATCCTATAGTTTTTACTATACTATTTTAGTCTTCAAGATTTTGATTGTGCTTATTAAGTTTATTACAAGTTGTCCACTGTGTTTTCTTCTCTCCAGGGCTGAAGAGTTGGTAACTGTGTTGATCGAGATCGTGAAGCATGATAATCTTCGTAAATAAAGTGCAAAGGTATGCTACAAACTATCACCATGAAGCATACATTTTCGAAGAATTTAATAAATTTGATTCTTTGATATTTTCAACCATTTGGTTATGTTACCCTGATACAATACATAATGATTTCATAGTTCGAGCAATTAGAGCAAGATGTTGCTGACCTACAACAGGCCTTTGCTAACAAGCAGGAACAAGAGAATACCATGTTTCAGATTCTAATTCGAGGCTTTCATGTTGTAACATCGATCTCCTTTATATTTGCAAGAATTTTGCATGTTGTAAATCAGGGGGTGTTAGTAGAATTAGAGGTTGTGTTTAGGTTTTGTTACCAGTGTAGACTCCCTGAATCAAGAAACCTCTAATCCTATTTTATCCCTATGTCTCTAAATCAGTAATACCTCTGATTACTCAGGTACATATGCACTAACTGAGCCTGAGAATCGAGACTGATAATAAATCTGAAAAGTCAAACTCAAAGGAAGAAGCTGAAACATGTATGGATATAGTATGTTATGAGTTGGATTAGCCGATATCTGGAATTCAGTGCGTATTGACTCAAGTCAGTGAATCATATCAATATTATTTTCCCCCGTTGAAGAGCTTGGAATAAAAGAGCTTTTGCAAGCATACGTTGATCCTTCCATTGATGAAAAAGAACTTCTCATAAGTGTAAGCTTTACTTCTGGTGGTTCCAGTTACGATCATCAAACTCCCAAGATTGTAGTAACCAAAATACCTCTTTATAAACAGTTTCTTTTAAACATTAGGATTTTTTTGATTTTATTTAAACAAATTGATTGATTTGTTTTCATTGGTGATTAGGCACGTCCAATACATGTAAGCCTACTGCAGGTTATTAGTAAGGAACGTGGATTGACTCTTAATGATGTTAGCCTTGACAAACTTGGTACAACAAAGAAGGTTTATGTTAAAAGGTAATGCATGCTTGTTAATGTATTATAACCTTTCTTTATCATCACACTTACATGTTATTGTGTTGGTCAGTATTTGAATTGCATCTATTTATACTTGATTAGTGAGCTCGTATCTATTCGCTTCTAGATAATGCCTATTTGTTTCATGATGTGTCCACGACTTGCTCTTTCAGCTGGTATGTCATATCTCTTACCGACTTAGTAAATTTACTAAGAGATAAATGTTAGTTTTAAGGTGACCATTGAATTTCATATCTATTACAAAAGCATATACTGAAAATTACTGGTGCCGAACACGTTGTAGGAGAATCAAGGCTGGGTGATCTTTGTGCTGAAATTGGGGTTCTTTGTTGTAGACCTCAACTTTTCATAGTTCGTACCAAAAGGTTAAGTCATTTATTAAGGTTGAACCGTACCACGTTTTTGAACTTTGTGCCAGCCAATGTCGGTGATGGCTAGCTCAAGAATCCGATTTTTTCACAGTAAGACAAACCATTATATATTCTTAGTTCACAATGTTCATCTGTAATATACTGAATTAACTGGTACTTTTATATTGGGGATTTAGGAAAGGTTTAGTGTAAAATCAATCAGAAACAATGACTATGAGCTTACATCACCTCTTTACAATGACTATGGCTACAGGGAGTTGTCTAGCTTGCTGAACAGGCCAAGAGGCGGGTGGAAGTGGCTAGGTAAGATCATTGCAAACAACATTGAACTTTATAAAGCCTTTCATTCTTGCTTCTTATATCCATTTATTTTTTTTATTTGTCACTTAAGAAATCAAAATATACTTTTCAAAATACTGCCATGTAACATTATATGCATGACGACTTCTAGCACTGTCATGCTAAATCATGGCAATTATGTTGCAAGAGAAAGCGGAGACAAAATTTAGACGACTAAGAAAAAGCTGTTGCTTAGAAGCTAAGCCACTACCTAGCTTCTATAGTGAAAGAGAAACACCAAAGAGTCCACTAAAGAAGGTATGTCTAGATTCTAGAACTGAAAAGGAACCTTAACGTGTGGAGGTGCTATAATAATGGTTTGGGTGGTTACTTAATTGTAATGTGTTGAAATGAGTCTGGGATAGGTTTCCTTGAGTTACATTATGTCCAAAAATTATAAATTTGTATGAGATTGTATAGGAGATTTTAATATTGTCGGGTTAGATTGTATAGGAGATCTAATATTGTTGAATAAAATGATTTAGGATATTTTATACTTTCAGCACATTGTACGACATTGAAACCATTACCTTCTAACTAAGTCTGTATATGTTTGACCTATTAGTGTTGAAAACATAATCGGAATCGACCCGTTTATAAGTAAATGGGTCATTATAGTAATTTGAGGAACCCAAAAAAAAATTTGTTACATTTGCTTATCGAGTATGGCTTCTAGGAATCATGCTCCCACTGTAATATGCTGGTGGTTATTGTTGTTTTAGGTATGAATGAAGGAGCAGAGGTGAGGTATAGTAGCTCAAACAAGAGTAATAGATGCAAACGTGATGATGTACACGCACAATCATTAGTTAGATGTCAGCCACTCAATTGATCAAGTAACAGTACATTCTTGCACCATAAATACCCAAAAAATTCTCTTCTTATGAAAAATATATCTGTCGTGGCTTAGTTATACTGACATAATAATTGTGGTGTCGTTTTAGGTACGAACAAATGGGTTGCGGTAGGGTATAGTGGTCTACATGAAAATGATAGGGTTCATCATTAGGGTTCAAGTGGCAAGAAATGGGTTAAAAGAGATTTTTCATGGAGCAAGGGAGATTTTTCATGGAGCAGAAGGTTTGAGGTTTGTGGCATATGTACTATTTGCCTTTTGAATATGGTGATTTCAATTATGATATTCATCAATAAGATCATCAACTATTTTTTTTAATTAAAAGTAAGATATGTTGACCATATGCTGTCTAACATAACTCGCATCCCTTATTTTCTACTTTGTAGTTATATACAAAATCAACTTTGAGAAGAGCGTCCTTCCACATTGTCAAAAGGGGATTGAAAAGGCGTCAAAAGGGGATTACGGAAGTCCTCTTAAGAATCTTCAAGTGTCATGTTTTACATGGGCAAGCTTTCCCAATTCTGAGTGTTAGTATAACGTTGATTTACAATTTCCAACTTGCTTCGTTGTGTGTGTTTGTAGATCATAATAATCCTTATAAATTTATATATATCTCAGCATCAAGCATGGTAGTTGTTGGATTTCAGTCAAGTTGTCACATTCAGAGGCAAGAGTAACATAGAAAGGAATTTCGCTAAGAAACTTTGTATTTAGCAAATATTGCATCCCGATCTCGTATCTTGAAAACTTTACATGGATCTAACTTTGTAGAGTAACATTTACTGTATTTTCCCTTTTAATCATCAAGTTAAATAAACTACAATTTGTCAATTTATTTACCACCCTTCTATCGCTGTAGAAAAATATGTCGACGATATTCATAAGTCCTAATTTATGATGCTTGCATCGTATTTGCTGCTAATGTTCATGGTATAGAAAACATTCCTGTTGAACATCGGTTGTGTGAACAAAGAGACGGTCCCTTTAACCCTACCAGAAATTATATATGCCATGCATGCCATCTAATGTCGGCATTACTTCAAAGAAAAATGCAGATGTCGATTCTTCTGTGTCCAGGGGCAACAGCTGAGACAGTTCATGATGCATGCACGTACACGTAACAAAGTTATAAGTAGTAACAAAAAGTTTGGTTAGTATAAGATATGAAAGATGGTTTTGGTTATATTAGTTCTTTGTTATAGATACTAATCAAATAGTATCAGGAAAGGCTAACTGAGTTGGTGCATAATCAGCACTATTTTTGTAAATGAGTCATAATTTCAGGTGGTTGGAGCTGTGGCATTCCAGAATAAGAAACTTGCAATACCTTCCAATACCTCTCCCATATTAGCATTTCTTATGGAATCTTGCTGGGCCGAGTAAGAACCATCATCATCTTATAGTTTCATAACCACTGGACATGAAAAAGATGGGTAGCTTGAGTGTTTGATCAAACGGGTAATTACATAGTGCATGTGGACACTGGTCGCTTCAAGGTGATTTGTCCTGCTACTGATGCATAAAGTAGATTTTATCATTCTCATCATAGATGCATAGATCTGCTACTATATGAATAACATGTGCAGGCTACCCAGATCTTAGTAGAAACTATGAATATCCTCTGTATTGCTTAATAAACTATTTGAATGGGTCGACATTGATACAAAAAAAGTTTTTGTAGCCCCTTACAAATTGTCGTCATTGAAATGCCTTATTTTATTGATTTTATAAGTTGCGATAACCTTTTTTTCTGAGTATCTTGACACTCAATATTTAGAAAATCATAGTGAAAATGGTTTTGGACAAGGACTTGAAAATGATTACTGCAGCTTGAAGTTGCAGCAAGCAGTCTCAGAAGATGCAAAGCTTGCTTTGCAATCTCCAATTAATGGAGCAGGTATAGTAACTAATGTACTTTTATTAATTATTTTTGTTGGTTTCAATCATTCTTTAATGCTTTCAACTAATATGAAATTGTAGATTATTGGTTAAAACCAACAACTACACAGTATGTTCGATACTACTCTAATTAACTGTCAGTTAAAAGAGATGATTATATATCCTAAAGTGGTTTGTCAGCTAACTTCACCTCAGATAATGCAGGTATACACAACTTGTAGAGTGCTCTATATGTTTTCATTACTTTTAAAACAAAGTGAATTGTCATTTTCATGATCAGATATTAGAAAACTTAACATATGGCCAATAGGACCATATGATGCTCAACTTAATGACTGTTTGTTAGTTAATTCTTAGAATTAACATTGTTTGAAAAAATTCCTCCATTTACATCATTTTCAAAATACCCTACCCGTAGTCGTTAGAAACAAGATTATCAATGTTAGCCTTTATGATTATAGTTGAACCAAAAACTAAGTTCTCAAGGAGTGATAACTCAATAAAAAAGAAGTGTTCTCACAAGGGAAAGTAAAATCAAAAACCTGGAGAAGGTATGACAACCAAATCTCATTAACATATGGCCAATAGGACCATATGATGCTCAACTTAATGATTGTTTGTTAGTTAATTCTTAGAATTAACATTCTTTGAAAAAATTCCTCCATTTACATCATTTTCAAAATACCCTACCCGTAGTCGTTAGAAACAAGATTATAAATGTTAGCCTTTATGATTATAGTTCGAGAACCAACAACTAAGTTCTCAAGGAGTGATAACTCAATAAAAAAGAAGTGCTCTCACAAGGGAAAGTAAAATCAAAAACCTGGAGAAGGTATGACAACTAAATCTCATTATTAGTATGATTTGTTTATTATACATCATTTATAGCAACACTCAATCCTAAACTTAAAAAAAATATTGTATCACATTTGACATCTACATGACACACGCAATGCAATTTATTATATAAGCTATTTCGCATTACCAATGGGGTCACTCATGTAGAAGAGACCACTTTGTTTAGTTCAAACTCTATAGCATATATGTTACAGAAAAGCAAAAAAACCATGGTGCCAAAGGTTTGATTTATATGCCTCATCTCATTTTTATATATAGAACGCTTATGAACTTGAATAATAAAGCTTCTTAGAATAAAAGGGTGTATCATATGTTTATTTAATACTCAGAGTCCTATTCGAATTTTTTAGTGGGTAGTGGGTAGTGTGTTTATTAAATGAAGCGTTTTATTAATTATATGTGCTTTGATAATTTACATCATCTTTGAATCTTTTTGTTGTTAAATTAATTTTCGGATATTTATTTTGTACTAAAGCCTCCCAGGACTTTATAAGGTTCGTCACAACACTTAAGAGGGTGCTAAACTCTCATTTCAATGTAAGTACATACTTTCATCAACCATTCGATTTATGTCTTCTTTTGTGTGATTATTAGTTAATGCATACATGAATTTACTTTTTATCAGCTAAGTTTACGTAGTTTTTAACATATTTAAATTTTCATAATCACTTATAGTTTTATAATTGTATACTAAGATTTAAGATCCATGTCTCTTTTAGTATGTTAATGCAACATATTACATTATGACCCATACAGAATATCATACATTTTGACCTGTTACCCAATCAGATTGTGTACTAAAAAATTCCCTGATTACTGATGCATTTTTAAATAGGTCATTATGGACAACCTTTTATCTCTAATGATTAAAATTTGAGAAATATCTTAAAAGAAAACGTATTAAACGGGTCAAATGTAACCAAAAGTGTATGTTTTATTTATTAGTTGTCATTTTATTCTATTATAATTGTTCATATTGGTAATTTTGTAGCAAGGAATCGAGAAATATATTTAATCTTGAGTTGGTTCGCAATCGCTACCCATCAAGTGAAAAACGCCTCATTGACGATGTCTTGGGTATTGTCTTTAATGCAATTTGTTTAACTTTGGCTCGACTGGTGTGATGAAAATGTGCGGTTAGGTCAAGATGGATACGAGCCAATTTTGTTTGTGAATGATCCTGTTTTGACACAAGATAAAGTTGTGTAGATTTATTCAGAGTAAATTGTATGTAATATTAGTACTAAACAGATGTGCGCGGTGTGTCATTGAGATTAAACTTTGAAAAATTTACATAAATTCACTTTGTATTTTTTAATTGTTCTATAAATCTTAACGTTCAATTGAGTTTAAATCATATACTATATTGTCAAAAAAAATGTATATTTTATTATTCTATAAATCTTGATCATTTATTTTCATTAATAATGCATTCCATACAAAAATTGGTACGTCTCTATCTTATCTTTCGCTAAAGTTTACTTTGGAACGAACCATCTAACGAAACCGCATCGAGTATGTATAAATCATTATTTGATGCTTTTGCATGATATTCACAAGAAGCTGGAAATCTATGTTAATTTTTTCTTTTGGCTTTTTTGTTTCGATTATGAGGTTGCTTTATTATAGTGCTAATGTAGCATGTGTTGTATCTGATACAGAGGCCACATAAGGTGTACCCGGTCTAGCTAGGTCAGTTTCACTCGGCGGATTATGTGAAGTTCTTGCAACGGATTACTCTAGACACTCAATATTTGTTTTCGGAGGAAATAAAAAAGTGTAAGAAATTTACTTTTGTGATTACTATAAAATGGATATTTGTAGCAGTTAGTGCTAAGGGGATTTATTAGTCCCTGGCATTGCATTTTGAAATGTATATATTCTTATATAGATTAGTCAAAGTTACATAATTCGTTGTTACAAACTGGGCCACAGAAGATTGTGTCTGATATAGATTAGTCACAGTTACATAATTTGTTTATGCTCATAACATTGAGACAGTTAAACGCCACTAGGGAATTGTAAGAGATCCTCGAACTGTATGCGTAGTTAAATTTCTTTCATTTTTGTTGATTTGTTTTGGTACTGGATGCCTGTGAAAACTGCATTATATGAAAAAGTGATTAGCCGACAATTCTTATTAAAATCTAAGATAGAAAGTTTGAGTTAATCAGTCTTAAAACATTCAAAACTTATCAAGGAAGGAAGGAATGATCACCAAGACTTCTAATCTGTTGAGGCATGAAGAAACTGGTGATAAGTTAAAAAGAAGCCATAGCTGATTTACGTGCCATAGATGTTGACATCTTGACTGATGATGAGTTAAAGGAAGTCATGGTTGATTTACGTGCCATAGATGCTGACATTTTGACTCTCGGACAATATTTACAGGTAACTATTTTTACTATGTCTTTAAATACTTTTAGGGTGTATTTTTAAGGAAATGGACATGTAAGTCATAGAGTATAGTTGTTCAATGGTATGGGTTTAGAGACTAGAATTTTTGCATGTGAATTAACAAAAAGAATCTTGATCCATATCATTTTGAGACTAATATCTATACTACTTATAATAGAGGAATGAATCTCTCTCCTCATGGTCCTAAAATTAAGACTTACAAAATACAAAGCCTATTGTACAATACATAATGCACTATTAATAATCTTTCTCAACAATCTTAATTTTAAGACTTACAAGTCTTAAAGCTTAATGTACAAAATACAAAGCACTATTAATGTGGTCAATAAATACAATTAACGCAGTTATTAAAACACCCCTTACACAAGAAATATAAATTATCAAGCATATTGTACAACCAACTTAAACATAATTCCTGCATTAAAATGTCACTAATACAAATAATAAAGAACATTATACAAATATTCAAGCCCGAACGGGCAACGGTCCAAATGGGCCCGAGCCCAAACGGGTACGATCCAAATGGGCACGGGCCAAACGGGGTCGAGCCCGAGTGAGCACGGGCCAAACGGGCTCGAGCCCGAACGTGCACGAGCTAAACGAAATTATTGAAATCTGTAAATTTATTATCTAAAAGAACATAATAAACTAAAATACATGATTCATCGGAAAATTTTATTTCAGGGTATCCGCTGCCGCAACGCGCGGGAACCCTGCATTAAATGTCACTAATACAAATAATAAATCACATTATACAGATATTCAAGCCCGAACGGTCAACGGGCAAAATGGGCTTAAGCCCAAACTGGTGCGGGCCAAACGGGCTCGAGCCCGAACGGGCATGGGCTAAATAGGCACGGGCCAACAGGCTCGAGCCCGAACGGACACGGGCTAAACGAAATTCTTGATATCCGTAAATTTATTGTCAAAAAGAACATAATAAACTAAAATATATGATTCACCGTAAATTTTATTTCAGGGTACCCGCGCGTAATAAGGTTTTTATTAATAAATTGCTAGTCATTTATTAATTGAAGGGGACAATTAGTGTCTTGAGTTTTAATTTTTTACTTTTTTGTTAACATAGTGGTTAATGTTTCTCTCAATTTCTATAGGTAAGAACAATTGTGAAACCAAGTAGTTCTCAAGACTTTTTGTAAGCTTCATTGAGTGCCATGTCATCTATGATGGACATTCTTTCCATCATCAAGACTTTTGGGTCTCAAAGCCAGTCGATGGGTTGAGTAATGATTCAAAACAAGTTATCGAGGCGAATGGTCGATAATGCTAAGAATATTTTTCTCATTCATTTGTTAGATCTGTTTTTTGTAGCAACTATTTGTGAGATATGTTAATGGAATCGTGTACAATAGTAGTTAAACACTCCAATAAAATATCATAATACTTATTATGCATGATCATATGAAAGTTACTTCACAAAACTCTATTCATTCATATGCGTATGTAGGTTGTTCTAATTAAGAAGCTTCAAGGCTTGTGTTTTTGCTCCTAAGCTCCTAAAGGTGATTCAGGTGAATTCAATCATTCTAATTTTACTTTCAAAAATTTCAAGCTCAAATTGACTTGGTTATGTAAATTAATATAGTTAGTAATATTAGGGTGTTTGGGTAAACGTATTTGAAAAATTGCCTTTTGATACTACTAACAAGTTAAGCATTTCTTTAGCCAAATTGCTTACCTTTGTGAAACTTTCGGGACTCACCTCCTGCTCTCCTGTCAACTTAATAGATGATAGCTCCAACAGTGATCACGATTGTGATAACGAGAATGTAAGTGTTAAATGAAAACACGCTCTAAGAGGAGCTAAAAGAATAATATTGGCGGGTATAGTTGGATGTTGAGGAGAAAGACAGAATACCTGAAAAGTATCTGCCACTTAAAAATTTTGCCAGAATCTTTCTTTTATGTCAATTGACAAGGAACTAAGTATCGATTATGGAAAAACTCTTTCCGCTTTGATCGAACGGGTATCTTTTTTCATAAACTTTGTAAAACTAATTTCAATTCATATGATTGACATGACAATAAGTTTATCGTCCATTTTAAGAATATTGCTTCTTTAGCGCCAAAGGTGCATTTCTTAGGATTTAACTTCATGTTGATCTTTCGTAGTGTCTTAAATGTTTCCTTAATGTCGCGCACCAATTCGTCCTCAGTATGGCTTTTTATGACAAGGTCGTCAACATAAACCTCTAGGTTGCGGCCCACCTGTTTTTCAAATGCATTATCTACCAATCGTTGGTAGGTGGCGCCTGCATTCTTCAAACCAAAGGGCATCTTTGTATAACAATAGACGCCTTGGCTTGTATGGAAGGCCGTTTTTTCCTCATCTTCTTTAGCCATTTGGATTTGGTGGTACCCTTTGTTTGCGTCAAAGAAACATTTAAGTGGGTATCCGCACAAAGATTCTATCTTCCAATCTATCTCTGGTAGTGGGTAGCAGTCTTGTGGACATGCTTTGTTGAGATCCGTGAAGTCCACGCACATCCGCCAACTACCATAGCTCTTCTTGACCATCACTGGGATGGAAAGCCAGTCATGGTAATAGACTTCCCGCATGATACCTGCATCCGCAAGTTTGTGTACTTCCTCCAGAATGGCTTTTGCGCACTCTGGAGCCTGGCCACGCTTCTTCTGTCGTACTGGGGAGTATCCTTGTCAGATTCTCAACTTGTGTTCTGTAATCGAGTGTGGGACACCAGTCATGTGCTTTGGTTCCCATGCAAAGATATCCGAATTCTTTTGTAAGAGTGCGCACACAGCCGCCCTGCCTTTATTAGACAGCGACCCCCCGATCGATACTTCTTGCTCTGGGTAATCAGGATGAATTGCAACCCTCAGGTTTGATACTTTAGTTGTGCGCTGTTCTGGGATGTGTGCCGTCTCACATGTAATCGTGTTACATTCTCCATGTGCTGTAGACGGTACCGCGCGTATGGCTGATATCCTTGGCCTTCCAATAATGCCATTGTATGGCGAAGGGGATCTGATCACCATAAAGTTCATCCAGGCTGTCGTGGAGTGTTCCTTATTACCAACATTGACTGGTAGGCGTATTTTCCCCATGGGCCATATCTTTTCTCCCATAAAACCAGTCAACGACGTCATGGCCGGGCTTAACTGACTTCGTATCTCAGGTCGCAGTCGCTTGAAACAATGTCCATACATTATATCTGTGGATGCTCCTCCATCAACATACATGCGGTGGATATCATGACCCCCTGCATTAATTTCGATGGTAAGTGGTTCTACCACTGCGTTGTCCGTAGCCAAGGTGGGGAAAGAAATTTCGCTTCCACGGGAAAACTTTTGGCTGACCTTCTGCCTAGTCTTTCGCTGCCATGATTGTATCATGTAAATGGTATCAACCTTATCTTTTGGTGCTTCTTTCTTGTTCCCAGTCTTTTGCTTATCTTTCCCATCCTTGATGTTCTTAACTAAATGGTCCAATCTGCCTTCTTTTACTAGCTTATCGATTAGTTGGCGCAATTGAACACACTCATTGGTGGTATGGCCCTTCTGTCCATGATAGTCGCAGTATCCGTTCCCCACGCGCCGATCTTCTGGGGTGCGCATTGGTGGGGGTCTCGGGAAGTTCTCGCCTTCCGTTGCGAATATCTCCTTTGGAGTCTTGGTTAGCAGGGCATACTTGTCATTCTCTCGTCCGCTCCCCTGACTGCGGTAATTCTTGTTGCGGTTGCTACTCTGGTCATTGGATTGTCTCCTAGGTTGTTCTTGTAACCTATAGTTTGAATAGCCTTTCTTGCTGTCTGCCGCAGCAGCTTCTCCTTGGATAAAGGACCTTGTGCGTTTCATAAGTTCATCAAAGGTTTGGGGGACCTTGTCGTTCAACTTTTTGATGAGTTCTGGGTTATTGATTCCGTTCATGAACCCTGAGGTTTTTAGCACTTCGGGGCATGCCTTGACATGTATGCATTCGTCTTTGTAGCGTTCCACATAAGCGCTTGTAGATTCCCCCTGGCACTGTTTTACCCTGGCAAGTTCAATAGGGTTTTTGGCGCACTTCTTCCTTTGAGTAAAGTTCAGGCGAAACGCCTTTCGCAACTCTTCAAACCCACCAATGCTTCTGCGTGGGAGCTTACTGAACCAGTTTCGCGCATTTCCCACTAATGTGGAATTGAACATGTGGCACCACATAGGTTGTGGCCAATTTTCGATGGTAGCAGCTGACTCGAAAAATTTTAGGTGATCATCCGGATCACCTGTTCCATCGTAGGTTTTCACATTGGCGGGCATGCGCCTTCTCTTATCTTCTAAAAAATCGCTAATGCGCCGAGTGAAAGCATCCACCTTTTGGCGGCGCCAGGGAAGAGACATATCTTCATCCTCTTGGTCGCGATATCTTCTCCTGGACTTCCAGTGTCCTGTTTCTCTGTCCTCGTTGTCCGAGGAGTCACTGGAGGACGAGCTTCCCCTCTTTCGGCGCTTGCGCCGACTGTCCTCAGAATCCGAGCTCGAAGAGCTTTCACTTGGGGAGTGTCGTCGCCCAAGTCTGTCATGGATCTTGCAGCTACCAAGCCTAGCCTGGGCATTGATACGTCGTCCATCATCTTCGTGTTCTCCCAGATACTGTAAGTCATCTGCTTCATCGTTCACAACTCTCCACCCGATTTTGGTAAACACTGGGGGCCGGCAGCTGTCCCTCTTGCGCCTCTCCCTCTGGTGACGCGATGGGGATGTCTCATACTCTGAGTCGAAGTTGAGTCGGGCTTGCAGGCTCTGACTCGACCTCTTTTTCGCTTTCTCTTGCATGAGGGCAGCCAAGGTTTCGTAGTTTTGAGACACGAAGTCACTCGGCGCTAGTTCAGGCGCGACTCCTTCTAGCACGAGGGTGTCTGTTTCCACCTCTGGACCCCTGTTTCGGCCAGGCGCGCCTGGCGGGTCTGTGGGGTCCGTTTCTGGCACCAATTGGAGGGGAGTAGTAAAAAGGGTGCGCTGTGGATCTTCTGCGCTGGTGGTTGTCGTAGCGGCATGGGTTGTCCCCGTGCGTGGTTCCACTGCCTTGAAGACTAGGCCTAACCCTTGGTTTCTGGTCGCACTGGTTGTTCCAGAGGCCTGTTTAGAGGCTGATTCGCTTTGCTGCTTCTTCCCTTGTAGGTCACTGTGCGATCACTGGCTTAGGTTTCCGTGCTTTGTCATTCTAGTTCTTAGTGATTGGTCCCACGGATGGCGCCACTTGTTGATACAAAAGTTGGGCATTCCTTATTTGGACTCCGGTTCCCGTATCAATTACACCTTGATGCTTGAGACCTGCGCACTAAGAAAACAGAAAACACCATTAGGCTTATCGTGGGATTGTCTCCCACGATTATCCTCCGGCGTGAGAGTAAGTAATCGGATTTTAGGGTTTTGTGGAGAGTTAGGTTTTGTGATCGTATCTTTAATGAGGGCCGAGATGCCCTTTATATACATACGAAATCCTTGTTGGTTTCGTGTTCCACAACCTTCGGCGTATCCCGCCTAAGTCGGTTGGTTGATACATATCCCATAAATAAGAGATATCCGATATCAAGACCATAAATAACTTCGGGTTTGGGCCTTCGTGAGCCCAAACCGTTACCGTGTTAGCCCACTCGTACTGGGCTCGAGTGTTAGTAGCGTCCATTGGTCGGGTTCATGACCCGAATGCGGACTATACGTCATCAACCGTTAAATCTCAGCATGAATAATTAAGACTTGGGTGGTCTTGGCTTATGATCAGGTGGATTCAGTGTCACGTTTGATCCCCTTGACGGGTCCAGCATTGTTGACACAAACTTCACCGTGGGCACCATTTTTGGCGTATGGCTGGGAGATAAGCTAACCAGTGTGATCGGAGGAGACCAAGTGGCTTCTTTTGAGTATTCATGTATATTATTGTGACACAAAATGGTGTATATCCAAATGCGATTTCACCAACAACAAAAGCCAAGCTAAGGCTTCTTTTTGAGGTATTCATGTATTTAGAAAAGACAATGTAGCAGAATACCTCAAAAGATCTAAAGTAAAGGACTTTTTTTGCAGGTCGACGTTTGGAATTTAAGATATTTATTTCTGTCATTCGAATTGATTGGAAAGAATGAAATGCTTGTGTACGTTAAGGTAGCTGCAGTCATCTTTGCAGGATTTATAAATGTATGGTATTATGATGATCCTCATACAGTGGTAAGTTTTGACGTATCCGTTCAACTAACTTAACAAACATAAATTTTAATTAAGTTTTGAAATGGATGCAGATAGATTGGATTCGGAAACACATTTTTATCGGAGTTTGGCACTCAAGAAAAGTAGGTTGCCTGCAAGCAGGGAAGGGTGGGATAAAAAGATGAAAAGAAAACGCTTAATAGGCATTGTTTTTACAAGACCCGTGGATAGCAATAGAGACCCGAAAAGAGTTGTTCAAAGCAAGGCTGTCAGTTAACCGGGGTTGCCATCAAATAATGGCCAATCTTACAGGTCACCTTTCTATTAAAAACAGATTTTATCATCATATTTGTTGCAGTTACTCTAAAGCGGTGTTTGAGATTGATTATAAAATTTGGAGCACTGTCAGATATTTAGATGTTTTTCTGAAATTTTGAACTATATGCTTACACTCCATGTTTTTGGTTATGAAGCATTTTTCTAGATGGGTAACGAGTCTTTTGTCTTGAACAAAATAAGCATAGGTGACAACAGACTTAGGTCCATGTACTGTGAGCTACTACACATGTAACACCTTTGTTTAAGTATATATTAGATCATGTTTATTATAGAGACAAAAGTAGTTTCTTTCATTCATTGTTAGATTTTTGTAAATAAAAAAGACCCTTGATAGTTATATCATTTGGATTCTTTATGGATCATAGGTTCGTAAGTAACTTCACTGGTTAGGTATGAATGTGACAAATATAATCGAGTATTAAAGCCAGCTGAATGGTGGAAAGATAGTGAAGTCTATCTCAATCAAGATACGGTTGATCCTGACCTTTATACGAACATTGACTCACCATTAATGATGGTCCATCATAGGTCATGACTATTGTCATCAAGTCATCTTACACCAACAACACCAACAACAATAAAACTAATCCTGCTGGAGTGGGATAAGGGGGAGGTGAAATGTAAACAGATCCTACCCCTACCAAGTCATCTTACACCGATTATTAAAAAAGTAACTTCACTCTACGGAAACTGAAATATAGAAATGTAAGGATTATAGAGAGCTCAATATTTACGTAAATGGGAACTTTCGGGGTGGACCTTGGAGTCTAGTAAATCACAGAATCACCACTATTTTTGGCGCAAAAACTCATATCGAAGCACCAATTTATATGCTCAGAATCAACAGAACGAAGAAGTCAGCCTTTGTCATCATCAATGTTATCGAGCTATATACTTAAAAACAGCTCCCATTAAGGCAAACAGATGATCAAGATGCGGTCAGTGTATAATTTTCTTTACTTTTTGTATTTTTATGGCAGATTTAAATTTATATACCTTAACTCCTTTATGCTGTCTTTATAATGTATATTATTAGCTGAAATGTGGAACGTTGAATCAACTTACAAAGTATTATGACACTGGAAAGGATTCGTAAGTATGGAACCCCGATGACACATTCTGCTTAAAGCAAAAAATCTTGCTCAGGTAACGCTCAACGGGAGGATCATTCACTTAATGATTAGAAAGAACAAATGGTCACTCATCTTACATTTCAACTCCAACTACTCCAACTCCATTTGAGGTATGTAACTTCTATTTTAAATAAGGGGGAATTGCAACTTACAGGTGAAATTTAGGAAGTTCTTAAAATTGTTTGGAAGTATGTGGCTAGGGGTGTTAGTCGGGTCGGGTTGAAGCTAGAAAAACAAACCAGAATCTGACGCTATTAAGATCCCGGGCTCGGGTCTATTAGGGTCGGCTGTAATTGCACGAGTATGATACCGGGTCAAAATGAGCCATTTTCTATAAAAGGTCATATGGGCCCAATGTTAGTTAGTTTTAGCTCATTTGGATACCACTTTGTTAGTTCAACCACACAAACCCAAGAGCTTATAAGAAAACTAAAGTTGACCAATTTTTGTCCATTTGGACCCATCTAAAGTGCCCACAGCATACATTTCACAGGTCTTCAACAAGGAATGGGCTCAATAAGACCACATATGGAGCATTTGTCGACATAGACCCTAAGAAAGATGAAATTTCACTAAGAACCTTTGTGAGTAAACTTGGATCTTGAGTTCTTTCATCTTTTTCTTTTCTCTGCATTGATCATGAAATCTAATGTAGTTGGTTTTCAGATGTTTGCAGATAGATCACTCGATTGTTGAGAGATTTGGAGGAGGAAAGACTTGCATAACATCAAGGGTTTACCCAACTTTTGCTGTTAGAGACGATGCTCATCTGTTTGCCTTTTACAATGGAGCAGAAAGTGTTTTGATCTCTGAGTTGGTGCTGGATTGTGAAGAAAGCTCGCATCAACATAGAAGAAAGTATAAGCTTTACAGATCACTAATCTAAAGAAGAAGATGATGTAAATGATTATTTATAAGCTTTACAGATCACTAGTCTGCTTACATGATTTGAATACTTAACATTATATAAAGACTCCATTTTTGTGGACCTTTAGTTAAAGTAAAATAAGTTTCATGTTCCTTTAACTAAAATGCCAATTATATAATTATACTCACAATAAATGTAATCTTATTTTCATTCAAATTTAATCAATATATATGAATAGTTAATGGGGCACTTGTTATTATTACAAGATAATATGATTACAAATACTAATCTGAAATGCTATGAAAATAAAACTACATTATATTTCTGATATCAACAAATTAAGTACATAAATTAGAAATTTTTAAGAAGATATCACATGAGGCTAGCCCGGCCATCGGCCGGGTCATGAGACTAGTATATATATATATATATATATATATATATATATATACTAGTGTCAAAATCCGTCCGATGGACGGGTATGACTTGTGGTTTTTATTTTTAGGTTTTAGTAGAACAAATATATACTAAAAAGTAATTAAAAGTTAAATTAAATGGTTAAGATCTATAATCGATATTACCATAATATATATATGCGTTTTTATTTTTTTTATAAGTTAGTTTATCTACATAATCATTTTTTTTCCGAAGCCCGCCCACTGGGCAGGCATGACTTGTGATTATTCTTTGGTTGTACTACTTTACGAATAGAAAGATATGTTTATACGATTTTGTATTTTCGTCGTTTATTAATATGTTCTACAAATCAATTATATTTATAATAGCAAAATGTTACTTTTTTATTTTTGTTGTTTTTTAAAGAAAATTTACAATGTGTTTGTATTAATTAAGTTTTGAGACATCATGATAAACTTAGTTAGGTACGAATATCATTGTTTAAAGATATAGTTTGTGTTGTATCTTTTTTTTAAGTATGGATCGTATTATTTTTTTACGTTCATTTATGTTGGCATATTTTTCTATAGCGAAAGAAGGGTGGTAAATGACTTATATATAAATATTGTGGGTGCGTGTTTTTTGCTTCATAGGCGGTCTAAACTTATTATGATTATCGTTGAAAAAAGTAAGTTAAAAAAAAGATACAAACATACCGATATTATTATTGAATGCTTTAAGAACGAAAAGAAATAAACGTTAACTTTAGGATATCTCTAATGACCTCATGAGTTGATCGTTGACATATTTTACTATAGCGAAAGTAGGCGGGTAAAAAATGCCTCGAAAAGTGTCTGACGAATAAATTAAGTAACGGCTAATGAAATTCGAACACCATAAAATTTTTATATAGTCAATAATGAACCAAAAAAAATGAATGGTAATCAGATAACATGAAAGAAAAGTTAATAAATTATCCGCCATTACAAAGTATATCCTTTGGACTTATAGTTGAAGGTCCCCAAAATACCCAATCCCCCCATAGTGTTCTTTACTCGTTTGAATTAAACTTCAAAACTCTAAAATCGGGGCTGGACTTTTGGCTTGACTATAGAATGAGCTAACACACTAAGAACATACACATGCATAGAACCATTTGATGATCAAAGATGATATAATAAGCATTCAACAAAGGTCATAAATATCCATAGCAAACATCCATGTAAAAAATCAAGTGCATAGTGATGATCATGATCATTACAAACATTATAAATAACTCGAAGAGGTATTTTTATAATCCAACATAGTGGATTTTCAGTTGCTACCGCCAGCAGTAGCAGAAGTTGATGATATGCAGCAGCTGCTGCATGGTTCGGATTGTCAATGCTTGACTGACCACAATTAATCCTCCTTGTGGGGGTACTCGAGAGCGGATCCTTCATTTGACATTTGCGCCAAAGCCATTTCAGTACCTATAAAGTAATTAATCAGAGAGTTAACATAAGTAACAAAACGATCATAGTGATGGCACTTGCACAATAATATGTCAGCGAGCAATATATGAAACACTGAGATAAGATGTTGGATATTAGTTAGGATAATAGGTCTGTGTAAGTTGACTGTAAACAATGTAATAAGTCAACAAACCAAGGTTGTTTTTCCATTGTTGGGACTTGGGATGTTTGGGATAGCATATACATATCAGATAATGTGTTTCAAAAACTTTGAGCTGTCTCTAAGAAAAACCTAGATAATCACTTTACTTAAAAGGTTTATGAATATTCAAAAAATTAAATATAATGAACATCAGAAGAAACAAATGCAATTGTGGACTTAACAATTCAAGAAGAAATATAGAGCTTTTTGAATTCATACCATATAACATGCATAACAATCTCAATAATACCATTTTGTTTCCTATGAAAGCCAGTAAATATCGGATATTCTTTATAAATAATGGAATTAAAATAGCCTATTTTCTATGGTTATCTGGTTATTTCATAGGGAATAGGATGTTTGGATGAAACAAACTGCTTATACCACTTTTTTAGCACTATTCTCAAGATCAATGAAGTATAATGGTTAAAATTTCAGGATTATGATTAGAGTAATTTGTTGATAAAAAAAACTTGGGAAAATTCCATAACAAGACCATGGTGAACAATGTACTTAGAGTCAACAATCTGAATATACCGAGTTCGATTACACTGTGCACAATCCTCCAATTTCATGTCCAAACCACAATTTGATAAACCTTCACATCTCTACTTAGTATTGTGTAAATTAACACTTATGAAAATAGTTTTAAAATTAGCAAATCCCAAAAGAAACCCCTATAGATGGGTAATATCAAATCTAGCTGCAAAAATTTCTCACATGGGAATTCTAAGAAGCGTAATGGGACATGCTAACTAACAATGTACATTCAGTTTTATTGTCACTGGCTTAATCAGATAATGTGGGTCTAAAGGAACCACTACTGAAGTGAGAAACAGTGGCAACATCTGATTTAGAATCACATTGCATCATTAAGTACCTTCTTACAGCTGCTTTGGAATCACAATAGCTTTAGAATCAGTGGCAACAGCTGAAGTGAGAAACATCATTAAGAAAGTGACGATAATTCCTTGAGTAGAGCTTGTAGGTATGTCCCTGATGGTGTTGTTGTGCATAAATATTTTACTTGTTCTAACAGTATTCATAGGCCAAACACGTAGCTGTTATGGGCCTTGTTAGCTGTGTTGTTCTATAGGTAGGGAACTGCCTACTGAAATATTGTTATTGAAAGGTATGTATATTTCTGAAATGACTTTTAAGGATAAATCAAAGAAGTAATAGTTGTATGGACATAGCAGTGGCGTTTACGATACCTTCTTAAATGGTTTTCTTCTCAGCAAGTCTGGCAAACAAACTTGGCCATTAGGACTCGGTTTCTACATTAGCTGCCTTCAAGATGGTAGTCATCTGGTAAAATTTCCAATGTTTTAAAATCACATTGCATTGAAACAATAAATTCCTATAATTTCAATCTAACCTCCATCTTTTGCAATACAGGAAAAAACAATATAAGCGAACGTATATGTAAAACTACATCGGCTAAAATTTTGTCATTAATAATCATATTTACCATGTCAAAATGGGTCATTACTGAATGGGTTGAATGCATAATTAAAATCAGATTACACATACCTGTTATGAACGTAAAATAGTTCTAATGGTGTCGCAAAGGTTCTGAATGCTTTGGTGTTCCTGAGTTACTTGTGCTTCTTGCAGTAGCATCTGTACATATCACATGTAAAAAATTTACATCAATAATCAGTATTACATTGCAATCGGTGAAAGCTAATATCCTTAATATCGTATGGTTCAAAGAAATTAAATGTGCTGCAAATTAACATTGTTTTTTTGTTAGTGTGGATAATCAGCATGAAATAAAAGATAAATAAGTAAAAAAAATGTTGAAAGTCACAACTACTCATAAATGCATAATTAAAATCAGATTACACATACCTGTTATGAACGTAAAATAGTTCTAATGGTGTCGCAAAGGTTCTGAATGCTTTGGTGTTCCTGAGTTACTTGTGCTTCTTGCAGTAGCATCTGTACATATCACATGTAAAAAATTTACATCAATAATCAGTATTACATTGCAATCGGATATCACATGTAAAAAATTTACATCAATAATCAGTATTACATTGCAATCGGTGAAAGCTAATATCCTTAATATCGTATGGTTCAAAGAAATTAAATGTGCTGCAAATTAACATTGTTTTTTTGTTAGTGTGGATAATCAGCATGAAATAAAAGATAAATAAGTAAAAAAAATGTTGAAAGTCACAACTACTCATAATAGATGATGTAAATCTTACTTTAATGAATTATCATTGAGCCCCATATATTGACTCACTTTATGCTGCCTCAAGCCTTTACTATTTTGATGTTTTACTTCATTAACATCATAATTCTTAAGCATTGGGATAGAATTAAATCTTTTGCCTCGCATTGACCTATAGGCAGTACCCACAAAGAATTTTTTGTTACACTAAAATAGTCAAATTCAATTATTACAGAAACAAAAGGATGATATGAACAAAACATGATATTCTTCACAACCATTATTGATATTTGATACAAGTATCTGTTTATGTAGTTAATAAAATATGTGAAAGTAGCATTAAGATTTATTTATCTCACCTAGGGCATATAGTGTATCACGATCTAGAGATGTATATCTTATGTCTCCAAGTCTGTCAACTAAAGAAATCTTACGGTTTTTCTAAACTTTTCTAAGCTTTCAGTGAACCTGCAGCAGAAAAATGGGGTGTACATTAGTATAAGCTTCTTCAAGAAACAATTATTGAAAAGCTCGCAACATCAATGTTACTACTGAAGTATAAACATATTGAGGAAAAATGCAGTGGCTGAGTCTCTATTTATGTAATGAAAAGTATTGATAAAATGTGTATCAAATGGAAATGATAAATTGTGGTATAATTTTGGAAAACTCATGTATTACCTGCCCTCTTTTAAGAAAGTGTTGGAAGGCACGAAGTTGCTGTGAAGCATACTCTTTTGTGTTTTTTTCTAGCAAAGCTTTCTAAGGTATAAAAAGCTTTTATTAGCCTTTTAACTCTTCGGTATATAGTTTTTAATATAATAACTGCGCATAATAACAATTGTAACGGACACAATGTTTTCCTCCATTTGAGGTAGAACTTTTCCATAAGAGCCAACCTTTGCAAGACTTTCACAGGGGCATGTTGAATACTTACCTTCAATTGTTTTTTCTTGGAGTCTTTTAATGCAATTAATCTCTATAAGGGGTGTGCATCTTTGTGGAACTAAGCATAAAAAATCACAAAAATGATACATTAGCAAGTAAGATACACATTCTCTAATAGGGTACTTTCAGTTTCTACAAAAGATAGAATGAACGGCTACCTTGAAAATACTTTTGTGTGCCAATTTCATGCAGTCTCGAAATTTCATACCTTTTAGGGAACTCTCACTCTAGTGTTGATTTGGTGGGTATCATATACACTGTTAAATGCTTTACACACACTCTAGCTTCTATCTTGAATCATCTAAGAATGTATTGGTGAGAATCATGCAACTTGGACATAGATGGATTTACATATCTTAACTATTGCAGAATCAGGGAATCTATAGACGATGTTCTCACTTCTCCTAGAAATCTAGCATTTTGTCCAAGGAACCTATGCTTCTTTTAGTTGAATTTGTCTTCGTGATAATGGAACGCAGTGACAGATTGTACAAAACAAATACCACACTGGCCATTGAGATCATCGGAGAACTTTACCCAAATAAAGTAACTTCCAGGATCATGTACTTGGCACGTCTAAGTATGTGAGTCTCTCTCAGTTTTTCTTCTTCTTTTTCCTAACTTTTTTATTTAAAAATTTCCACAAGAGCTGTTCCCTTTTACTTATATGGTCAACTTTGATCATCTCTGATCCGAAAATTCAAATATATTCCTATTTAGGCCCGTACACTGGGGATCTATCGTATAAAAATATGAGGCTGTTGGCAGCAAACTCTAAATCTTTGAGAAATTCCAAAGATATTACTCCTGAGGCTCTTTCGCAGTTAACATCTGATAGCCGTGTACTACCATCTGGGGAATGTAAAACAGTGTCTATGCAATAGTTCCACGAGGCTCCAACCAAATATCTGAATAATCTTCCATGGGGTAGGACTCTTTCTCTCTGGAATCCGTAAGTATCTGTCAAGTACTTACTCTCAGACTCAGTGTACTATGCTATAAGAAAACAAAAACAAATAAGAGACAACATCGTCTTATATTATCTACCTGAAGCTTTAGTTTATCAAAGTTTGGCAAGCTTCTTATCAAACAAACAATAAACGATACAAATGTGTACAAATGTGTCAAATGAACACATTTCTTCTAAAGAAAGTACTTGAGGTGGAATAACAATGTTGGAAGCTCTCGTGGAAACACACCTTTAGCAAAACACTTGAACCACAAGCCAAAACAAAGATCAACAACCAAAGTATTTATTTTTTATAAGTTGAATATAATATATCATGTGGATAAATATTACCTCAATGAACAGATCAAAGATGGTTGGATTGCCAGACTTAGAAGAACATATAAGAGCAACATTGGTTAAAAATATACATCATGTTGCAGATTCCGTTAACAGTTCATAAAGATGGATACTCTAATAATTAAGAACTTACCAAACTGAATCTCTTGAGTAATGAAGATTTAGATATCAAACGTATAATCTTTTGTGCACCGTTGGGACTGGTCTCCATATTTTTAGGTAAAGGTGTAAAGCGTAAAGCTTGAAGTAAGCGGGCGACTCATGCGTGTAACCACATCACTATAGGCCGCATGTTTCAGTCCAATGAGAAAGATAATAATCTTAAATAAGATTACTGGTACCTAAATGTTTATAGCTGTTATAAATCCAATTAAATCACCTGTGTGATATCTTCGCCAATGTTTGCTGCCCTGCTCATGTTGTAAAAATATGATACAGCATTTGGCTCAAAATCTTTGTCTGCAAAATTAAACACCACCAATGTTTAGAATAGTGAGAGAAGTAATACCTCATGATTTGCAGTCGACATAGCTAAAACTGGAGATGATGAATGATATAGTAATATGAGTATATGGGGTACATGTTGCAGGAAAGTGGAATGTTGTGAGCCGATAAAGAAAAAAACTATAGGTACCTGTAACATACTTGTTAACATTCAGGCTCACTTGTGTCATTCATAATTTAACATGTGAAATCACCAAAAAGTCCATGAACAAAAATAATCACATATCACTATCAAATGTATATGGAGTTGTAGGAAGATAGAAGTACCTTGTCACCATCTTTTAAAAATCGATCTCTAATCGGCTTTTCAAACGCACCGTATAGTCAAGCACATCTATGTTGTACCTGCATTAACTGGATTGTAAATAATAGAACTCCACCAATCCAAGACTCTTGTGCATCCACTGATTTAATCTCATCCCTGAATTCGTGATAGTTAAGCGATAAACTCATATTAGGGTTTTTAGGGTTTTGTGGGATGAATTAATAAAATGTCGATGTTATATTTGTTAAAAAGCTTTAAACTATAATTAAGGAATATATGTGGTACTTATCTCATAAAAATAGTTAAGAATTTGTTGCTTAGGTTTTTAGATTTGAAATTGCAAGATATAATCAAAAAAATAGCTAGTCTAGTGGTTATCAATGTTTGTTTGTGGACTAATGGACTCAAGTTCGAATCATGCATCTATCATTTTTTAAAATTTTATTCTGAAATATTGCTTAGGAATTTCGAAAATTAGGCATTAAATTAAATTAAATTGAATTATTAGTAAAAAAATTGTATAAAATTCAAAATTAATTAAATGTCTTCAAATAAAATAAATTTTAAAAATGCTCACATGGCAACAATGTGATAACATGGCTGATAATGAATTACTGGGCAATGATGTGGCGTTTACGTGGCATTATCTACGTGTAACGCCTCCTGTTATATATAATATATATATATATATATATATATATATATATATATATATATATATATATATATATATATATATATATATATATATATATATATATATATATATATATATAGGATAAAGATCAAATAAAAAGACAAATATCCGTAAAAAGATAAAAAGATTTTTTTTTTCAAAAAAAGTTCACGAAAAATTCCCAAAAAATTTCACAATATCGGATATGATGGTGCATGAAAAAGTTGTGAAAAACTTTTTTCTAAAAGTGGATATTTTTTCCGAAAAAAAAATATGAAAAAATACATTTGCGCATTAAATCGTTTTTTTGTGCATCAAAAATTGGTTTTTCCACCCAACTTCTTTTGACTTTTTTCATCAAAATAACATTGCGCATCTAACTAAAACAAGATGAAAATTTTGTGCATCAAAATTTTTTTGCGCATCAAAATTCGTTTTTTGTACATTAAAAAAAACGTATCAAAACTCAAAATTATAAAAAAAAATTTCACAAAAGTTTTATGCACCAACATACCCGATCTTGTGGAATATTTTTGGAATTTTTGAGGAATTTTTTAAAAAATAAAAATCGTTTTATTATTTTTACGGATATTTGTCTTTTTATTTTAACTTCACCCTATATACACATATATATATATATATATATATATATATATATATATATATAGTGAGGATCATGTGCGGATTTTTAATTTTAGTGCGGACGTACGGATAGATCTGGACCACCCATTTCAGATCTGATCTTGACTTTTTGTAAAAAAGTCAAGATATGCGCTAACTTCACGGTAGCAATTGACCATGTAAACGATTTTTTTAATTTTTTTCCTTTTGAGCGAACCTTACTATTGTTATCTTCTTTCATTTTTTTTTTTTTTTTCAGATTTTTCTGAGCACTTTTTGTTTTCTTGATTATGAGTTCTACCGTGATATTAACGATATTATGAGTATTAGTGTGATATTATGAAACTGTGATATTATAAAATGATGATATTATAAAACCAACTGTGATATTTAAGTTTTTTACATGTAAAGATGAACCTTGATATTAAGAAACATATGATAGTTACTATGATATTAACATATTTATTAAAAAGCATATGATAGTTACGGTGATATTAACAATTATATTAAAAAAAGAAAAAAAGTTCCTGTGATAGTAAAAAAGAACCGTGATATTAACATTTTTTTATTAAAAAATGAACGGTGATATTAATAATATTAGTAAAAAAACAAAAAAGTAGTGTGATATCAAAAAAAAAGTTAGTGTGATATTAACAATTTATATTGAAAAAAAAAGTGAATGTGATATTAAGATCAGATCTTGACTTTTGTAAAAAAGTCAAAATCGACCTTAATATCACAATACCTTTAATCATGAAAACGATTTTTTTTTTTTTTGAAAATTTTTTCAGCGATTCTTAATAATTTATCATCCTCTTTATTTTTTTAATTTTTTCAGATTTTTTTGAATTTTTTTTTTTTTAAAAAGCTACTGTGATATTTACGCACCATCCCTACTTAAAAGCTTGAAACCCACCCGATCCCTTCCCTATATATATATAAATATATATATATATATATATATATATATATATATATATATATATATATATATATATATATATATATATATATATATATATATATATATATATATATATATTTTCTTTAACGTAGAAAACACGGCTTACACTTGGACTATGCATCATTTTAAGGCCTCATTTTGAATTTTCGCAAATCTCCAAAAACTCAACAACGGTCCTATCATGAATGTTAACTTTCTAGCATTTGATCGACCATTTTTGTTTGATCGTTGCTTGAGTCGATTACAGGCCAAAGGCCGAGAGTCCCCAAGTGTTCAAGGATGCCAAGGGAAAGAAGAAAAACGAAAACAATACTATCAATGCAGCAACCGTAAACATGGAACAAGCGTCCGAAGATGGTATTCGAGATCATCTTTAGTAGAGATTCAGAAATCGAACAAGCTACAAAAGAAGAGAAATGATAATAGTTGTGGAGAATCACACACTGAAGAAAACCCATGATGACATCAATAGTTTAAAGACTGGTTAGCAATGATTGGGAAGCTCTTGAAGAAACTAAAGAAATCAAATCTTATGTGTTCCCCTCCGGTGAATAACAACTCAAAATTTGATCCTTTTTCGCTCAACAAAACATCGTTCAAGTGCCTGATCTGATTAGTCTTGTCGGTAGATTGTTGATGAAACAATCAAACGAAAAGTAACAACATATCCATATTTATCATAGTGGTTTTGTTGGTTATAAGATCTACATGATCACTGCAGTATCCCTGGGCAAATTAGCAATATCAACCCCAATAATACTACAACATCCAAGTTTAAACCAAATTTTATGTGATAAATAGTAGTCAAATCTCATTTCAAACCACATTTGAAGTTACAGTATGCATCACGCTCTAAGCAGATAATATATCAAACTTAGGGTACTCCTGACACCATCATGTTAGCTCTAGCTTAATTGTCATTTACACTCGAAAGGGCAAAAATATAGCATGCGTAAAATATCAGAGCGGATAACAAGCATTTTATTGGCTCATAATATCTTTCAAGTCTCAAAGCAAAGTTTTGGAGTGAAAGATCAACAACTTAGACTGAGGCTCAGATTGCCTCATCAGAAGTAACAACAGAAACGGAATTTTGTTCTTCAAGAATTTTCATTTGGCGTTCAGCGTGTTCTCTCTCGCAGGCACTAATTCCTAAAATGATATCAACCATTGTACCTGTAGTCCCAAAGAACACAAGTGGTGCAAGTGATTTCCTCTTTATTCCTACGGGTATAGCAACCAGAGCTCCTGCTACAGAGAAGACCCATGTGCCCAAAGCGCTACAAAAATGCAAATCCGATAAGATTAGTACAAAAACATGCTCTAATTTTTCTTATTTGTATATTTAGTAATCTCTTGACTTTGATCAGCAAGTTTTATGAATTATTCATTGTTAAGTACTTGTCAAACTCTTACGGGTCAATAGTCGAGTCAGTCACCCTTCAAACGAGATGAGTCAATCATTGACTCTTAAATAACCTTGACTCTTACGAGTCATTTATCGACTCTTGAGTCGGATCAACATGTGACTCTTGTGAGTCATAAATAATGCATACTTTTAATGTAGTTTCAAAATTGGAGAAAATAGGAAAATGAATGACTAAAATTTTTCTAGATCAAGCAATTGCGTCTTGTTTACAAAAACTTTAAACGATGATCTCATCCCTTTAAGAGCTATCATAAAGAAACCATAGAGGCGGTTGCAAGTAAAGAAATGGTTGGAGGGTTAATGGCTTACTAGGGAGTTAGGCTGTTAAAATAATGTAAGTCACCCACTTACCCACGCCTAATCCCAGATTTCAACTTAATCTTCATATACTTAGGACTTCTAAATTCTAAACTTTAACCATTTACTTTTAAGAAATAGGATTTCCAAGATGTGTTACTACTTATTAATGTCTTCATTTATATCATGCCTCTCACGAGTCAAGTCGACAAGCGATTAAGAACATCCTATTTCACGAAAAAATATTTTTTGATGTTTATTTTTTTGTATTTGTCAGACATGCTTATAGATGTTTAAAGTTTTATGCCTACCACACCCAAATGGTAATATTTTTTTAACAAGTCAAAATCAATGCACCCAATATACACACATTCAACACATGCCTCATAGTTGAGCAAAATCAAAGCTGTCTTCAGGAAAGACATGCGTGGTATATTACATTTTCTTTCATCTACCAGAGCAAGAGACTAAAAGGACTTACTTGGCAACAGAACAGTCCTCAATATGCTTCGCATTCTCTTGAGTCGCCATTTCTTAGATGATCAATTTGCAATAAGAAACTTCTTGTAACACTCACAGACCGGCAATTTATTCTAGACCTGCATTTCCAGTTTGTTATGATTTTTCTATAAAGATAATAATTTATCATGTGCTATCATGAACATCATGGTCTAAATGCTATGAAGGATGAAGTAACCATATATCAAACTTCAATTTGTGGCGATTGTTAGTCATCTTATATGTGTTTAGGTTTATAACAACACAAGTACAAAACAAATGACATAAACTGAAATTGCAGACAATGTGCCTCTATATTGAAAGGTTTTGACAATTTTATGTGCTGACAGATCAGAGTTCAAAGAAAGAAGGTTCCCATAAACATGCGCAAATGCTTACTATGCAACTGAAGGTACAAAATATCCTAATGCAAAGTACTAATCAAGAAAGCACAAGATTGTAGTTATCATGTTTTGTGGTTGCAGTGTGGTCCAATGATTCTTGTTTCTCTATGAATAAGCAACACAATTTGAGAAACCAATTATTAAACCCAATACCATGAAGAAAAAGATCTAAAACCAAAATCTGAAAGTGTTAAAGCTTTCATGGAATAACCAAACATACAACATAAAAGAAATATAAAAAAGGGCTCAACACCATATGCAGTGACGGACCCAGAAAAAAAAATATGTGGGGGGCAAATTTTTTTTTTCTACAATAGCAATAAAATGTGAAAGAAAAAACTTAGTTCGTAATGATAAATCGTGTATTTTTACTTAGAGATGAAGGATTTATAAGGCTTTAGAGTGTTGAATGTTGGATTTTAGTATGTGGGTGGGGGCAATTTGAGTTTTTGGTGAGGGTCACTTTCGAAAAAAGGTCAAAATTAAAAAAAAATTACACTATAATTTTAACTTTTTCGGCTAGCTATAGGGGGCAACGGCCCCCCATACTTCTAACATAGGTCCGTCCCTGACCATATGCCTCATAACCCCTAAGCCATAAGCGCTACACAGATAAACCCTACACTAATGACTTTACCCAGTGTTGTAAAAATCGGCCATGGCGGATATCGGCGGTCCACCGCCACGATATTTCCCAAATCGGTCTAACATGGCGTTTTGGTCAAAATCGGTCAGAAATCGGTCAAAATCGGAGCTTGGCGGTCAAAATCGGCCTTGGCGGCGGTTTGGTCAACGCCGGTCAACGGTGGTCAACTTCAGATCTAGGGTTTTTTTTTTTCAAATTCACGGCAATTAACTCCGATTTTATTGATTTTGTTCTAATTTAAGCTAGTTTTTATAATTAATCTTGCTAATATTCATTTCTTTAATAAATTCCTTTGTAATTTAGGGTCACCGCCATGGCGCCGCTATGGCGGCTATGGCGCTTGGCGGGGGTCAACCGCCACGGTACCGCCGAGCGATTTTTACAACCTTGACTTTACCCTAAACCGTCGCCCAAAACTCTATGACATTGGTTAAGAGTAGTGTTGTGGAATCAAATAGAAATTGAAACCAAGTGAAAACTAGACGATAAATAATTTCATGGGAGAAAATAAAACGGGTATTTTGGAGATAGACAAAAAAAAAAAAAAAAAAAAAAAAAAATCATATCTTCTAAACACATGTATTTGGGTTTCATTCACGTTTTCTATAACAAGACCCACAAAACTAACACTCTTGTAGGAATAAAAGCCATTCTATCATTCTCATTCGGAATTGTTTATGATCTCTCAACAACTCTAATAAGCTAAATGACAAATAATAAGCAAAGATATAAAAAGGTAAGCTCATCTAAATAAGTATAACGTAAATACCCGAAATCACTTGTACCGATTATTCGAAACTAAATCCCAACAGCCCCAACAAGTTCATAGTAAGACCAAACCGATTCCAATGTAGATGTGAGATAAAATGTTTTTCTTTTTTTACTTTTTGAGAAGGCCAAAAATGAGCAAAAGCTAGGTTATAGAAATTCAAACAAAATTAGGAAACAAAAAGGTGATTAATTTAGAGTTATGTGTAATTAAAGGGATTTGATGTGGGTTTGGAAATTGAAGTCAAAGATACAAATTAGATATAAGGAACAAGTGACTTACAAGATTGAATGTTGGGATTACAAAGTGGTGAAACGGTGGCGACCTTTAGGCTAGCCCCAGTAATGAACCCCCTTCATTTTCCCTGCCACGTCAGCTTTTTCTCTCCGGCGACCTTCAGGCGATTAGGTGCCCCAGTAAAAGCGACCAAGTTCAAATTTTTTTTTTATAAAATACTTTATAAATAAACTAAAAAATTACAAAACTAAAATAAAAAAAAATATATAATAATAATAAAAACAATCACTATAAAAACATGTAGGTGGTCAAATTCGTGAATTTTGATTTAAAAAACAATACTTTTAAAACCCACCTCTGCTTAGAAAACCCACCTCAAAATTCATTTCAACAATCATCTTCAACCTAATAAACACACACACATTAAAAACACACACTAAACACACACACGCATATAAAAATAAAGACATTTAAGTGTGGTTTGTGGTTTGTGGTTTCGATCGTGCACACGACCAAGATACATTTTTTTTTGCCGATCGACAAGCTCCACAGCGAGGAGATCGAGACGCGATCGATCGCCCTTCACCCTTGATCGAGAGGCGATCGACCTTACTGGGGGTAGCCTTACAACTTCAATAAACTCATCATGGTCGGTCACTGTACAAATATTATAAGTTCCTTTTATTTTAGTTTTTTTGTTTAACTTATGTTTTTAACTACTACTCTCTCCGTCTCATATTTACAGTTCATATTTATTTTTTTATATTTATTTTTTTATAAATGTCTCAAATTAATTGTCCACTTTCTATTTTTAATAAAGAGAATTTAGTTAGTAAATATTCTATTTGAGTGGTTGAAAATTGTAGTTGTCCCACTTTTATTTAACTTTGTGATCCTTGTCTCATGACAATAATTTTGAGAGGGAGAAAGTACTCCGTATAGTATATATCCGACTAATTATTACTATATATTTTTTTTGTGTATCAAACTTTTTTTCCCCCTATCTTATGTCATTTTTAATAACTTCTATTGTGATGTGTAGTGTAAACTTTACACACAATATAAGTTATTAAAAGTCCGTACATAGAAGTTATTAAAATTTATGACACGCGCTAGAGGTTATTAAAGTTTACAACACACAATAGAAGTTATTAAAAATCTGTATGTAGAATAAACAAAATTAGTTTAACACACACAAAAGAATATTATAATTTGTTTGATACATTTAAAAATGATTATCTTTATATTTTGTAAATGGGTTTTGTAACTTATAAAAATATATAATAAATTGATAATACTATATTTAGTGTTCAGTTTAACTTATTCTAGTAAAAGCAAAATCATTCCCTACTTTCTCTTTTTTGTTAAAATAACATATTTGACTTTCTCTAATTAATTCATATCATTTTAAATATTTGTAATAATAACTTAAAGTAAAAGTAATATGGTAAACTTGATTAAAACATGCTTTAATAATGATAGCGCATCAATATTAGCGGCAAAAGCCCACTAATTATACGTTCGAATCAAGCCTATTACCAAGGCTCATTAACAAACACTTGATGGAAGCCGGCTTAAAACCCAGGCCACGCAGGGCCTGGTAAAACCTCTCAGCTCAGACGAAGCATGATAGTATTACTGCTTCTCAACTGTCACTAGCGGTTAAGATATACCATCTGACACTATGCAGTAGGATGCACGACAAGCACCACTTTGTACGAGCCAAGGAGTGCACAACACCTGTCCTTTTTGTTTGCCCTCGAATAATCAACATCTGGCTCTCTAACAGCCGTTGATCATCCCTAAAGGGTTTATCTCTAAACCCTACAAGCTTCTCTATAAAAGGAAAACAACACACACAACTTCACAAGTTTCACAAAAAATTGGGCAAATACTGCCTCACAACAGTTACAGTATAGTCTTTGTTTAAGTATTACCTGAGCTTCTTGATCGTTATCAATCTCATCGGGTCCTTACCGTTCAACAACGAAAACCAAACAACAAAACCATTCCCATTCCATCTCTAAACCGATTTACATACCATACGTAAATATGGCGCCATCCGTGAGGACATGGTACAAAATAGCCAAAACTTTTCACCTCTTTTCACTCATTTATCACTCAAAAATCCATAAATTTTTTCCTTTGTGCACAAGTTTTCTTAACTAAACATGTCTGGTGAACAAACCCCTAAAATTTCGGACACACCCAAAAATCACATCGAACCTATCCGAGTGGACAACTCTTTTCACCCAGAGAGGAGCCAACAAATACCCGAAAAAGAGACTCACCAATCACCTATAAACTACACAAAGAAACTTTCAAGGGAGATGCATGCATCAGCTAACCTTGCAAACCTGCACACGTCACCCACTTATCGGAAAAAACTCAGGTAAACACATACCAACCTACTTATCCTTTTTCGCATTACTTTACATATAGCAATCAGGGTAATGCATTACCTTGGAAACACCCTGGGTATGGCATTTAGAGAGACACCCTTGACATTTTGTTATGATTTAGAAAATTCATGTTAAAGTATCGATCACCCCAAGTATAGTCTAGCATAAGTTAGCTCGTAGACTCAACATTATTTAGTAAGTTTACTTTATAATAAGTAACACCGTGGAAGAATGACGGGTCTTTACCTACTGTATGCCTGATCCACAGCCCGAAGGAGAGCGTAGAATATTGTATAAATAGCCCTCTCCCAACAAGGGATAGGGTTGGATGTTCACAAGTTAATCTAAGCTTGCCTTTTGTTTCTCTCTCTAAAACATCCCATTCTCTCTCTACACTTACACGTTTCATAGTATAATCTATTGTGGTGTTATGATAACCAATATCTTACAATTGGTATCAGAGCCCATGGTTTGATTAGCTAGGTTGTATGTGCATTTATATTGGTGGTTTTAGACTAAAAAGTTGGTTTTGGAAGGTTTTTGGACTCATAAGTGACTTTCTTTGATTCTCATGTTTGTGATGTTAAAGTAAGTGTTTTTAGGATAGTTATAACCTTTTAGGATCAAGTTTTGCAAAAGAAAGCAAGCAAAAACGTTCAAAACGGTGAATTGTAGGTGGTTTTAGGTGAAAAAGAGGCTTTATTCTTGACTGCGATTTGATACACGGATGGGATTCTTGGTTGCGATTTGTCCGGATGAAACTGCGATTTGATCTGAGTTGAATGTGATTTGATTATTATATTAATATCGGACTGCGATTTGTTAGGAAAAAGACATAAGTATTGTACTATTGAAAGCGACATGCCTTTTGTCGCTGCGTTTTGTCAATCGTTGCATCTTGTGCCTATGCGTTTTGAGTATCCTTCGGTTAGATAGGCTGCGATTTGAGCGGAATGCGATTTGATAGGTTGTGATTTGAGCGGATTGCGATTTAATTGTTGCAGTTTGGATATTCTGTGTTTTTGTCACTGCGTTTTGTCAAAGACTGCGACTTGGTATTCCTGCGTTTTGTCACTGCGTTTTGTCAAATACTAGGGACTTATCACTGCGTTTTGGTTTGACTGTGATTTTTCAAGAGTTGCGTTTTGTCAAAGATTGAGACTTGTAATTTGATTCAAACGTTACCAAATCACGATTAAACAACAATTCACCTAATCCAATTACTCTGATATCCCTTTTAACATACAATCACTAATCATTGAATCGATCCAACTTTTATCATAACACGTTCAAATTTACAACAACATCATGTCTTACACTCCTGATTCAGTGATTTCGGAAGTACTCAAACTGTATGATGCTGTAGACAACCATAAGAATATTAGCTATAATGAACGGTTAAAGATGATTGAATCAATCAATGAGGATGTGAGATATTCGTCTTCAGATTCTGAAGAGAAAGAAGTGCACCAGTCACAGTTACAACATATTCTTGCAAAAGAGAGTTGCATTGAACCTTTTCGACAACTTCATTCACACCTCACGTTACTTCGAACTGAAGACAGATATACCCTGGGAATCGAACGATCAGTTATTGCACTTTTCCGTCAAGAATTATCAACGCTCACAGGCACATTGTTCTTGAACATGGAACAATTGGAACAACAACTTGACAGAGAAAAGGGTCAAGAAGGTGGTTCTAAAGCTGCACTTCAGGTGATCAACAGACAATTTCAGTCATTCTTCAATGGTAAATACACTTCGGACTATGATAAACATATGACTAAAATGTGCTTCAAGAATCACACTGGGATGGAAGCAAATATGTTCAGAGAAACATTAATCCAACTCATGGATAATGTTAAGAAGTATATTGAGAAAGAACACTGAATGAGGACAAAGTGAATGAGTGTCGGGTGCAAGTGAGAGATAGTTGTGATGAGTCAGGGAATGTATCAGCTAAGGATCGGGTGTTGATGAATGCAGATTATCAAAGACAACCAAGAATGATGTAACCAGCTGTTTAGCAACTCCTGTCACACAAGAAGTGAATGCAGATATCATAAAGGTGAATGAACAAGCATCAGATGCTGAGGTATTCTTAACTGTTCAACATGATGCATCTACCAATGTTCTTGTAAAAACTGATCACACCACTAAACATGACTTTCATAAATGTTGTGTGTCTGAGGCTAAGTCTATTATAAAGTGTTTCAAAACAGATGATGTGGTTGAGAAGAAAATATATGATGAACTTTCAAACAAATTTTTACTACTTGAAAAATATTGCATTTCACTCGAACTTGCAATACAAAGTAAAGAAGAAAGTTTTCAACTTAACAAACCATGTAAAACCCTGGAACTTCCTGAATTCTGTGAATTTTTTGAAATTAACACTTTGAAAGCTCAACTTTAAGATAAAGACTCGACCATTTACAATCTGAAGAAACATATTTCTAAATGAGAAAAATAATATAGTCAAGGCTAAACATGGCATTGAAGTTATCAAATCTAGAAATATCGAATTGGATCTTTGTGTGGCTAGATTATTTAAGGAAAATGAGACTTTGAAGAGGCATCACATAGACCTAAATGACTCAGTCAAAGAAACTAGAACTAAGACTTTGGAACAAACAAACTCTTTGATAGCTAAAGTTGATGAACTCAAAGCTCAACTTCAGGATAAGAGTTTCACAATAGTTGCCTTAAAGAATGAGCTTAGAAAAACTGTAGGGAAAAGTGTGAACACTAAGTTTACAAAACCATCAACCTTGGGGAAGCCAGTTTCTCATCCCGTTAGAGACCGTTCTGTTGTTAAACAGCCTGCTGCGTTTATATCCGAAAGAATAAAACCTTTAAAAGCAAGGCTTGCCTTCCAAGTTGATGAGAACAAAGTGTTGTCAAAACCAGTCACTTCACAAACTAACCCCAATAAAATAAAAGACAATGCTCAGGCCAAGGCTCAATACTCTAAGATTATGAAGGAAAAAAGATCCTCTAGTGCACTAAAGAAGTCTCAAAATGCTAACCCGTCTCCTAAGAAAAGACTTAATGACAAAGCTTCAAAAACTAGGAATAGGAATAAGGTTACATCTTCCATAGTGCTTAAGAAGTCAAACACTCCTAGATCTTGCCTTAAGTGGATACCAACTGGTAGAATATTTAAGAATGTTGGACTCACATGGATTCCTACCATCAAACTAACCACCAATGGCTACACTAAGGTTGATTGTGAAATTCCCAAAATTCTGGATACTGTTGCAGCTAAACCACTTAAATGCATACCTACTTGTGTTGTTAGTGCATGTATTCCTCACTCTTTTGCAGGTACACTGCTCAACTCTATCAAGAAAAGACTCATGATCAGGGTTCCAAAGGAACAGAAGCCTCCTGGTTCTGGAAATCCAGAATGTCAGAATTGATAAGCATGTACAATGATTCCTAATCACTTCAGCTCAGGGCTCGTACCTTAACACACCTCATTTAAGAGTATTTCCAATTCTGGTATACTCTATACAGTTTTTCCACGTTGTAAATATCTTATTCTTTGTAAATATTTTATCAAAAATCAAAATACAAAAATATAAAACCAACAGAAAGAAAATAGAAAAATATAAAATCTTCAAAATCCATAAAAATTTTGAAAAATCAGAAAATACCAAAAATAATTTCAAAGGCATGTCTTCTGGTATCGATAACATCTACGGTCCTAGAAATGTCATTTAATAATGACACGGGTCTTTAGATGAAGTTCGAACAAAAGTTCATATGTTTTTTCAAAACATGCCTATATAAATTCTTTATTAATGTTTTCACATTACTACTAAAAGTGTCTTTAATCAATGGGAATCATGGGTACATAAATTTTTCATCATCAATCAATGACTACTCATGCTTAATCTAAATCGAGTCATTGATTGAGGGGGAGAGTTATGTTCAAAAATTATGATTATATGTCAAGCTACTTCAACTTAATTCTATCCCGGATTTCATACATGATGGGGTATCAATCTTGCATTAAGTCCAATTTGATCTCATGAGCTGATTATGTGTTATATTTAGGATCTTGATTGCTATATGCTAATTGTTTCCTAGATATTTGTGTAATTATAGTCATTCATCATCCTGGCTTACTTTTCCGTGTAGTGTGTATCTCTAAATGTTCATGTAATGGGTTGTAAGGTTCAAGATGAAAAGATCATGAAAAATATACACCTTTAAGAAAGTAAAAGGACTAATTGGATTATGCATGATAATATTTGAGGTTTAGAGTGCAATTTTTCAAAATTAAGGGCCAAATATGACAAGAGATGATAATTATTAAGAATGTGAGTGCGATTTGTTAAAGAAATGGGTCATCAATGCGATTTGTCAAAAACAAGGACCACTTATGTCATTTTTTGAAAGGTGTGTAAGTAGGGTTTAAATAGATCTGCGATTTTTCAAATTAAACTTTTTTCAAACTCTATCAAACCTCAACACGCACTTGTTTTCTTTCTCTCAAAAGACCTCGCTGCGATTTGATCCTCTTTTACTTCATTCTAGGTATGAATTGTATTAAGAGCTCATCTCACTAACATGATATCTTGTGCATCATCATTCCTCTAATTAAAGATCTCTATTGCAGTGTTTAGGTGCATTTCATTTGAATCCCCTCACTCGCACTTTAGGTTTGTTATTCTCGTTGTTTTGATTTGCCGGGTTTAGGCATTAAGTTAGTTAACTGTACTTGTTATTGATAGATATCATCCCCCCATGAATATTTTGCCCCAAATCTGTGTGATGATTAATTTTTGATTTGATTGCGTTTTACGCATCATTGTAATGTTGTTTTTGATTGGTTTAAATATGTTGGTATTTGAGTTAGTTAATGTGATAAGCAATTACATCTTGCCTGAGATTGGAGATGAGAATGATGGAATGTGTGTCTGTGTTAGAAATTAAGATTCTTAGATGCGTTTTCGTATAAGTGTTCTTGACTGCGAGTTGAGGATTGAATTGTTCTGAATGCGATTTGGTACAATTGTTCTAGAATGCGTTTTGAGTGAATCATTCTTGAATGCGTTTTGGAAATATTATTCTGGGTTTCTTGTTGAGAACATTCTTAAGTGCAATTTGATGTTTTATGCTTGAATGCGTTTTGTTAGATCTGATATCCTTGGTTGCGATTTGATAGATAATTCTTGAATGCAGTTTGTCAAACTATATGCTTGATAAGGTTTTAAAAGTTACCATTTTGAGGGGTCGTTTAAGTCCTTATTTGATCACTTTTGTATCCGTTATTGCTTAATATCGTTCCTTTTCACTTTTTAGGTCTCGTGAAGGCAAAATGCTGGAATGGCACTTATTTGGACGAAAAGGCGCGAATATATGAAGAAAATGGCCAAAGTCGAAATCGAGACACTCACAGTTGCTGAAAGTAGAAGGCGACGGCGTCAGGTGCTATTGGCGACGCCGTCCCAAAATTATTGTGACGGGACAGAACCCAAAACTCGTATTTTCAAGAGACGGCGTCTAGTGGTGAAAGAGTAGGCCGTCGCTACTCAGACGGCCTAGATGCAATCCAGACGACGTCAGAAGCTGAAGAGGACGGCGTCATGGACATAAGGTGACGCCGTCGCAAGGTTAACGTGGCCAAGACGAAACCCTAATGGCGGCGACACGACGGCGTCACTAAACATAAGGTGACGCCGTCGCAATTGTAATCTTATATATAGAATCCGAATTTTTCAGTCTTTGTGTAGAGAGTCTTTGGAGTAAAAACCTAAAATCGAACCTAAGGTGTCTTGTACAGTATTTTAGGGTTTTAAACCCTATCTTACATCAAGATAAGTCTTTACTTCATTAATTCAATTATGTCTTTGATTATTTGTGTGTATGCTTGCATGTTCTCCATGTCCGGCTAATTTATTTGTGTGTTTGCTTAGGAAGTATGAAACTTAATTATTGAATATTGATTGGTTGTTTCTTATCTTAGTTGATTAATGATCTAGTAATGCGATAGGTCATTCGTTGTGCACTTAATGCTTGATTCATCTTTGTGAACCTTAGAGTATAATTACCTGAGTAATTGTAGGCTAAACCATCCGAAGAGCGCCTTAGAGTAGGAGTCTATAATCTCTAGTGGGTTTGTAGACAAGACCCTTTGGTAAGTTCGAAGAGTTAGGGAGAAACGCATACCCTACAACTTTAGACACACAACGCAACTAGGAATAAGACGTGACACTCAACCATCAATAGGAGATAATTAAGGAGTAATACAAACTAAGTAAACACATCTTTAAACTATCATACGAGCACACATTAATTAGACATAGTCTCCCACAACCTTAGTTTAGATAATTAGATAATAGTAGAGTAATCGGTAGAAATACCAACCCCTCAAATCCAATACCCGAGATTCGTACCTTTCCATTTTCATAAAATATAAAAAGATAAAAAATAATCTTCCTCAACCTTAACCTTAGCGTAGTAACTCCTTACTAGCATTCCTATTCCCCTAGAGAACGATATCAATACCCGTGGCTTACCCTAATTACTACACTACAACGATTAGGTTCACTGCCTAGGGTGTTATAAAACTTGCTCGAAGAAAAGGAAGTTCCTTTGACCCCGAACGACGCGTGTAGCGTTATCAAGTTTTTGGCGCCGTTGCCGGGGAATAGAATAGCTAGTTAGTAGTCCACCTCGCTTAGGTTTCTTTGCTTGATTCCTATCAAGTAAACTTTTTTCTTATTTTTAGATTTCTCTTAGTCTATCCCCCTTCTTCGTGACCTGTATTCGTAATTCCATCACTTTTCATCATGGAAGGTGATAATCAACAACCACGTCCCCATACAAACCCCCTTAAGCAACTTAGAACCCGCAGTTCCACCAAAACTCTTCTTGAACCATTTGCAGAACCCGAAAGAGAGCTCAATAGGCGAAGAAAAGCTCTCCATGATTCAGAACTTCAAGGCACTTCCATCAATTTTGATGAAGTTACATCTGATGAAGAATCTCTTCATTCCCCACAATCTCCCGAAACCATCATCATTGACAATCTAAGTCAAAATGGCGAGGAAGTCCTTGCCACTCCAACCAATAGCCCCATAAATCCTCCTAAAGCGAAAACTCTTGGGGAACACTCCTACCCTTCTGCGTCTGGATTCACCAATGCCATTGTCTATCCCTCGGAACAGGTCAATAAGGTATTGCATGCATCTGATATTTGGCTAATCCAAAAGGCATGTCAATTCCATGGATCCCACAGTGAAAACCCAATTCACCACATCAAACAGTTTCTAAAAATTGTTGATGCTATCTATGCCGACGGAGCATCTAAGGAGACATCTAGACTCCGGTTTTTCCCATTTTCTCTTCAAGGGCGAGCCAAGGAGTGGCTCGATAAGCTCCCTTCAAGGTCCATTTTCACATGGGAACAACTTACAACTAAGTTCACCAGGAAGTTCTTTCCTCCTGGAAGAACTGCAGCAGTTAGGAGCAAAATTCTGCACTTCCATCAACCCGATGGAGAATCTATCACCAACTCCTGGAGTCGTTACAAAGATCTTATTCAACAAGCTCCACACCACGGTATTAACCTTTGGTTGCTTGTTCAAATATTTTACGACAATGTCTCCCGAAAGGATAAAAAGGGATTGATTTCTCAACTGGCCGGAGAATCGCGAACCTCACCGCGGAAGAAGGGTGGAACCGAATAGAGGAATACATCCAATATCAAGACAGCCATTGGAATGAGCAGGAAAACGCGTCAAGCATTTCCACTTTCTCAAGTGAAGAGTTATCCTTAGATTATCGGATTTAGAAAGCACAAAAGAAACTAACTTACCTCATAAAATCACCAGAACCAAAAAGGCTGATTAACCCATATCTCATATGCGACATATGTGGAGGATCGCACGAGAGCGATGAGTGCAATGACACACACCGAGAAAGCGTCTTACTCTCTAGTCATGATATTTATGATGACCCTTCACTCCTCGCATTTTATCAAACCGATGAATGTGATCCTTGGGGCAATCTGAAATGGAGAACGGAAGGAAAGGACGGACCTGAGTACACCATCCGCGATCCTTTTGAAGACAAACTCGAGCAGTTTACCATGGAAGGGGCTGCAATCTTGAAAGGTCTTGAGGAGTTTATCCGAGAGCAGCAAGCTGAATTAGAAAGTTAGTTCACCAATCTCCACGAAAGAATGAGTGGACCTGGCCTAGCACTTCACGATCCAACTTGCGCAATTACTACTCGATCAGGAACTACTACCAAGGATCCCCCACATCCCAACCGGGACCCCATCACAAGGGAACCCGAGTTAGGAAATGAGGCGATTCCCACACCTCTTCCAACTCCTCACGATCCTCCCCCACAAACACCAGCCCAGCGACCAACTTTCTCACGAATTCCCTATCCCTCTCGTTTAAAAAATCAAAAGGCTGAAGAAGACAATGAAAAAATATTGTCTTACTTGAAACAAACATCCGTCAACATACCACTCCTTGATGTATTCTATCATATCCCTAAATATAGTAGATACTTCAAGAGGTTGATATCTAATCGGAAAAAGCTTGAAGGATTGATATCATTAGGGGAAGAATGTTCAGCTATCATCCAAAAGAGCATGCCCAAGAAGAAGGAAGATCCGGGCAGTTTTACTATTCCTTGCTCTATAGGGGCACTTTCTATGAAAAACGCCTTGGCAGATCTTGGGGCAAGCATTAACCTGATGCCTCACTCCCTGTTTCTTAAGCTCGGATATTCAGGGCTTAAACCAACTAGGATGAGTATCCAATTAGCTGATCGATCAATCAAATATCCCATTGGAGTTTGTGAGAACGTTTTTGTAAGGGTGGGGGAATTCAAATTTCCAGTCGATTTCGTAATTTTAGAGATGGAGGAAGATAATTCCGTCCCAATAATCCTTGGAAGACCCTTCTTGGCTACAGCTCACGCCATCATTGATGTTCATGATGGTAAGCTCACTTTGCGAGTAGGATCCGAGAGCTTGACTTTCGATATTAAGGATTCTATGAGACATTCTTCTTCCTGCGGTCGCCCCATATATTTAGTTGAAGAAGTTGATGAATTTGTTGACGACATAGACGGCTGCATTGACGAGTATCTATTAAACGAATTCATGAATAATGATAACAACGTAATATACGACGACCATGAAATTGAGATGGTTGGAGCTGTGTCCTTTTATCCTCGTCAGGATGAAATTGAACCTATTGAGCTTCAGAGGCCGGGAAACCAGCTAAAACCATCGATCAAAGAGCCTCCTACCTTAGAACTAAAAGATCTCCTGAGTCACTTGGAATACGCCTTCCTTCAAGGAGAGGACCAACTCCCTGTCATCATAAGCTCCTCGCTAACCACTATTCAGAAAGAGAAGCTCTTAGAAGTTTTAAAAGAATATAAAGGGGTTATTGCGTGGAGTGTTGCCGACATTAAGGGAATCGATTCTACATTCTGTACTCACAAAATCCTCATGGAGGAAGATTACAAACCAACTGTTCAACCGCAAAGGCGGGTTAACCCTAACATCAAAGAGGTAGTGAAAAAAGAGGTCATTAAGCTTCTGGATGCAGGTCTCATCTACCCCATATCAGATAGCCCATGGGTCAGCCCGGTCCAAGTGGTTCCAAAAAAAGGAGGGATGACGGTTGTAAAAAATGAGAAGGGTGAGTTGGTGCCACAAAGAACGGTTACTGGGTGGCGTATATGTATTGACTATAGAAAGTTGAATGATGCCACCCGTAAAGATCATTTTCCTCTACCGTTTATTGACCAAATGCTTGAAAGATTAGCAGGGCACAAATACTACTGTTTCCTTGATGGCTTTTCAGGTTACTTTCAAATTCCAATTGCTCCTGAAGATCAGGAGAAAACTACATTTACATGTCCTTACGGAACGTTCGCCTACAAGCGAATGCCTTTCGGGTTATGTAACGCACCCGCAACCTTTCAACGATGTATGATGGCCATATTCCACGAGTTAATTGAGGACAGCATGGAAGTTTTCATGGATGATTTCTCGGTGTTTGGAAATTCTTTCGACCTTTGTCTTTCCAACCTTAGGAAGATGTTGAAGCGATGCGAGGAAACTAATTTGGTTTTAAATTGGGAAAAATGCCATTTCATGGTAAAAGAAGGAATTGTCTTAGGGCATAAAGTCTCAGGGAATGGAATTGAGGTCGATAGAGCAAAAATCGAAGCAATTTCCAAACTCCCCTATCCTACTACCATTAAAGCTATTCGCAGCTGATAACGCTACACGCGTCGTTCGGGGTCAAAGGAACTTCCTTTTCTTCGAGCAAGTTTTATAACACCCTAGGCAGTGAACCTAATCGTTGTAGTGTAGTAATTAGGGTAAGCCACGGGTATTGATATCGTTCTCTAGGGGAATAGGAATGCTAGTAAGGAGTTACTACGCTAAGGTTAAGGTTGAGGAAGATTATTTTTTATCTTTTTATATTTTATGAAAATGGAAAGGTACGAATCTCGGGTATTGGATTTGAGGGGTTGGTATTTCTCCCGATTACTCTACTATTATCTAATTATCTAAACTAAGGTTGTGGGAGACTATGTCTAATTAATGTGTGCTCGTATGATAGTTTAAAGATGTGTTTACTTAGTTTGTATTACTCCTTAATTATCTCCTATTGATGGTTGAGTGTCACGTCTTATTCCTAGTTGCGTTGTGTGTCTAAAGTTGTAGGGTATGCGTTTCTCCCTAACTCTTCGAACTTACCAAAGGGTCTTGTCTACAAACCCACTAGAGATTATAGACTCCTACTCTAAGGCGCTCTTCGGATGGTTTAGCCTACAATTACTCAGGTAATTATACTCTAAGGTTCACAAAGATGAATCAAGCATTAAGTGCACAACGAATGACCTATCGCATTACTAGATCATTAATCAACTAAGATAAGAAACAACCAATCAATATTCAATAATTAAGTTTCATACTTCCTAAGCAAACACACAAATAAATTAGCCGGACATGGAGAACATGCAAGCATACACACAAATAATCAAAGACATAATTGAATTAATGAAGTAAAGACTTATCTTGATGTAAGATAGGGTTTAAAACCCTAAAATACTGTACAAGACACCTTAGGTTCGGTTTTAGGTTTTTACTCCAAAGACTCTCCACACAAAGACTGAAAAATTCGGATTCTATATATAAGATTACAATTGCGACGGCGTCACCTTATGTTTAGTGACGCCGTCGTGTCGCCGCCATTAGGGTTTCGTCTTGGCCACGTTAACCTTTCGACGGCGTCACCTTATGTCCGTGACGCTGTCCTCTTCAGCTTCTGACGTCGTCTGGATTGCATCTAGGCCGTCTGAGTAGCGACGGCCTACTCTTTCACCACTAGACGCCGTCTCTTGAAAATACGAGTTTTGGGTTCTGTCCCGTCACAATAATTTTGGGACGGCGTCGCCAATAGCACCTGACGCCGTCGCCTTCTACTTTCAGCAACTGTGAGTGTCTCGATTTCGACTTTGGCCATTTTCTTCATATATTCGCGCCTTTTCGTCCAAATAAGTGCCATTCCAGCATTTTGCCTTCACGAGACCTAAAAAGTGAAAAGGAACGATATTAAGCAATAACGGATACAAAAGTGATCAAATAAGGACTTAAACGACCCCTCAAAATGGTACCTTTTAAAACCTTATCAAATATCCCTACACTTGTTATTTGCTTGTCCTCAAGCAAATGTGCTTTTAGCCAATTAATTTATAAGTTAGGGGTCATGAAGCATTAATTCAAAACGGTCCACAACACATATAAGCCCCGCAAAAGTCATAACAGGCACGGAAATTACATACTAGCACCTCACATGGGGTGTTTGGATACTCACATCTCTCTCGGGTGTATAAATGAAATATAACAATATAGGAAATGGAAGATAAACACTCATTAACCGGTCCTAGTACATAGATTACCATAGGCTTGAGAATAGATCAAACCTCCATCGCTTTGGCGTAAGCACCTAGGAAAGACTATCAAAGAGGTCTTTAAAGGGTTGTAACGTTAGGCTTACGGTAGGGAAATAAGGGTTTGGTGGGATAGGCTATTTAGTGGTGGTAAGTCAAAAATCTCTATGTTAAATGCATATGAAGAATGGCGTTGCTAAGCCAAGACTCGACACTTCTAAATTCTAGATAACTGAAATAAACAAACATAAAATTAAATGATAGATGTAGGATGGTAGCCCGTATGTTTTGTTTTTTTTTTTTTGTTTTTTTTTTTCATACTCTATTTTTTTTCTTTTTTTTTTCTTTTTCTATTTTTTTTCGATTTTTTTTTTTTTTTTTTTTTTTTTTTTTTTTCATACATTTTTACTCTACGATCCTCTAAGATAACATCAAAATACTAGGGATTTATAAGCATATCCCTACACTTGAGTTTTTATTACTCTAATACTAATTTGACCCGAATTGAAAAGATCAAAACACTTGGGGTACATTATTACGCAAACAAAGGGAATTTGAATTTAACGTTCCCTTCCCGTCATTTCATAAACTTTAACTTTTCCCATGAATCCCAATCATCCCAAAACTGTATACAAAGGATATGACTCGACTTAGCAACTCATGCAAGCAACCAGATAATTGAACTAAGGGTTTGGGGTGATAACAATAATGCACTAAAAGTGAGTGCATAAGGGGTAGGCTAAGGCGATTTGGGTGTATATTTGGGGGTGGGGTGTAAACAATGCTCTTCATTGATATTCCGGAAAAACCGAAACATCACGAGAACCGCGAAAAGGATAGGCTCTGAGGGGTTAACTAGGGGTATCGTGTACTAAAGATGAGTACAACGCAAAGGGTGTGGGGGAATTACTCAACCGAAGTGGAAGAAGTAATTATATTACAGGTATCAAACAAGGGTTATCCTAATGCCTCTTATCATTTAGTTATTCCTAACTACACAAGTGTAGCCTCACTTGCGATCTCGGAATGCATCACAAAACAAGTTCTAGAATCTATTATACTACCGGTTCACACTCTAAGCATTAAAGATGAATGCTTTAATTCCTACTAATCTAAGGGCGATCCTCACATTTTGGGTGGAATTTGGGTGGTAAGGGTTTTTGTGCTAGTCATGCAACTTCCTATCCGTGAGACGCTTTTGTTAAGACTAATGGCCCACTCCTATATGTCATGAAAAAATTTAAATTTGGTGCCAAAATTACCCTAACCGACATTTTCTCATGGTTTATTACACAATCACAATTGGACAAAGCAAATAGTCAAGGATAAGCATAGTTTCAAAGTTCCCGTTTTATTTTCCCTCCCTACACTTAAACTGAACATTGTCCCCAATGTTCCCCGAAAGTATCAAAGTTATGATAATGGAAGGTAATTAAAAACGAAAGAAACTAATACTCCCCTGATTAGCTCGGTAGGATCCGTGTAAAGTGGTGGTTAAACTCTTTTCCAAGAAGAATTATTGCGTGAAAAGCTCCTTCCAATCTTATGTAACTTCTTCTTGACAAACTAAACCTGCACACTTGAAGAAAACAAACGAAACCTTCGCATCAAACCGAACAAAGAAAAATCACAACAAGATGTAATTCCAGACTTAAATAAGATATAATGCTTGTGGAATGGAAGTTTGCAGATTTTCTAGAAAATTAAGACCTGGAACATTCCAAAAATTTATAAGTAACACAGAAAACGAGAAAAAGTAATTAGTTGTTTTTGCTCCTTCCTGACGCCGTCAGGTTGCGATCCTGACGCCGTCAGGTTATCATGACAGAAACTGGTCTGCGATTTTCTGGAAAAATATTCTGGAAAATTTTTATCTTTAAAATCTGGAAAAACTTCCTGCAAAACATCCATTATGACTCGATACAAGCATTTGACTCGAACAAACACACATATATATCTTTTAATTAATTGAAATTCTCATGTTTACGTTTCTTTTGAAAACGTGTGTAATCCTCCCTACACTTATCCCTTATGTAAAATACCTTTATATGTAATTAAGACGAGGTTAAAGACAAAATAAAGCTTTTTTACAAATTTAAACATGAGAATAAACAATCAATAAAAGATATACGACACACAAATGAAAATGAAAAACAAATACACATGGGTTGCCTCCCAAGAAGCGCTTGTTTTTGTTCGAGTCAGGAGCCTGACTCTACCCTTATTTAACAGATAAAGGGGAAGTTTTTCCTACACTTAAGTTTAAGTGCGGGTGATAGTAGCAATACACACCCTTAGGGTGGAAATTTGCTACGTGAGGAGAGGGTGATGGGTGATTTATATGCTCAAAGGAGTGTGCTCCATTCATTATAACCTTACCTAAGTCTATTGGTGTAGCGGGTGAATAAATTCTCCCTAAAAATGGATCATCTTCTATCAACTTCAAAAGATTCTTAGTTAAGGATCCATCTTGACCTAATAAACCCGGTTTAAACCCATAGTGTTTCTTGTTATCAACCATGAATGGGTGATATAAGTGTGTAAGGTCATGGGTTACTCCTATATTAGCTTCCACTCTACATGGCCTAGAATCTATCACCTTTATCAAGCAACTACCCGGACTATCTATTTTGATGGGTGGATTGGGGCCTAATTCAATTCCAAGATTCACATCTAAAGACGGAACATTGGGTAAGGTTTTTGGTTGAGGCTCCGGTTCATCAAAATTAGGAACTTCCCTAGGATTAAGAGAGAGGTCATGACAACAAGCATCTAAACCTACATTCTCTAGTGGCGTTTGGTCCAAAGGTTCTCTATCAATTGGGGCTCCTATAGTCTCTTCTACTTCTTCCGGGTAAGTTATAGGTGATGTGTGTTTCTCAAGTGATGGTAGGACTTGTGGGTTATCCGATGGGATTGGATTTTCTACACTATCCTCCATCTTATCAAGATCACCTATGTATTCATTTTGTACTGTGGTAACGCCTAACCATGACATGCACCTTGGTACCT
>BPTQ01000003.1:27847103-28100272 GCA_019973895.1 Chrysanthemum seticuspe
AGTGTTATTAAAACCCTGCCGCAGCGGTGGCTACCATCCTACATCTATCCTTTAATTTTATGTTTGTTTATTTCAGTTATCTAGAATTTAGAAGTGTCGAGTCTTGGCTTAGCAACGCCATTCTTCATATGCATTTAACATAGAGATTTTTGACTTACCACCACTAAATAGCCTATCCCACCAAACCCTTATTTCCCTACCGTAAGCCAAACGTTACAACCCTTTAAAGACCTCTTTGATAGTCTTTCCTAGGTGCTTACGCCAAAGCGATGGAGGTTTGATCTATTCTCAAGCCTATGGTAATCTATGTACTAGGACCGGTTAATGAGTGTTTATCTTCCATTTCCTATATTGTTATATTTCATTTATACACCCGAGAGAGATGTGAGTATCCAAACACCCCATGTGAGGTGCTAGTATGTAATTTCCGTGCTTGTTATGACTTTTGCGGGGCTTATATGTGTTGTGGACCATTTTGAATTAATGCTTCATGACCCCTAACTTATAAATTAATTGGCTAAAAGCACATTTGCTTGAGGACAAGCAAATAACAAGTGTAGGGATATTTGATAAGGTTTTAAAAGGTACCATTTTGAGGGGTCGTTTAAGTCCTTATTTGATCACTTTTGTATCCGTTATTGCTTAATATCGTTCCTTTTCACTTTTTAGGTCTCGTGAAGGCAAAATGCTGGAATGGCACTTATTTGGACGAAAAGGCGCGAATATATGAAGAAAATGGCCAAAGTCGAAATCGAGACACTCACAGGTGCTGAAAGTAGAAGGCGACGGCGTCAGGTGCTATTGGCGACGCCGTCCCAAAATTATTGTGACGGGACAGAACCCAAAACTCGTATTTTCAAGAGACGGCGTCTAGTGGTGAAAGAGTAGGCCGTCGCTACTCAGACGGCCTAGATGCAATCCAGACGACGTCAGAAGCTGAATAGGACGGCGTCACGGACATAAGGTGACGCCGTCGCAAGGTTAACGTGGCCAAGACGAAACCCTAATGGCGGCGACACGACGGCGTCACTAAACATAAGGTGACGCCGTCGCAATTGTAATCTTATATATAGAATCCGAATTTTTCAGTCTTTGTGTAGAGAGTCTTTGGAGTAAAAACCTAAAACCGAACCTAAGGTGTCTTGTACAGTATTTTAGGGTTTTAAACCCTATCTTACATCAAGATAAGTCTTTACTTCATTAATTCAATTATGTCTTTGATTATTTGTGTGTATGCTTGCATGTTCTCCATGTCCGGCTAATTTATTTGTGTGTTTGCTTAGGAAGTATGAAACTTAATTATTGAATATTGATTGGTTGTTTCTTATCTTAGTTGATTAATGATCTAGTAATGCGATAGGTCATTCGTTGTGCACTTAATGCTTGATTCATCTTTGTGAACCTTAGAGTATAATTACCTGAGTAATTGTAGGCTAAACCATCCGAAGAGCGCCTTAGAGTAGGAGTCTATAATCTCTAGTGGGTTTGTAGACAAGACCCTTTGGTAAGTTCGAAGAGTTAGGGAGAAACGCATACCCTACAACTTTAGACACACAACGCAACTAGGAATAAGACGTGACACTCAACCATCAATAGGAGATAATTAAGGAGTAATACAAACTAAGTAAACACATCTTTAAACTATCATACGAGCACACATTAATTAGACATAGACTCCCACAACCTTAGTTTAGATAATTAGATAATAGTAGAGTAATCGGTAGAAATACCAACCCCCCAAATCCAATACCCGAGATTCGTACCTTTCCATTTTCATAAAATATAAAAAGATAAAAAATAATCTTCCTCAACCTTAACCTTAGCGTAGTAACTCCTTACTAGCATTCCGATTCCCCTAGAGAACGATATCAATACCCGTGGCTTACCCTAATTACTACACTACAACGATTAGGTTCACTGCCTAGGGTGTTATAAAACTTGCTCGAAGAAAAGGAAGTTCCTTTGACCCCGAACGACGCGTGTAGCGTTATCAATGCTTTTATGCGTTTTGAGTTAAATATGTTTGGGTGCACTTTGTCATATGAATCATCTGTGCGACTTGATCATGGCTTCTAGACTGCTTTTTGTAGGATAAAATTCTATGCGTTTTGTCTCAGTTACACAGGTTATGTGTTTTGTCTATAAATGATTATTTTATTGGAAAATATAGGACCCACCGTGCCCATTTTTTTTAATTCTCACTGCGATTTGTCATTTAACACTGCGTTTTGTCTTCTGCGACTTGAGTTGATGCATTTTGTTAAATTTATGCGTTTTGACCTAGTGCGGTTTAACCTAGTGCGTTTTGACTTAATGCGTCTTGTCCTAATGCGTTTTGATATAGTTGACATTGTACGTCTTGATAGACTGTGTAGGTCCAAAAGTTTATGGATCTAAGTAGCCTTAAATGACTAATAGTAAAATTGAATAAATTCAATTTACTATATGAAGAACTCTTTGCAATTGCTTAATGTGTTAGTGCGGAATCTTAACACACAAGTATGAAGAACACAAGAATTAATAACTTCGTATTTTCTATTAATTTGCTCAAAGGCTAATGTAAACACCTCGTACATTAACCTAACACCTTAGGAATCCTTTTATACACCAAGGAAACCCTAATTGTCTAACAAACTTATAGAAGGGTAAAGATATCTTCTCCTAAGATATCTCTACACGTTCATATCTATTCCTAATATAACTCTAACAACTATTCTGTTTTACACATAAACAGACTTAACCAACGTCACTTTGATCTGCCAGACTTAACATCTTTAGTACTGACAGACTTAACTAGAACAGACTTAAGTCTGGTCTACCAGACTTAACTACTAACTCTACCAGACTTAACAAGACTTAACCATTACAAAATATAATTCCCAAGAGACTACGTTTTGTCCTGTGCGAGTTGTGATATCTCTGCGACTTGAGTAGCTATGCGATTTGTCCTGCTTCATTTTGATAGCTATATTTTAATTGTTGTGACTTGTTCACTTCATCTAGTTGTCTTGTATGCGTTTTGTTCCTTGTGGTTGTATGATGCGTTTTGTCCCAAATGTCCTATGTATGTTGCAAATTGACCTCTTCAGATTTATCACATTTGACTTGATCATCACAAATTGACAAAACAAAGTTTTGTGTATCTTGTAATGATGATAAATCTGACATAGTCCCAGGAGTGTCCAATATCTCGTTAAGTGCTTGTTATTTTATGACTATGTCTTAGGATTTCCAATGCTTTGGTGCTCGATCTCATATGATCCTATCGTCTAAGCTGTTATTCACATCTAACATAACAATCCTGCAAATATCTTTCTTTGTGGATGTGATTAGTACATATACTATGGCTGAAATCACTGCACCGTTTAACCAAGCCACAACTGCCCCACCTAGCACACGCACTGATGAAGAAATTCTTCCTTCTGCCTGATTGGGTGGCTAATGGAAAGAGCAACTGCTATATAGACGTGGACATAACTCAACCTAACCCTATCTACAAAATTGATGTGGACATACTAAAGAACACGAACTTCTTCGGTGCTCTTACGTTACGCTCCACGATCCCTCCCATCTACATTCAGCAATTCTGGGATACTGTCAAGTGGGACAAAATCACGGCAGTGTACAGCTGTCAACTTGATGACACATGGTATGAACTCACCAAGGACACAATTCGTGAAGCCCTTCAAATCACACCAGTAGATCCAGCTCACCCATTCACTTCTCCACCAACCACCGACGAATTGATCGAGTTTATCACTGAATTGGGATATCCGCATGTCATCAATAAGATCTATGCAGTTATTACTAATGAAATGTTTCAACCATGGAGGGCAATCATAACTATTCTCAATCTTTGCCTCACTGGTAAAACATCTGGGTTTGAAAGACCAAGAGCCCCAATTCTGCAAATCTTGTGGGGAGTGGTGAATCAAGCAAACATTTATTATGCTGAATGAATCTGGGAGGAGTTCACATTATCGATTCACACTTTCATTTCTGACAAGCAAAATACTTCACAAAATGTCAAAGGGAAGAAATCTGTGCACAAGAGGATGATCCCTAGCATCAGATTTTCTAAGCTCATAATCAAGCATCTTCAGGCCAAGCATCCGTTCAATCCAAGGAGCGAATCTGCTCTTCATCTTGCCGACTCAGAACACATTCTTGGAAATCTGAAGTTTGTTGCTAAGGGTTCTACTCAGGAAATCTTTGGCAAGGCAATTATTGACGCTCTCATCACTGACGATATTCTCAACGCAAAGTATTTCCAAGATTATGTGAACAAATCAACCTAGACTAGTGCCGATGAATTATCTATTCCAACAACAACAAAATCAACAAAAACATCATCCAAGTCATCCAAAGCATCATATACCACCCTTCCTAAGAAAGGTCAAGAAAAGGACAAGTCTACTACCGGTGATTCCTCCAGCCCTAGCAAGAAGAAAAGAAAGGTTGGAGCGGGTAAAAGAAGAGGGTCTAAGAAACAGCGTACTGAGCTCTCCCTCAAGGATGTTGATGATGTTGAGCTTCAAAAGGGCATTGTTGCTAGTCTGAAAGAACACGAGGAGTCAGAGAGACGACCAAGGAAGGGTGTGATAATAAGTGAACCAAAATCTGAGTTACGTCACTCCCTTCTAGATGTTGAAGGAAAAGTTAAAGGAAAGGCAGCTGAGGAAGTTGTGTAGGTAGCAGAGACACTATTGACTATTTCTTCTCCAGCTCCCAAGACCACTACAAAATATGTACTCCAAAAGCTAACGACAGAATTATCTTCTGCTAAGGAGCCCAGTGGAGCTAAAGGGGAACGTTCTCCAACTCCTGAGATCAATGAAGACTCAAGTGACACGGATTCAGACACTCAGGAGAACAAGGGAGGAGATGTTGATATGAATAAACTAGAAGTTCAGACGGAGGTTCTTACTGAAGCTGGTACCATTGTGAAGTCAGACTCAGGAAACAAGGATACAGAGACCGTTGTTCAAGATAGTGAGCTGGCTGTAGATGACTTCGTAAATCAATCTTATCCAAATATCCAGGATAATCTCAAATAATGAACTGACAATCAATCACACATGGATGATACAAAAGTCTCTTCAGAGACCCTTCCCTCGTATCAAATCCTTGAACAAGACTTTAACTTTGGGGACAAATTCATCAAAGATAGACCATCCGATGCTGAGTCTGATATGTATTCTGTCACCATTCAACATGATACATCTACCATCCCACAAATGTCTATTCCAACACCAACTCCCTCTGCAACAACACCTTCAACTATACTTCCACCACCATTACAACCGAAGCTACAACAACAACTGTTTCCACAACCATCATTGAAACAAGTGAAACAACAACCCCACCACCATCACCACCTACAAGCAGGAACATCGAGCAACAACTGGACAATGCTATGAAACGTCTTGAAGGCCTAGAGAAGCAAAAACTGCTGAACAAACTTAAACATCACGATCTGCGATTGTCAAAACTAGAACGTCTCAACTTCGACCATGAAGTGGTTAATGCAATTGAAGCAGAAGTTAAAGAAGCGATCGAATGGGCTATGAAAGCTCCTTTGAATACAAGGTTTAGAGACCTCCCTACATCAGATATGAAAGTGATTCTCCAACAAAGGATGTATGAGACTGATGAATACGAGGAGCACGAAGACCATACGCTACTTTACGATGCTCTTTAGAAATCGATGGATCAAGATAACTATGTGCATAACTTGAAGGACATTGTTAAATGACAAGAAAAGAAAAAGAGAAGATATGATCTACCAAAATCACCATCGGGAACTCCTAAACCACCACCTCCTCCTCCTACTGGTGGTGCAGGTTCTTCAGGAACAGGTGGATCATCGGGTACTTCAGACACATCAAAGGCTAATCCACCACCTCCTACTCCACCATCATCAAGTCAGCCAGGATCCTCAGCTAGCCAAGGCTCGCACAAGACTGCTAAAACCTCAGCCCACGCTGCCTGGACAACTGTTGACTCAAGATTCACACAACCTTCTCTTCCATTCCCGAAGATCAAGAAATGAATGAAGAATCAATTATTAGTCAAGAGCCTGATTCAGAAGAAGAGGATGTCTCCACCAGACATATTCCTAAGGTGACTCGTAACGACAACTGGTGGAAAATATTCATGGGGGAAGATGGTGCTGAAGGTTCTAAGTCATCGTGGTCTGCTCCAACCAAGGCAATGACTCAAGATTGGTGGAAAGAAGAACGACCGACAACTCCAGAGCCTACTTGGACCATTCTTGCATCTAATCTCATCACTCCAGACAACAACTGGGCAAACACCATTGTTGCTAACCATGTTGCCCCATCGGAGGAAACCTTGCTGAATATAACTGGGGACATGGGAAGTTTCATTAAATGGTTCTGTGAGAAGCAAGGGAGCTCAAAGCTTACATAGCCTATGATATTGTAAAGGTCTTCCATCCAAATGCGGCTCACTTGCAGTACCAAATGGAGGAGTGTTACAAGTTGTTAATAGATCAAGTGGACGAGAATATGCTCTAGTTCAACATCAGTAAATCACTTCCACTAGGAGATCCACCTGGTCAAGTAAGTATCCAAACTGACTTCTTCTTCAACAAGGACCTAGATTATCTGCGTGTCGGGAACAAGGGAAGCAAACATGCTCTATGAATCTCTAAAATGAAGGCTGCCAACTATCCCGATGCTGGTTTATAGGAGATGGTTCTAGATCAATTCTGGGTTGAAAAAGAGTATGAGTATGAAGTTGCTGCTTCGTATGGAATCTCACATTGGTGGTTCAACAAAAAGCGCTTCTACATCGATAGACACGGTGCGGAGAAGATTCATAGGGCTGTTCGAACACAACTACGTATCTTGAGTGTAGTTAGCATGGAGATCTTTCCTATGTACGGATACGATTACTTGAAGAAGATTGTCCTCTGAAGAGCTAATCAGAAAGACCCATGTAATAGAGGAGAATGACTTAAAGAATCTGTATCCTAACGATTTCGAAGATCTTTATATGTTAAACCTCCAAGGACACCTTGATCACATACCCACTCATGAAAAGCAGTATCTTTCTGGAACGGTCAACCTATGGATTAGAGGTTTAGTCATTCGACAAAGAGTTGGTAACTTTTAGTTTGGAATGGAAAGTTACCAGACTCAAGTCAATCTAACTAATCCTCGATGGGAAGCTACAGGATTCGAATACAAGCATGACTTCTCAGTAATTGATTCTCCATGAGCGGTTATCTTTACTGACAAATATGGGACAAGGATGCTGATGAGGCTTTGTGAGTTATACAAATTCAGCAATGGTACTCTTCGTAAAATAGAAGAAGCTCTTGGTTATCGGGTTAAGGAGTATAAGCTCAAGATAAAACCAGGAACGAGTACAAGGTTATGGACTGCACAAGATGTGGAAAGGAGTGAGGCCTTCATAGCTGCTATCAGGAAAAGGCTCAAGACTCGAAGAATCTTCTGAAGCTTGGAAAGTTTTGTAGGCGAAAGAGTTCGTGACGGGCATTGCAAGCTTCTACAGAGAACTGAATGATTACATCCTCTCTATAGTCGTTATTATCTCAAACATTTATGTGTGATGTGGTGTTGTAATATGAACATATATAACTATGTAGTATATAGTAGTGTTAGGTTTGTGGCTTGTAGTCTCCCTCTCAATTTGAGGGGGAGCACTGTAAGTTAGATTAAATAAAATCAGACCACATTTTTCTCCAATTTTTCTAACATATTTAAATCACTTGGGATCCAAAATCTCAAAGGATTTGAAATTTTTGATCGGGGGAGAAAATGTGATATAAATATGAAATCTGATAAAATGTGATCTTTTATGACTCAATGTATAGGCTGCTCTCCCATATGTGCTAAAAATTTCCAGTTATTGATGCACATATTGAGGGGGAGTATTTCAAGATTCTTATGTAAACTATCAAGGTACTAAAGCATCAACGTTTTATCAGAAGTACCTTGATTGATTTTAAATGGTTTCCTATGGCAATTGTGATCATGAAAAGTGCTTCAAAACACTCCATCCTCCTTGTGCTAAATTATCTCAAAAATCCACGATGCACATAGTGAGGGGGAGCATTTATAAAAAACTCAAACGAACATTTCTTCCTCCATGTGCAAAATGATTTCAAAAGCCTACGCACATGTTGAGGGGGAGCATTTATGAAAGATCAAAACTATTGAGGTACAAATTGCTTTGATTTCGTATCACAAGTACCTTGATTGATTTTTTAAATGATTTTCATTTCGGTTCAAGATAGAATGAACTGTACCACAAGACCGACCATTTTACTTTACACATTAGAGTTATAAAGATGGTAAGGTTAGGTATTAGTTCCCATGATCCCGCCTGAGCCGGAGGGATCTACCCAGGGACAATCCACTAGATAGTGTAGAAGTCCTTAGGTATGATGGAAAAAAGTAGAAAAGAGAGAATAAAGGAAGAGTGCCGACTGAGATAGAGCTAGAACTGGAACAAACCCAACAAGGTTCTAGTAATGAAGTCTCGGTTAGCACTGAAGGGGTTGAAGAATGAAAAAGAAATGAAAAGTGAAAAGGGTGAAAAGAAATAGCCCGCCAATAATTCAACCTTAGGGCAAAAACCGGGTTCAATACATATGCTACTGGTGGTTACTAAGGTAACGCCGGTATTGAAGACAAGACGTCATGGACCCAGTGACACACTGCACTAAACTTCCCAAGCCACTCAAGTTATCTTAAAAGGACTTGTTTCATTCTCACGGGGAACCTACATAATCTATCGACTTTCTCTTAGAGATAGTTGATATTGAAGAAGGAGACATTCTCCATAGTCTCCGAATAGGAAAACAAAGTGCACAATTGAGTCTATAGCCAAGAGATCATCACAATAATCTCATTAGGACACACAATTTATGAAAACTTGTTGTTCACACAATGTGGAAAGTGAGAATATATATTGAGAGTCCTACGCATTATCCTCGTGGTATTGCCAGAACATCCGAGTGATATGAAAAGTATTCATAATGAAGATGTAAATCCTTCTAGAGCCAACACCAAACAAGCTCTTGGTGGGTGACATGAGAGATTCTTGAAGAATGAAACTTGTGACAATTGGATAAAAACAATGAGGAGATTCATTCTTGAATCAACCTTGTTCCAGGTTAGAATTGATGGATAATTTTGGTAAAACCTTTCGATGTGCTTAAAAGTGTTTTCCAGCACATCGAATGCGCATCAATGTTTACAAACAAAAGTATTTTTGAGTGAAGCTTGATTTAATTCATAAAACCTTCGTTGTATTGCAAAAACTCTTTATTCAGTAATACGCGATTGTTTATCAAATTAATTTCTCATTAATCAGTGAATATCAATTCGCTGATTCACTCACTCCGTGTTGTCTGCTGTGAGATGCTCCGATTTGAGAACGGCTAGTACAGCTGCGAAACCCTGTCAAGGAGATTCTTAGTAATTCTACCTGATCACAGGCAGTATTTATACTGATCAACGGGGAACCGTGGTTCTTGCAACCATATTCAGCGAAAGTGAACAAAGACACTTTCTTGTGTTTATTGTTAACTGTCGTTTGCAGGTACTCCCGATAATTAAAGCTGATAGCCGATGAGACGTCAATTCATAACCGCATGCTCACATCTCACACTCATATTTGATGAAAATCATGACGATCAAAACATACAACAAAGCTTCCGCAACTCTGATGAAAAGATGTCATGATCCAAAAAAAATGTGAGCATGTCGGTCCAAAAGTCACAACATCACATAATGGTAATACTACAAAAGATGAGATGGAGATTCTATGTTGCTGATGATCTCAAATAAATCTCGTGAACACATAACAAAGAAACATTCAAGCCAAAGAACCACTACTGAAAATTGCAAAGTTGATTATTCGGATGCTTCAAAGTCTACGAGCTCAAGCATGAAGATTAAAGATAGAATGCTAGGATTCAAAATGTAACTCATGGGGTGACCTCCCTTAGGGGGAGATTGTTAGGATTTAGAAAATCCATGTTAAAGTATCACTCACCCCAAGTATAGTCTAGCATAAGTTAGCTCGTAGACTCAATGTTATTTAGTAAGTTTACATTAGTATAAGTAACACCGTGGAAGAAGGACGGGTCTTTACCCACTGTATGCCTAATCCACAGCCCGAAGGAGGGCATAGAATATTCTATAAATAGCCCTCTCCCCACAACGGAGAGAGTTGGATGTTCACAAGTTAATCTAAGCTTGCCTTTTGTTTCTCTCTCTAAAACATCCCATTCTCTCTCTTTCTCTAACTACACTTACACGTTTCATAGCATAATCTATTGTGGTGTTATGATAACCAATATCTTGCAAATTTCCTCATAAACCTTCCCCTAGAAATAACATGCAAACTACCCTATACTCAGAACAAACACGTACCTAGCAAAGTCTAACACTATGGAATTCACAGAGAGTAGGATAAAGCATTTACCCAGTCTACCTAAGTCTGGACATCCTAAACCAAGAACTCTCAAGGACAACCTCACTATTGTTACAAACAAACCTACCCACCCTGACACACAACCCAGGGTAGAAGACAATAACAAAATGGAACACGAGTTCCTCAGGGAACAAATGGGTAGTGTCAACATGATCTAATCATGTTACTCATGCACAAAAAGAGGTAACAAAATCATTGAAACCATGAAAAGTACCCTATCATGAAGCATTCCATGGGATATGTAGAACCGCAGATAGGGGTGAATACGGTCTTTTTAGCTTTTTTGAAGTTGATTGACTTCAAGCCTCAAAGATCACCAAGTGGTTTTACAAAAACTACAACAACCATAAACACAACCATAAGTATATAAAGCATGTTAAGAGACACCACGATATATACTGGTTCAGGATGGGGGGTTTATATCATCCGTACATCCAGTTGCGAATCCATGACATGATACTATTCACTAAGTATAATCCTTTCGGTGGATTACAAACCATTACAACTTCACTCCATCGATATGCACTAAGATCGATGCTTACAAAGAAGAGCTACTCCAACGGTATTCCGCCCTCGGAAACCACCCAAAAGAATATCGCGATTCGACTTCCCACAAAGACCACTAAGGCTTCCCACCGGAAGTATCAAACACCAACTAGATCTCCACCAATCTTGGCTTGGTCACTAAGACACAAGACTTCCCTTACAACTAAATCGAATGATAGAATGTTGTTTCTTTGAATCAAGCCCTACCTAACCTAGTGACTCGATTCTAATATGAAGGGTATAGAGAAGAAGACCCTTGACACAATCAAAAGAGTAGATTAGGTTTTTGTGATTCTTCCCTTGCGGAGAATGTGTTCTTTCAAGAATGATAAATAAAGAACACAAGATTGACTTAGAAGGTAGAGAGAAAAGAAATTAGCGAGAAAGAATGTTTAACAAGGGTTGAGTAATACAAGAGCCAAGGGTGGGCATTTATAGGCCAAAATCCCAAAGTGGGATATAATAATCTGAGGCTGGTGCGCTAGCTGGCGCGTCAGCGTGCCAAAATTCCTAAACTATTTTTCTTGGGATTTTGGTCTTTTAATTACCCAACCTTGCTAAACCTCCAATTGTACTTCACACATTAGACCTTTCCATTATTCCCCAAATAGCCATTTGATAAAAATCATTTTTTGAAGTGTTTAAGTAAAACCAAATATCAAAGAGAGAAAACGATAAGAGATAATTGGATAGGGGTAGAATAGGTATTCCTCACATGGGAAAGATAAGAGAGAAGAAAATGCCATGGCATATTATATTCTTGGAAAGGAAGTGTGGATGTTGTGATAGAAAGAGAGAAAATATTTGAATTTGAAATTTAAATTGTGTGAGAGAGAGAGAAGTGTATGAGAGAAGCAAGGTTAGAAGATAACCATGGTTAGGTTAAGTGATGTTAGAGTTAGTAATAAGGTCCTAGCCTATTAGTTAACCTAGCTTAGTCTCCAAGCTAAGCACGATTATTTATATTCCCTGTAATCTATGTTTTCATTATCAATTCAATAAAACCACTAGTTAAATATTATTCTTGGATCTCTGATTACATAGTATCAGAGCTATGAAGGTATCGATTTTAGTTTTGCTCTAATTAGGGTTTGGATTTCAGTTTTGAAAAAAAGGTACATGTGTGAGTACCAATCAGTTTCCAAATCTCTCTTCTTTGTTGTTGTAAACACAAAGACCTTGATAGATCTTAAGCACTCGGAGATCGTTAGTGTTGCCTATGTAATCACAAGCAAACTAATAGAAGATCTCTACAACTCGTATTTTGTAGCGGAAAGTAAATACAAGTTATAATAACTAAGAACTCTTTGATCCTCTATGGATCTTTTGATTATAGAAACTCTATGTTTCGGATAGTTTACAAGACTTGAAAGACTTAAGAAAAGCTTTTTTATTACAAACTATTATCGTTCCTTTTATAGGCAAGAAATCCTAATGAATCACGAGCGTTTACACTGTACGCTCCTAATACAAACATAGACCAAGCATGCATCTAGACAACCATGCAACTAATCATATTGTTTTACTAATCATATTGTTTATTCTGAGTAAGCTCTATTCAATACGGCGCCAACCTATCTTTCATACGGCGCTGACTTTTCCTTCATACGGCCTACATACAGAGCTTATCTCTCCTACGTGGATTCGCACTTTCAGCAGAAACACGATTTCTGCTTTAACACTTCTGCTGAAGTATAACTTCAGCAGAATCCATTCTTCTTCGGCAGAATCTCTTCGGCAGATACTTCGGCAGAATCAGTAGTTTACCTTAATTCCCAACAATCCTCCCCTAAACTGGAATTTGACTAGGTTAAGTTCCAGTTTCCTTGATAGATTGATAATGCTGTTGAGGATTGTATCATTTTATGAAAAATTTCTAAACAAGACCCTCCCCATATCGTAAACACTTCTGAGCTATGAAGGGCCAGTTTCTTGAGGATCAGCAACAAAGATTCAGAAGAAGAACATCTCTATGATGACTGAACTGTGAAACACTAGATCTTTGCAGCAACATATGACATCATGTACATCAAAACATATAAGTTTCATACTATTCTCATCACTTCCAGGTGTGTTAACTCCTGTGAGAGGTGAATCATTGAAATTAATGGGTTTGATGTCTCTTTACCAATAGCCATCACTACTGGAGTAGCCACATGTTTGAGTTCGAAAACTATGGTACATTGATAACCATCTGATTTATTGGCAAACCAACAACCATATAAACGGATTTGACTTGTCTTTACCTGTAGCCGTTTGCTCAGGACTAGTCAATTCTTAGAATTGGTGAATTGAGAACCAAATATGGATTCAGTTGCCTTTACCACATGCCATATACATGTGGGCTAGCCAATTCTTGGATTCCAAAAAGGAATAGACCATGGTGAATTGATGACCATACAACCCTCAGCAGTTAAGCATGGGTGGTTGCAGACCCTATGATTTTGAGCAAACCATTACAGCTATCAACAGATTTGTTGTGTCTTTGCCAAAGCTGTACCCTTTGGACTAGCCAACTCTTTGACATACACGAGGTATATCAGGTGAGTTAAAAACCATCAGAATTGTACAACAAACAAACCTGCATAAAAGTTAGTTTTTTTTTTTTTTTTTTTTTTTTTTTTTTTTTTTTTTTTTTTTTTTTAACTAAAAATTTGAAAAATAACACAGAAATTGACAAATAACACAAACTAAATGTAACAAAACAAGGTAGTGCAGAGAGTACCAAGTGTCATGATAAGGATGAGGATGAGTCCTATTGCAGTTGTTGAAGTTGAGTCTTGATAAAACCCACCAATGTTAAAGCAGACTGTCTTTCATTGCCCACTGGATCTGGAGGAATTTCCAGTTTCTGACTCAGCATCTTTTCCATAAGTCTTTTGGGCAAAGGATACTTTTTTTCAGAAAACATGCAGACAGTGATCCCACTCTTAGTCTCCAATACATGTACACGAGGTAGAGGATAGAATCTCCAGGACGCAACCTTCCACCGATGTGAGTTCTTCCAAATGGAATGAGCTTTACTATTGGGAGAATGAGATTTTAACAGGACTTGAAGATCTCCTGGTAAGAACATCCCAGAACCTTGAGGTTCCTTGTTGCAGTAATAGGAGGTAACACGAGTGAACAGAGAAAGTAAGTCTGCCCTGTCTACCAAGTGTAGAATTTCCTTTAGAAAGGTGAATTCCATTGAAGTGGAGTCCCTTCGATGAATGACATTCATCTCATCATCCTTCAATTTCCAATCGACCAACTCATTTGAATCTCCATCAGGAAAATCAGCAGCAGACCCCTCTATAATGAAAGTTGAGTCATCAGCTTCAAGATCCAAAGGAGATCTTTAGGCCATTCTCTTCTTCCTCCCACCAGTCTTATGGATGTTCCCAGAAGGAGCATTTTCAGTTTGAACATGTGTGGAAAGACTTGAAGAGGCAGAGAGAGAGTTAGTTGAAACACCTTCACGTAGTGCATTCATCCTGTGAAGCATCTTTATCGCCCTTTCTGTTTTTGTTTCTGCGAGATCAGCTTCCTTGACTTTAGAAGCTTCTTGTGTGACAATGATTGCTACAGATGAAGTGGGGGCTGATATACCAGGTGCTTCAGGAGAATTGGTAGATGGTTCAGCAGATGGACTCTTGTCAGTAGAAGAAGCAACTTCAGAAGTTGCTTCAGCAGGAATGACTGGAGATGATTCCTTGGCTGAAGCATCATCAGACTTGAGTCTTTTGGCTTCTGGAGCAGCTTCATTCTCTGTAATCCTTCTCAAGTGGGTAGAATGTGCTGAAGATGATGATTTGTCCCTCATGATCTGATTGTATTTGCGAAACAGGACATGATCAGGAAAAGCCTTGACTTGTTTCATCGTTAAGCCAGAGTTGTACATCGAGCATTGATTTTTCACCACCCTTCTCATTTCATCTTTAGTAGGAGGTTTCTCTTTGTCCTTCTGAGCTTTGATGGCCCTCTTTTGTGCGATATCTTCTTGCTTCCTTTGTCTTCCCTGAGCCATCATTCGCTCCACATAATTGTCACTGAGGAAATCTCCACCTAGTATACTTTGAGCAAGAGAAGGTCTTGAAATGACTTGCTGAGTTAGAATATCCCAGTGTTCAGCAGGCATCTGAACCCGCATTTCATCCAGTTCCCTTCTTCTCTCAGGAGTTAAAGATGAAAAGATCTCTGTTTCAAGTTGATGAGCCAATACTTCACTTTTCTTTGACTTCTCAAACTCAGCCAATCTACTTGCTTGACCTAGTCTTTCCTCCTCACTTACCAGGTCTGGACCAAGCTCATCTTCAGTTATTACATCTTTCCCTTTATTATCAGGCTTCTTAGCACACTCATCTTCAGTTAAATCAACGACTGGAACTTCAGTAGCAGTACCCAAGTCAACATGTTGATGCAAATTATCAATTGGAGTGGTCATGGCAACAACATCAGAAAAATCTGCTGAAGGTGAAGGGCCTGACGGTTCTTGAACAGAGGAAGATTGACCATGATCTGAAGATGCATCCTCCATTTGCACATCAGCAGATGCAGCCTTGTCAACATCAGGTTCCTTTGAAGCTTCAGAAGATACCTTATGAATATAAGATCTCTTTCTTCTTTTGTAAAGGACAGGTTCCTTCTTCTTAGAGGAAGCAGCAACTACTGATGAAGGATCATTGAGAGAAACATCAGCCAACATATCCAGAGACTCAAAATGAGGTACTTCTTGTTCTTCATCAGAAGAAACCACAAGCTTCCTTTTGGAGGTCCCTTTCAGTTTGTCCTCTAATTCCTTGACTTGATTTTGCAGTTCTTCAATCTTTCTCCCAAGAGAAGACTTGGTCTCTGCAAGCTCCTTTTTCAGACTAGTCACCTCAGTAGCATACCTGTTGACAAGAGCATAAACAGATGAGAGTGTAATAGGGTCCTCAGCTCCACCAGCAGATTGCTCTGTGGTAAGGGGAGCTTCATTGGACCTTTCAGTAGTATCATGGTCATGCTCAATGTGAGGAAGATCTTCATTGAGAGGATCCCTAACAGGACTTGGTGTGGGTAGTCTATTAAGATCAGACTCATCATGAGTAACTAGTGTGGGTGATGGACTGGGACAAGGTGGCTGGTCTGGAGCAACATGTGTTGCTTCAATAGTTGATGAGGGGCCCTCATCAATGTTAACAAATGGATTACCATCAGTAGCAACAGGTGAAGTAGGAGGAACATTAGCCACATTCTCCTCATCAGCAGCCTCATTGCCTTGGGGCAACATGGCTGCAAGCAAGGGATGATGTTCCCCCTGAAAGTGAGTTCTCATGGTTGCAAATAATTTAGCAGATAAAGCACCTATGGGATAAAAGGATTGGGCTTGTGTAGTGGTGTCTAAAATCATTTGCAAAAACCTTGGGTACATTAAAAACTTACCCTTTTTCTTTTGAATATTTTCAACCATGTTTTCAAAAATATACTTAGAAAAATTGAAAGTTATCCCTTGGGAAAGACACACAACACCATATCCCAGTTGGGTAGAGAACTGGTCCCATCCTCCTGACTTGTTGCTTATGCATTGAAGCAGTGTGTGGACCAGGAACCTCCACTTCGGGCAAAGTTCCTTTTTCAGCCACATATCAGTCCTAGTACCACGATAGCCAATTGCCCTTAGCCCAGCAAGCACGTCTTCCTGATTAGAGTGAAATGCTCCATCAGTATCTTCCAAGTGAAGCTTCCTCCGAATTAGGTCCTCTGTCACTATGTGCTCTGTTCCGTCAATCACAGCCCTAATCTCTGTCTCAATCCTTTCTTCAGCAGATTCCCAAAACTGAGTAACTAGTGATTCATATATCTCATTCGGAGAATGAGTTAGAGCATAGCAAATCTTGGACCTTTTCAAGAATTCCACCATTGGTTCGTACAATTCATATCCCTTACCGTTTCCCAGAAATGCAACTTTGTTGTGATCATGTTTAAATTCAAGAGCCATGAGGGATATGAGTTTTTAGGGTTATGTTTCTCGAAGTGGTGAGTGTTTGTGGATGCAGGATGAGAGGGAATTGAATTGATTTGAAGAGAGTGATGGTGGAGTGATAGATTTTGCCCAAATTATAGTCAAAGAAAACTGGACCGTTTGGTTGACCGTTGCCGACGTGTATATTAACTTTGACCAAACCCAAAATAACCCTTCAGAAGAAATACATGGTCAATCTGCTGAAGTTATAACTTCAGCAGAAACCATTCAAAGATAAGAATATCTTCGGTAAGTTTCTAGAATTACTGTGCCACCCACTTGCATTAATTTTCATTGAACCTCGAACCCGTCTATAAAATGATCCCAATGCTACTTATCTCTTCATCAAGATCCCCAAATATTTACCACAAACCCTAGATGTAAAAAACCAAACCCCAATTAACCAAATTGCACCATGAATACCAAACCTGAGATCATAGATCTCACAACCTCATCTTCATCATCCTCTTCATCATCATCAAGTGGTGAATCAAACCCATGGCATCATTACTTTCCTCAACCCTATCCACGACCAAATACATCACCCTTTCTTCCTTCTTCAGAAGATGATAGTGTAGTGAATCCAAGTGAATCTGCTGATGATTCTGATGACTCCTATAAGGAGGGAACATCATACTCCCAACCTCCAGCACCTCAGCCTCAACAAAGGCCTCGTGCCAGGAATCCGCCACTTCCCAAGGATAGGGAGGTGGTTCTTGGTCTCACTGCACCGTCTTTTGGTGCATCAACACACATCGTATAGGAGAAGGGCTTAAGGAGAGTGGATCGATTGCATTTTGGTTGAAATGCATAGATGAAGCACACAGGAGACTTTATTTTTCTCCGTCATCATGTGTGGTCATCGTCATCATCAATCGTTTGCATCAATCCATCCTCTCCATTTTGGTCCTTAGCATCTTCGTCGTGCTGGTCATGCATATCCAACCATCTAGTTAGACGGAATGGGTGGTTATGCAAGACCTACAAAAGCAAAGCCAGCATCTAATGCATATCCAACATTCACTTAGATTTTGGAATGGAATATATACACTAGATTAGGATTAGCTTTGTACAGCTCGTATCTTGTAGATGCATATGTAGTAGGTTGGCTATATGTAAGCTGTAAGCTGTAAACTGTTTCTTGAATGAATGAATGAATGAACAATTTGATTTCAATATCTTTTCTTCAGTATTAAACTTCAGTGGAATCAAATTGTTTGCTTCAGTACTTTAAATATCAGAAGAAACAAGCAACAATCTTTTAGCTATCTTGACCATGTACCATTGAGTCACACTTGATGAATTTGAACTTGATCATGGAATGGACAAACTGCAATCCAGACAACTGCAAAACAGACACAAAATACACAAGAACAACACAAAGACAAACAAACTAAAGAGTTATTAGACAGTTAGTGTTAGTAAAGAATAATGAATAACAGAGGCTAAAAAGCAAATTAGAGAAAATTAAAAAGATAAAATATATTAAATAAACGCTATCACTATAGGCAAAATGATGTTTTTACAAACCTAATATCAGAAGAAAATTTATAGGAAAAGGAAAAATATTTATAGAAAGATATGACACATCGATATGCATAGTTTGCACAAATCCTCCCCTGAGGCATATGCCTCCCCTGAGGCCTATGCCTCCCCTTAAACTATGCAGTCAAGGGTTTAACATTCCAATATTGACCACGAGGTGTTGAAACCTTGGTCCATCAAATGCTTTTGTTAATAGGTCTGCCACATTATCATCAGTATGAATTTTAGCCACTTTTATCAAATGTTTTTCATATGCATCTCTTATAAAGTGGTGCCTGATTTCAATGTGTTTTGTTCGACTGTGAAAAACTGGATTTTTGACTATGCAGATGGTACTTTGATTATCTATATGAATTGTAGTGTTCATGAAGTTGTACCCATAGTCCAGCAATTGGTTTTGAATCCAAAGGACCTGTCCACAGCAATTTGTAGCAGCAACATACTCTGCTTCAGTAGTTGAGGCAGCCACAATGGTTTGTTTCTTGCATTGCCAAGAAATCAACCTTTTGCCAAGAAATTGGCAGCCTCCAGTTGTGGATCTTCTATCCAGATTTGCACCAGCATAATCACTGTCACTATATGCTTCCAACTTGAAAAGAGACTCTTTTGGGTACCAAAGGCCTAAAAAAGGTTGGCCTTTGAGGTACTTAAAGATCTTCTTGACAGCATTGAGATGGGAAGTAAGTGGAGTGACTTGATGTCGAGAACAAACACTCACAGCAAACGTAATATCAGGTCTTGAAGCTGTTAGATACATCAATGAACCAATCATGGACCTGTACAGATGAACATTCACAGGTAGATCTGGTTCATTATTTGCTTTAGTCTTTGGAGCTTCATAAGGTGTTGTGGCAGTCCTAACACCTTCCATGCCAAACTTTTTCAAAATGTCCCTCACATATTTATCTTGACAGATAAAAATGCCATCTTGTTTCTGCTGAACTTGGAGACCCAAAAAGAAAGTAAGCTCTCCCATAGCACTCATTTGAAATTCACCCTTCATTAGTTCCTCAAATTCCCTGCACCAAGCTTCGTTTGTGGAGCCAAAAATAATGTCGTCCACATAAACTTGCACAAGAATGATGTCTGAATAATTCTTCTTTAGGAACAGAGTTTTATCAATAGCACCTCTCCTATAGCCATGCTTCAGCAGGAATGATGAAAGCCTAGCATACCAAGCTCTTGGTGCCTGATGTAAGCCATATAGAGCTTTAACAACCTTGTAAACATGATTTGGGTGATCTGGGTCTTCAAATCCCTTTGGTTGAGTGACATAAACTTCCTCTTCAATCTCACCATACAGAAAAGTACCTTTGACATCCATCTGATACACCATGAAACCCATGTAAGAAGCATATGCCAAGAAAATGCGAATGGCTTCAACTCTAGCCACAGGTGCAAACACTTCATCATAATCAATCCCTTCCTCTTGTCTGAAGCCTTGAGCTACTAATCTCTCTTTGTTTTTGATCACAACACCCCGAGCATCTCTCTTATTCTTCAGAATCCACTTTGTCCCAATGGCATATTTGCCATCAGGGAGTGGAACCAAAATCCAAACTTGCTGATTGTGAAATTGTTGCATTTCTTCTTGCATTGCTTCTAGCCAGCTTGAATCGTTAAGAGCTTGAGAAACACTTGTTGGTTCCACTTGAGAAAGAAAACAAGCAAACAGACAATGTTTGAAGTCTGTGTGATTGTCTCTTTGCTGGTTGGAGACATAAGAGAGAAAAGCAATCTGCCCAAATTGAGGACTTGTGATAGCCCTTCGAGTTCTAACAGGTGCCAGAAGATCACCTATGATGTTGGATTGAGGATGAGCAATGTTGATCCTCTGAGTAGCAGTGGGGCTGACTTCAATGGATGAATCAAGATTAGTGATTGTTGGTTCAAATTCAGCATCATAAGAGGGTGAAGTGAAAATGCCAGCTTTGGGTTGATGATTTCCAAGATCGGAGGGTTTTGGAAATCGTGTATGAGGTTCTCCAAAGTCTGAAGACACTTGAGAAGGAACATGAGAAGAAACAGCATAGCCTTCAGCAGATTTGTGGATGGTAGGTGTGACAGAGTCAACTTCAGCAGATACATGGTTTCTACTGACTCCTTCAGTAGCAACCTCTCCATTCAGTTTCTCTGCTTCAAGCTTAGCAGCAAATTCTTGAGTCTGAAGCCTAGCAAGGTCCTCAGCATAATGAGAGTCATCTTCATCACTCTTATCAGCAATCTCCTTGGAGGCGGTACCTGCAATATTGTTAGGGGAGAAAGAAGGCACAAGTATAGGTTGCTCATCATCTTCAAACTCATTTTCAGAGTCATCATCTAAGGGACCTGCATTGTTAGTGGGAGAAGCTTGAGGACATGCATTTTGGTTAGCCAAGTGTCTAGTGTAACCCAAAGAATCAGTTAAGTAGTCAAGGTCAAAAGACCACGTATGACCCTGTCCTTGAACATTATGCTTATCTTCCAAAAATCTCAGGTTCAGCGTCTCCTCTATCTTCTTGGCTTGCAAATTGTACACCCTGTATGCCTTACTATGAGCTGAATAACCCACAATATAACCATCATCAGCCTTTTCATCAAACTTTCCCAACGGATCACTGGTGTTCAGAATGGTCACTTGACAACCAAAAGGTTTTAGGTAGTGAATGATAGGAACCTTCCCCAAGAGAAGTTCATATGGTGTTTTGAGTTGAGGTCTAGTAATGGAGACCCTGTTTAGCACATAGCACGCTGTGCCAACAGCTTCAGTCCAGAACATAGTGGGCAATTTAGAGTCTGCAAGCATAGATCTTGCAGCCTCTATTAAGGTCCTATTCTTTCTTTCAGCCACCCCATTTTGTTGTGGGGTTCTTGGATTACTATAGTCCCTTTTTATACCTTTTGACCCACAGAGTTCTATTAGAATAGCATTTTTGAACTCTGTCCCATTATCACACCGAATTCCCTTAACCTTTTTGTTCAACTGATTTTCAACGAGAGTGATGAATTCAGTCAGCACTTGAGATGTTTCATCTTTGGTTCTGAGAAAGAAAACCCAACAAAATCTGCTATAGCCATCAGTGATAACCAAACAGAAGTACTTATGATCAATGCTTCTGACTTGAGTTGGACCAAACAGATCCATGTGGAGCAACTGAAGAGGTTCAGTAATGATGCTCATAGCATTGATAGCTTTGTAAGAGGCTCTGTGTTGTTTTCCTTTGTTGCAAGCGACACAATTATGATCATTGGTGAAAACTTTGGTGGGAAGACCTTCAACAAGACCCATTTTAGAGAGTTTGTTTATGGTTTTGAAATTCACATGAGCCATCCTCCTATGCCATTTAGTAGACTTATCAAGGGATGCTTTAGCCACTAGACAAGTGAGGTCACCACCAGGTTGAACTTCATTAAGGTTGAATGTGTATAAGTTGTGTGTTCGAGGAACTTTCAGCAGAATTGAAGTGTCTTCTGGGAGTTTGAAGTCTTTAGACAGCACAAGACATTCATTCTCTGAGAAGAGTACTTTGTTCTTGGTGTCACAGATTTATGAAACGGAGAACAAGTTGAAGTGCTGAAGTTCCTTAACATAGTACACATTTTCAAAGTCCAGATGAGGTGTCTTTATGGTGCCTTTCCCTGTGATACTCCCATCACTTCCTCCAAACGTCACATTTCCTCCTCCTTCTATAGGGACAAAATTGTGCATCATATCTCTGTTCCCAGACATGCTTCTGGAACAACCACTATCAACAATACCAATATTCTTATGCTTAAGGGGATGATCCTACAATCAACAAAATATATACAAACGGTTAGTATTCAATGGAGGTTCAAGTCATTACTGACTTGAACCTGCCTTGTGGATCACAGGTTTAGGACATGAAGATTTAGAGGATCCACCATTGTTCTTGGTCCTCCATTGATGATTGGGTCCCTTGTTAGTCCAAGAACAACCTGCTGAGGGCTTCACAGCAGTGCTCCCATATCCCATCCCAGCATACATAGAGTCAACATATGTAGGCCAATAACTATGATTAAAGTATGGGCTAGTTGGTTGCACATAAGGTCTGGCAACTGAACTTCTCCAATGAGAGTCAGTATTAGCTGCTTGTGGGACATAAGGTGGAATATTATCAACATTGGTCCACTTAGATTTGTGTTTCTGGTGAGTAGCACATGCACTCAATCTTTGCTCATAAAAATCACAATCCTTAATTAAATGAAATTTACTTCCACATACAAAACATGTCTTCTTCTTGGAAGATTTATTCAAATAGGGAGATGTTTGATTACATGAAGAAGTACTTAAATTAGAAACATTCAAGGAATTGTTTTTAACAGACTGATTATTCAAAGATTTAAAAGATAAGCCTTCAGAAGAAACTGTCTTGGAAGTTGATTCCTCAGCAGCTTCCCTAGAAGGCTTGCAAGTAGACTGGGGTGCAGGCTTGGGTGTAGACTCAGGCTTGGGAAGGTCAGACTTCTCATTTGAATCACAGCTTTCATAGGAAGTAGACCCTTGATCCGATGAATTGTCACTGTCAGAGCAAGAGACAAAGTCATTAGATGAGGTACCAGGGTCTGGCAAGTCTTTTGACTTTCTGCCATAAAGATGATGTGATCCATCAAAGTCAACAGTGATGGAAAGGTCAATGGGCATAAATTCACCTCTAATAGGTCCAGGGACAGCATGCATTTCACCTTCTTTAACAAAGTTAGCTAACTTTGCTGGTGTGGATTTACGACCATCATACTTAGCTTCTACTCCTACATACTTTTGAAAGCCTAATCCTAAGCCAGAGGTTACTGATTGACTGTTATAGATTTCTCTAGCCAGATTATCACCTGAAATTAACCATTCCTTATGCCTAGCTATTTCCTCAGCTAGTTTTTCTTTAAGTTCTAGGTTCTCAGACACAGCTTCATCCTTTGCTTTCTCAGACAGTTTTAAGTAATTATTTGCAACTTCTAGATCAAACTGTAACACCTTTATCTTTTCTTCATAAGCTATTTGATTCTTTTGAAACCATACTTTTTGTCTTTCTACTGTTTTTAATGCTAGTTTATGAGCTTCATTTTCAACATAGCATTCATCAAACTTAGGTTTCATAGCATCATATTCTTCTTTAAGTTCATTGTATCTTAGACTACAACCAAATATACAGTTGTGTACCTGAGATAGTCCCATCAAGGCAAACTGATCATGCCTTTCATCCGAAGTACACCTTGCCAGCAATCCAAGCTTATCAATATCATGAGCTTCCTCATTCACAGGTTCATGTGCAGTCCAGTTGACCTGTTCATCCATGGTGAGGAGAGCTGCTGAAGCTACAGCTTCCTGTTGTTTCTGCTGATAGGAAAGGTAGTTAGCTCCATCTTCACTCTTCCTGTCTTTACATTCCCTTGAGAAATGCCCCATCTGGTGACAAGTGAAACACTTGACTTTTCTCCTATCAAAGCGAGCTGATTCCTTTCCCTTGAAAGCAAACTTCTTCCCAGACTTCTCTTCAAACCTTTTGATGTCCACTGACAGCAATGCCACCTGCATTTTCAGTTTCATCTCCTCCATTTCAAGTGGGTCCAACTGATCAAAGTCTTCATATGCAAGATACTGCTGAGTATCATAGTCAGCAACAAATGAATGAAGTACATCCTCCATCACACTACTAGTCTTAGTTTGAGAAGATGGTGGAGTGGGACGAGTGTTATGTGGTGGAGTGGGAGTGCAGGATGATGGAAAGTAGTTGGAACTAGGAGATGATGGAAAATAGTTGGAACTAGGAGCAGGTACCATCATGTTGGAGTGAGATGTCCCAACAAAAGCTGCATGGCCAGAAGAAGATGTACGGTAGGGAGTTCTGACATCAGGTTCAAGGGTTCTGAGTATGTTATATAGCTCATCAAAGGTAAGCATGTCCAACCCACCTTTAGCCTTGAGGGCAATACTTACATGTAACCATGATGGAGGTAAAGATCGAAGGAACTTTGAGTTGCAGTCATCATTATCAGGTTTTGCATTCAGCTGGTTTAGCTGACTCAAAATCCTATGGAACCTGTCGTATCCCTTGTGGATACCTTCTTCTTCGGAGATATTAAAGTCCTGAAATTGTTGTCTCAGCATGGACTTCCTCATTCTCTTTGATTCTTCATTTCCACCGAACCTTGCTTTAAGAGCCATCCATATGTCCTTTGCATCATCCATATGGTGAAAATCACACAGATGATCTTCAGGAATGGCTTGAAGCAGAATAGTTTTTACTTTATGCTCTCTCTGCATAGCCAGCACCTCTTCAGCAGTTTTGGGAGGAGCCATGATAAACTTCCCATCCCTGTCAGGAATCATTTTCTTTAGACTGTTTCCTTTCTTTACTACCTCCCACAGATTCCAATCAATATTGGAAATCCAGTTTTCCATCTTCATCGTCCAAAGATCATACTCTTCCCTTTTCAAATAAGGAAATTTACCATTGCTGTTTGAAAGACTAAGTTGTTGCATGGAAGTGGTGTTGGTGTTGTTTGTGTTGGTGACTTCAGTTTCATTATCGGATCCAGGCATGGTGAATGAATGTTTGATTGTATGGGGGTGAGAATGGTTCTTAGTATCGTAGAGACTTTCCCGAGGCTCTGATACCACTTGTTGTAAACACAAAGACCTTGATAGATCTTAAGCACTCGGAGATCGTTAGTGTTGCCTATGTAATCACAAGCAAACTAATAGAAGATCTCTACAACTCGTATTTTGTAGCGGAAAGTAAATACAAGTTATAATAACTAAGAACTCTTTGATCCTATATGGATCTTTTGATTATAGAAACTCTATGTTTCGGATAGTTCACAAGACTTGAAAGACTTAAGAAAAGCTTTTTTATTACAAACTATTATCGTTCCTTTTATAGGCAAGAAATCCTAATGAATCACGAGCGTTTACACTGTACGCTCCTAATACAAACATAGACCAAGCATGCATCTAGACAACTATGCAACTAATCATATTGTTTTACTAATCATATTGTTTATTCTGAGTAAGCTCTATTCAATACGGCGCCAACCTATCTTTCATACGGCGCTGACTTTTCCTTCATACGGCCTACATACAGAGCTTATCTCTCCTACGTGGATTCGCACTTTCAGCAGAAACACGATTTCTGCTTTAACACTTCTGCTGAAGTATAACATCAGCAGAATCCATTCTTCTTCGGCAGAATCTCTTCGGCAGATACTTCGGCAGAATCAGTAGTTTACCTTAATTCCCAACATTTGTGATTCTGACTAGAACCCTGGTGAGATCTAGTCTGATATGTGAATTTTTGTTTTTTCAATTTGTGTTCTTGGGTTTCTAAAGTTGTGGTTACTGGATCTGATTTAGTTATCATACTCGAAGGTCTATATTCTTTTTTTCTGATTTAATTTGGAAGTTTTGAGTTTCTATTTGGTGTTGGTTTATGATATTTTAGGTTGATTTTATTTAATTTCTAAATTATGGTTAATGACAAGAAAAGTGATGATGCATCTGGTAGTGGTTCTGTTGTTGATGGTCTTCCCATTGTGACTCGGATTACGAATATCAAACTTGATGGCTCCAACTTCTTTGCATGGAGCAAAACCATTCGTATCTATTTACCTAGTATTAGAAAATCATCTCATCATAAAGATAATCCTCCTACAGATGGGACTAAGGATCAATGGCTGCAAAATGATGCTCGGTTGTTCCTAATGATTAGGAACCCTATTGAACCATCTGTCATTCCTTTACTTGATCATTGTGAGTATGTAAAGGAATTGATAGATTATCTGGACTTTTTGTATTTGGGACAAAAGAACATCTCTCGAATATATAGTGTGTGTAATGCTTTTCATCGTGGGTAAGACAAGATCATTCACTTACAACTTATGTTATGGAATTCAAGAAAATGTATGAGGAATTGAATTATCTTCTTCCTATAAGTGCTGATGTGAAAGTGATGCAAAAGCAAAGGGAACAAATCACTGTAATGAGCTTTGTGACCGGCTTGCAACTGGAATTTGATTCTCTTAGATGTCAATTCTTCAATGAGTCAGAGATTCCATCTCTTCGAGATACATTTGCTCGAGTTCTTCGTAATGAGACTCTCCATTCTCCTTATACATTGGCTCCTAATAGTGCTCTTGTTAGTCGTGGTGGATTTCAAGGTGGTTCTAGGAATGTTCATAATGACCGAGTTGGTGATTCCCAAGGTTCTAACTCTGATGAGGTTGAGTGTTATTATTGTCATGAATTAAGGCATCCTACGCGTAATTGCAAGAAACTCTTAGCTAAGAAAAAGGGTCCTCTGCATGTATTCTGGCACCTCTGATAAAATGGTCACCATTTCTGCCGAGGAATATGCTCATCTTAAAGCTTTTGTGAATGTGAATTCTTCTAGTGCTGCTTTACTGGGAAAAAAATCTGTAAAGGTATATGATGACCAAGAAGACTGTATCTGATGACCAAGAAGATTATCGGTCTTAATTAATTTGTTACCTTTTCTTGATGATTTAGGTTTTATTGGAATTTTTGGCTAACTGAGACATGAGTTTAGGTTGCCTCGCTTTTTGGGTATTTTTTTAGTTAGATGAGACCTTTCTACACAGATTGCTTTGTCTTTTGGAAACTTTGGTTAGTTGAGACCTCCTGGTTTCTTCAGTCTTTCTAGATTTGTATGTTAGTTGAGACCTTCGGTTGCTTCGTACTTTAGTTCGGCCCTAAGTAAGATTGATTAGCTTTTCATTTGTTGAAGATTAGGATTAATGCTTCGTTGAAGACTTTTGCTTATCGTTTTTGGGTTTTACATTTGTAACAAGCTGGGCATGATCCAGCTTTAGGGGGGATCTTAAATTTAGTAATAAGGGCCCAACCCATTAGTTAACCTAGCTTAGTCTCCAAGCTAAGCATGGTTATTTATATTCCCTGTAATCTTTATTTTCATTATCATTTCAATAAACCACTAGTTAAATATTATTCTTTGATCTCTGATTACAAGTGAGTTGGCTTAGGTTAAGAGGTAGAATATACCAATAATATTCCATATGGATAGGAGAGAAGAGAGTGTGCATTTGAAATTCAAATTCAAATGTTGGATAAGGTTAGAATCTAACCATGGTTAGGATAGGTGAATTGGCATTGTTAGGGAGGAAAGAATATGCCATATGAAGATAAGTGGTGAGTTTGCATGGATGGGATAGGAAAGGAATAAAGAATATGCTTTCTTGGAGAGGAGGGTAAGATGAGAGTGAGTTGGCATGGATGTGATGGGGAGCCTTAGGTTGGATTCAAATTTGAATTTGAAATGTGAGAGGAGAGAAGAGTGAGGAAGGTTATATGTGAGGGATGTGAGATGTGAGAGTGATTTGATGGGTAGCTTAAGGCTTGGATTCAAATTTAAATTGTGAGGGTATGTGAGTGAGTGAGTGAGTTAGCAAGTGTGTGTAAGGGAAGGAATGTGAGAGGAGTGTGTGTAATTTAAATTTGCAATAGAGAGTGTGAGAGTGAATGAGAGGATGAGTTGTAATGATGAGATGGTGAAGTGATTGGGAGCCTTTGAGATGAATTCAAATTTCAAATGTTAGGATAAGGTTGTGTGAGTGTGGGATTGTGAGAGAGTGTGTGTGAAATTTGAATTCAAAATGTATGTGTGTGAGAATAGTGAGTTGGAGAAGAGAATGAATAGGGAAATGGGGTGATGTGTTTGAAATTTGTTAGTTAGGAAGGAATGTAGTGAAAAAGATGTTGATGTGGAAGTACAATCAAGTACAATAGGTGTAAAAGAATAATTAGAGAATGTTGGGGATAAGATTTGAAAGGATTCTGAAATGGTTTAAGTTTTATTTGATGATTAAGGGTTTGATTAAGAGATTAATCACATTGTCATTAAGAAAGAAAAGAATTTAGACAATGATGGTTCTGGAGTGTGTTTGGGAAAATGCAAAGGATAATCATTTTCCAAATAACTCAACATTAAGTACTCATAATATCATAAGCCGTACCAAAACTTGACGTAATCCATAATCATCTTGATACAAAACAAGCTAAGTGCTTTGCATCATAAGTAAAGCATGTCCTATACGAGAGAAGATGCGTTTACACAAAGAGACCTTTGACTTTGGTTGACCAATAAGGGAGTGAACCCGTTACATGATTAGAGAAGACGTTCTCCCTGATTATGGTCATATGAACACTTTAAATTGATCTTATATGAAAGGTATGAGTATCGTAGGTTTAGAAAATCCTTGGGTAGAGGTGTTTAGTAAAATGTTTGAGTTGGTATTTTGTCAAAAACGAGATGTCATGATTTTAAATCCCTCTAAGTCTAAAACTCGTTTTGAGTGTTCTAATGAAGCACTTATCACATTCATATTTGTAATGAAAGATCCTCATTTGTCAGGTGAGGGTATGATAAGGATTTAAAATGTACGTTTTAGGGGCTCATTTAAGCTCTAAACTCGTAAATTTATGATCAATTACTACCCTAAATCATTCATTTTCACATTTTAGGTACTTGGGACGCAAAAGATGAAAACCGGCATGTTTTGCGCTAAAATGGACAAGAAAGTGAAGAAAGAAACAAAGTCGCGAATATGTCTGAAAAAGGGTTCCAGACGGCGTCACAGTTCACATGCGATGTCGTCACTTCCATTTGGATGAGATGATTTGCCGGAAATTTTACATGCGACAGCTCAAAACTTTTGAAGACCCTAACACCTGACGACGTCACTTGTATTTGAAGACCAAGATTCAGATTAAACTTATATGTGATGGCTTAGATCTTTTAAAGGCTGACAGCGTCAATACACATAATGACGGCGTGAGAGACTCAAGGCGACGATGTCACAACAACAACTTGCAAAGGACGAAACACTAATGGCGGCGAGCTGACGGCATCACAGTCATAAAGTGACGCCGTTATAGTTGTAATACTATATATATTTTCGCATGTTTTCCATTATTTGTGTAACACTTTGGTGAGGAAAAACCCTAGACGAATTTCACAGCTTTTGTGAAGGTTTTTCAGCCACTTTGGCTCATGTTTAATTGAAGTTAAGTAACCCCTCTTTAATCATTCAATATGTCTATGTGTTGTTTGATTATATGCGTTTCTTTTCTTCACTTTAACATGCTAGGCTAGATTTATTAGTGTTTGCTTATATCTAATGAAACCTATTTATTAATTATTGATTATCATCTCTTGTTTAATTGGTTGTCTCGCGTTAGGGTAAGAAAAGTAGCTTAATTCTTATATGTAACTAGCTTGTCCATCTTATTAAACGCAACCCTAGAGTGCACTAGTGATTTTTCTCGTTATATTTATAGCGTGAATTGCGGCTTGTAGATCCTAGGAAACTTAATAAACTTTAAGCTTCTTAGAGGAGACTTATACGTTCATAGAGTTAGGCCATTTGGAACTTCCCTACGACTAATAATAAGGAATACAACGCTCCAATTAAAACAAGGACGTGATAGTTTGACTAATCAATAAGAGATAACTAGGGAGTAAAGAAATCTAAGTAAACACATTTTTCTATCATAAGAGTTACCACAAATTTACTTTTCTTGCACGTAGTTTAATTTTTATTTATTTAGTTTTGTTTTAACTAATTAGTAGTTAAAAGTAAAACAACCACTATTCAAACCCTGAGATATTAAATTGCTTTCTAAAAAATATAAAAATACAAAAAGATGCATCCCTTACCTCTAGACCTATCTCGACATACACTTCGGCCTTCACAACACTATTCCCTTAGAGAATGATTAACCCCCCGTGTCCTACCTATATTACACTACAACGATTAGGCACAATGCCTAGGAGGATTATGGTTTTGCAAAATTCCGCTATCGAGGGAAATCCGTCTTTCAAAAACCATCACGACCAATACAGAAGTCTGGCAAGCTGCCTACGCGTCGGAGCTCCAGCAGCGCGCCATACCCATATTTAAGTCATTTGGTTTTTGGCTAACATTTGTGATTTTATGTGTTGCGAAGGTTTATTTTTCTTTATTAAAACATAAGGAGACCTAATCAATGTTGTCCCAACACGATACATTTATACCATCGTTCGACCCCGTAGTCATAACAACAATGATAGCCTCACATATGGTTTGTAGAAAACTAGAAGGGAGGGTTGAATAGTTTAACAATTAAAACTTCGTTTTAAAATATTTAGATCGACTTATGACGATCTATTTTGAGTGTGTGTTGGATATTGATAGTTATATGAATATATAAACTATGCTAAAAGATAGAGAAAGAGATACATAACCACAACACAAGTATTTATAGTACTTCAGCTACAAGGACACCTTCCTTGCCCTACTCCACTCCCTGAGTACTCAACTCGAGAGTTTGTAATCACTACGCACCACAAGCTCCTTTAACCGTCGGAGAAGCCTTCACAAAGTCGCTTACACTTTATCTGGTACAAAGCTAAATACTGGGTTCTATACACAAGGTAGAACCAAACCTATGTCGCCTACACTTTATCCGGTACAAGGCTAGATACCGGGTTCCATTACAATGGATGAACCAACACCCTACACACCAAGTATCACAACAATATTCGACACCCCATATCGAATACACCTATTAGTACAAGACACCAACACCTTCAACTATACAACACATTAATGGAAGAAGAGAAGAAACATCAAGAGGATTCACTTCATTGGTCTTGATGGAGAAGAAGCTTAGAAACCCATTACCTTGAGCTTGCAAGTCTTCAAGAGGTTGTGATCTCACCTTTAAAAGAAACCTAGAGAATCACAAAGAGAAAAGCTACATAGAAGATCCTTAGATCCGAGGTTAGAGAGTTTAGAACATAGAGAGAAGATATGTCTAAAAAGGGTGAGAAGCAAAGAAGAAATGGCTCACTATTTATAGGAAATTATGCCTATTGTTCATCCGGATCCAGTCCAAAAGGATCTGGCTAGAATAAACACAGGGATCCGGCTGTCTAATGAAAACAATCCGGGTATTTGGTTACAAACCGGGTTATGGCTTATGGGTAATGCATCATGGCTCATGGACTTTGGGTCATCGGTACCCAACTAGATACAATGTATATAGACATCGGGTCATGAGTTTAACCCAACATGATCTAAATGCACATGGGTCATGGGCATGGATCATGGGAAAGGGTTATGGGCATGAGTTATGGATCATGGTTTACCCAACACATATATATTACAAGATAAATTTGAACTAGTATGTATTTTTATAAAATGTAAGTAACCAAAGTTACTTGTAAGTCTTTTATAAAAAAGGTCTTGGTTTTATATAAACTATTTAACTAAACATGTTTATTGATTTATATGTTTAGCAAAATATGTTAGTAAACTACTTGCTCAAAGCTTTATGTATTTTATTTATTTTGTTAAAATGATTTTACGATTGTTATCGACAAAACATAAGAAGATCGTAAAATATAAATAAACGTTTTTACAGTTTATTTGTATTAACAATCTCCCCCTTTTTTGTTGATGACAAAACATAAAATGACTTTAAGTAAAAAAATAGAATTAATAAAATTTTGAATTTCAGTTTTTACTCTTTTCTCCCCTTTGTTGTCGAAACAAAAAGAGTGTCGAAAAAAAACTAACATGAATAGGTAGAAGAGAAAGAAATTTAGAAAGAGGTAATAGAGAGAGAAGTTTAGAAAATTTTTAGAAGAGAATGAATTTTGAAAATTTTAAAGAGATGAGAAATGTAAGATAATGCATATTAGCTCCCTCTTGATGAGTGATCCCCCTTGGTGAGGGCGTCAAGTAATTAAGAAGGCTAAGGCGAGAGTATTGCAAAATTCTTTGACGAAAGCTCCCCTTATTGAGGGCGTCAAGTACTCTAAGTGAAGTTTGAAAATATATAAAACAAAGGTTAGAAAACATGTATATGGTGTGTTATTTCTTGCAAATGAGTTGAATTTGTGCTCTTCCAGATCCTTTTCAGAAGGGATCCGCCAGGCATAAACTGAGGGATCTGGGTACCTGCACCTTGTTAGCAGCAGTAAAAGACAAATATATGGTATGAAATTCCAAGGAAACAATTTATAATCACACCAACATGTTTACATAAACAAGAGGCACATAATCAAGTAGATTCATTTAATAATACAATAGAAATGATACAATCATGGGTCAATTCTCTAAAACTAAGAAAATGATCTTAACAAGAAAAAGAAAAGGAAAAGGAATCCTAATAGCATAGTCTAGTGCTAATGCTAGAGGAGGAAGACAACTTGTACTTGCACTTCAAGGTTTCTATGGTTGGGTAGGTTTGTTGATGTCATTTGACATTCAAGGATATGGTAGAACATGAAACGTATTTCATCACGTAGTTCATGAACTAAGGTTTGGACATGTTGACAATGATAGCAATCTTCTTCATGACTTGCAGGTTGAGGTAATGTGGGTATGTGTGGACCTAAGAGGGAAGGTTGTGGAGGTATGCTTGATGTAGAGGGTTGTGGATGCGCATTTTAGGAAGGTGGAGGCATATGTGTAGGTGGAGGAGGAAAAGATGTGTCAACATCCGTATGGTCCAGTTGTGGTGGTTGAACTCTTCTCATAACCCAAAATGGGCCATTTGAGGGTGGAGGATATATATGTGCTAATGGTTGTGGCATATTGATGTCACCAGCTATGTTATGTGGAGAAGGTTATGGAGTAGTTATTTTCTCAATAGATGAGAGTGTAGGTAATGGTGGTGGATTAGAAGGTCTAGGAGGTAAGTTCTCCAAGGTGTTCAACAATGGACGTGAAGAGGTAGGAGGTGTGGTAAATGAGAGAAGTTGAGGTTGAAGAGTTGAGGTTTGCATTGGTTGAGTTGAAATAGGAGTGTTTGATTCACTAGATGATGGTGTTGGTTCAAGAGAAGCAAGCTGTGGAGATGTTTTTTAGGTGGAATCAAGTTGTGGTGGTTCAATAGATGGAGGTGTTTGGATATAGTTGGAAAGAGGTATCCTAGTTGATGGTGTTTTGACGGGTGAGGATTCGGTTGAGGATATTTCATACACAATATGTGCGGTTTTTCTTGGAGGGATTTTAGTGGATGATCTTCCACTTGGTGCTTTAGTCATGTTAAGAAGTGAGGTTAAAATGAGGTTTTATTACTAAGAAGAAGGTATTTGAGGTGTGAATTAGAAGCACAAACACAAGTAGTTTAAATAGGGAGAAATCAAGTAAGGAAATTTAAGCCTAAGCCACTAAAATCCTTCAAACCTAAGCCACTAAAATCCTTCAATGTATAATCATTTGCATGCACTAAGGTCAACTACTGAAGTACACTCTTCTAGGAGTGTTATTAAATGCAATGTGGAGTGTTAGAGTGAACATGAAAATATTTTAAAAGATGATTAGTAGAAAAACCTATCTCTGTAAGCCTGGATCCACTGGATCCTTTTCAAAAAGGATCCGGTTAGCTCTAGCCAAGGGATCCGGCTGACAAAACAGGAAAGAAAGGGAACTGGTCAATTACTTAAGAGTTATAGCTTGTGCAGGGTGGTATTTAAGATTGAAATGATGTTTCTGAAGTGTAAGATATTCTGAGTGCTCAATCTAATGATGGGAAGATACTCAATGATGAGGTTTATGGAGATATGAGACTCAAGAAGGATCAATAAATGATCAAGAGTGAAACTATTTGGGTTAGAAGGTGGTTAATGGAGATAAAGATCAGAGAGTGGTCATGAGAAAAATCAGAAAATTTCTCAAAAAGTATGAAAAATGAAAAACTTGTTTTTAGAGCATTTTGAGATCAAAGTGAGTAAAATAAAATTTATAAAAATGAAAGAAATATTATAATAAGTGTATTATGATGAGAGAAAGAAGATGTAAGCATTGGAACGGAAAAATGGTGAGTATTAGAGAAATGAAAAATAAAAAACATCTTTAACATGATCCTAATTCAACTATGTGAGAATGTGGGATCTACTGAGGCTAAGGATAGCTCAAATGACACTAATAGAGCATAAGAAACTAATCTAATAAGGTCTGGAAGGTGAGAAAGATGCATATAGGTACCAACTTCAGCTCAGACTGCCCAGATCCACCGGATCCTTTACAAAAAGGATATGGATAGTTATTTTGAAGGGATCCGTCTTCTAAGACAGTTTTGTTCACAGCGTTCTCATAAAATCTTGCTCACTTATCAAATTTCTAAACTTATGTTTCCTAGACCAAGCATACATGGATACAAGTCTAGCATAGTAAAGAGAGCATGTGAAAATAACAAATAGGTTATCAAATGAGATCAAGTTCAATATTTGAAAAATGATCAACTAACACAGTCATTAAATAAAAGGCTACACTCATAAAGTATTCAAAGTACCATAACACATCTGTTTAAAAGATATATAACCATAAGTAACCAAAGTGCAATTTTCATCAATCTCTTCACTTTTTCATCTTTCCCATGTTTGTGAGGAAGTGAGCTAGACACTTGATCATTCCCTTCATTTTATTGAATTCTTCGATTTCTTTTAGAGGTTTGGGAAGTTGTTCTATGTATGAGAGGGGATCAAGATGGTAATTTGATAAGGGATCATTTTCATCATCACCTTCATCTGATGAATTTGAGAGAGGGCGAGGTCTTTTAACTTCAATCATAAGCCTTTTGGTACGTCTTTCAGTGAGAGGCACCGTGACATGGTTTGAAAGAAAGTGGTCATTGTTGATTGGAGTAGGTTGCATTGTACTAACATGTCTGAAGAGACGAGTGAGGAGCATACCATAGGGAAGAACCATTTTGTCATTTTTGAAAATACCAACCATTCTTTTGGCGATGTAGTATGCAAGATTAAAGGATTTTTGGTGGACGAGAAAAAAGATCATTTGGACGAGAATAGCATTGGGATGGTCTTTGTTCCCGACCAGACAAATGACATTCTCTTTAAGAATTTCTTCCCACTTTTTGTAAGTTGGAAATATTTCCAGGAGTTCCATTTGAAAGGGCTCACAATGGATAACTTCCTTGTTATGGGTTGTTCGAGATGGATTGGTTCTTTTAATGAACATGGTGTTACGAACTATGACAGGATCATAAAAAAGGGTGTGATAGGTAGGATTAGAATCTAAGGTGAGGTGTTGACTAGCAATGGACCATTCCTTTAAGTACATAAAGATTTCATTACTGGGTACGCGAAGAATTTCTGCGAGTGTGGTAAAAGGTAAGGTAATGCTTTGGTTGTTTATGATGAAAGCAATGGAGATGGTTCCATCATTGTTTCGAATAATCCAAACACTTTTGTAGAACTCAAAAATGAACACTGGATGAATTTGTTCATCGATATTGAGAAGACAATCAAAGTTGATAGCGGAGAAGACTCGATGGATATCTGTGTTTTAAAGGAAGGATTCCTCAACAACACGTCCTATATGGAGAAGACGTTTTTGAAGCATTTTGAAAGTTTTTTGGTCACTCTGATAGACCGTCAATGTGATAGTACCTAGGAATATAATGAACGGTATCGTGATGGTCTTGTTGGGTAGATATAGGCATGTTTGATCCTAGAAAACAATATTTCATAGTAAGATGTATGTTTTAATGATGAGTTGTGAGTTGGACAATTTGTTAATACCAATAAACCGTAAAAACGTTTATTAATATTTTGCGATCTCTTTGTGTTTTGTTGATAACAAATACAATGTTATCATAAGTAAAATTATAAGGATACATGTTATTTTTGTAAAGCATTTACATATAGCCATTTAATACAAATTGTTGTAATAAATCATTTGTTGTAATAGTTTATTAGGATGGGTAAAAATCACAACCCATGGATCATATCTATAATCCATGGTATTGACCCATACCCATTTGACTAGATGCATTGCATCTATTAGATACATTGTATCTAAAGAAATACCCATGGACCAACCCATAACCCATGACCCATGACCCATAACCAAAAAACCCATGGGCAAAGAGGAGCGTCCCACGGATCCCTAGGATTACACTAGACGGATCCCTTGTGGGAGGGATCCGTGGGATCCGGGGAACAATGGCAAGTTTTGCCTATAAATAGAGAGCCATTTCTTCATTCTAACTCACCCCTCTTCTTCCTAAATCTCTCATATACTCTTACTCTCTTCTAACAATAGATCACTTGATCTAGAGAGTTGCTCTTATTTCTTTCTTTAGTGATTCTCATATAGGTCCTTCTCTAAGGCGAGATCACGAGCATTCTACAAGTCATCCAAGCAAGGGGTCCTTGATTGATTTGTTCCTCCACAAGATTTCTGTAGCAAAGATCTTGTATTTGATATTTCACATAGTTGTTGTGTAATAGTCGTGTTGGTTTGGTCCACCGTGTTACGGACTCGGTATTTAGCTTTGTATCGGAAAAAGGTGTAAGAAACGTTGTGAAGGCTTCTCCGCAAAGTTGAAGGAGTTTTTTTGACATAGTGCTTGAACTCTCGAGTAGGTGACTCGGGGAGTGGAGTAGGGCAAGGAAGGTTTCCTTGTAGCTGAACCACTATAAATCGATTGTGTCATTTTTATCCCTTGCTTTACTTTATTTATGTGCTTTATCATTAGATCTATACTTTCTCTACATCGATACGATTTCACATAATATTGAATCTAAAGATTTTAAAACTAACTTAAAATCGGCAAAACTATTCAACCCTCCCTTCTAGTTTTCCACAATTGGTATCAAGAGCTAAGTTTATAAAAGTTTTAAAGTAAACCGTATTTTAAAAACTTTTAGATCACTATGGGTTCTGAAAATTACAAGGAAGGGCAATCTATGCAACGACCACCACTACTTGAAACTAATGGTTTTATATATTGGAAAAATAGATTTGAAACGTATGTAAAGTCTAAAGATATTGATCTTTGGTACATTATTGTTGAAGGTGATTTTGAGGCTACCTCAAAAGATGATAAAGGAAATTTAGTTAACATACCTCATGATAAACTAAACGATGACATGAAGAAAAAGCTTTCCAAAAATAGTGAAGCTAAAATGGTTTTATATAATGCTTTACCCAAAAAGGAATTCAAAAGAATTTCTATGCTTAAAACCTCTACAGAAATTTGGAATTCTTTAGTTGTAACTCATCAAGGTAATCAACAAGTTAAAAATAATTAAATTGATTTATTTGTTCAAAAATATGAACAATTTTCAATATCGGATGAGGAAACTATAGATCATTCTTTTGCTAATTTAATACTATTATTACATCTTTACAAGCACTTGATGAATCTTTTTCTAGCCGTAACCATGTTAGGAGATATCTAAGTGCACTTCCATCTAAAAGGGAGATCTAAGGTGACGGCAATCGAAGAGTCAAAAGATTTGACAATCCTCACCCTTGATGAACTCATATGCAACTTAAAGGTCTATGAGCTTGTCCTTGCTAAGGATTCCGAAGCCTCAAAAGTAAAAGAGAAGCACAAATCTCTTGCCCTCAAAGCCAAGAAGGCCTCAAGTGATGAAGAGAAGGTGGTGATCTCGCCTTTAAGAGGAACCTAGAGAATCACACAAAAACAAACACAAACTACATAGAAAGATCCTTTGGATCTGAGGTTAGAGAGTTTACAATACTAGGAGAAAGTATGTGTAGAAGTGGCCACTTATAATGAAGAAAGGGCTCACTATTTATAGACAAAATATGCTATTGTTCCACGGATCCCTTGTTGGAGGGATCCGTCTAGACGCTCCTCATTACCCATGGGTTATGGGTCTTGAGACGCTCCTCATTACCCATGGGTTATGGGTCTTGGCTCATGGTTTATGGGTCATGGGTCCTAGACATTGGACCATGGGTATCCAAGTAGATACAGTGTATCAACAAGATGCAATGCATCTAGTCAATGGGTTATGGGTTAGCTCCATGGGTCATGGATAATACCCATTATGACTTATGCATGATGTTATGCAATGGGTCATGGGTTATGGATTATGCTCCATGGGTATGGGTCATGGATTTTGGGTTTTACCCAACTACATTCAATGTATTAAGTCAATCGGTCAAAAACTTCTACCCATTCTATTACCCATTATAATACATACTAAGTATGTGTATATTTACCCATTATGTAAACACTAGTTGTTGTACGTATGCATTCCTAGATCATGAAAGCATTATTACTTGTTCAGAATTTTATATGAAAATGTAAGTGTGTTAGTAAACTATCGGCTCAAACCATTTACGTATTTTATTTGTTTTGTTAAAATGATTTTACGTTTGTTATCGACAAAATATTAGAAGATCGTAAAATATAAATAAACATTTTTACGGCTTATTTGTATTAACAGTTCGTAACCTCGTACGCGGTTAAAAGGTATGGTTGCTTGTAGCAATCGTATCAACCCCTACGACGACGTATTCAGGTCTATGATCCAAGTCATGTCCTTCGCGATAAATGTTAGGAAACGATACCCAATCGACCGATCGATTGCTAGTAGCAATCAACGTGAATCTACCCTCCGCATTAGCAGGCAAAGCATCCCGTTGAGACTAGTCGACTTTAGTAGGAGCAAATGTACATATGTTTAGTTGAAGAAGGAGCCAAAGGAAATGTTACACCAGCCACTCTTAACCCTTACTTTGACCTACTCAAAATTTCAAACAAGTTTACTGAGGAACCAACTATGATTCGAGTACTACCAACAGGAAGAGTTTGGGAAGGAAATCCCGAAGACCGTATTTACGCTGTCATAGCTAAAATCAACCCCTAGATAGTCCTATCAATTAGCCAGTACCTAGCTGTCTTAATGAACCTCATAAAAAACCTGCGCAAACCCTAATCGGTCATGTGATGATAGTACCCAACGACGAGAATCTGAGATATGCGAAGAGATAAGGAGAAACACCAAGAACGCCTAGGAGAAACCCTAAGTCTGCTTGAGAAGGACACAATGGTAGACAAACCTCTTTGAGCGTAAAGTTTGAGATTGGGTCATTGACTTCGTGGTCATGTAAATAGTACTTACATGGACATCACCCCGATTTAGTCAATTAAGAACTGAGTTACCCCTACCCTCCTGACCGAGAGACGTAAAAAATTAGGGCTAGTTGGACAGTATCGTAGATTTATCTAAGGTATTCTGAGATAGAAAAGCCTTAATCAAATTGACTCAAAGGATATGAAGGGTAATACAAGAAAGAACGAGAAGGAAATGTTGTGAATTTGGAATTAGATACGGTGTAGTACACCTATCCTAGCTGTACCTGAAGAAATGGAAACATTGTTACAGATGACGCTGAATAGAGAAGGAAGTAGCTTACGCCCCTCGTCAATTCGAAGAAATGCGGGGAGAGCTACACCACTCATGGTTTTGACATGAGGTGCAGTAGTACTTGTACCTAGGAACTAGGGACATTACTTATAGGGCACAATGTGTACAATATACACACATAACCTAAGGGATTACGACCTGTCCTAGACCAGAAGAGCGGACTGTCAAGGCAGTATTACTAGAGAAAGCTACATGGTGAGTATGAATGCAAGAGTTGCTAGTATGTAGGAAAAGGAAATCGGCTACTGGCACTCTTAGGCGAGCAGAAGGAGTGCAACCACATCAGTCAGAGCCGTAAGGATGACTATTGATATGCCCTCGCAGACGCGAATGCTTGAGGTACAAGTAGAAATTTGTCAAAGGAAAGAATTGACAACTATAAGGACATCCATGATAAGTTGGAAATAGAAATTGTTATATAAAACGTCTTGAGGAAACCGTACCTTTTTAGGAATAAGAACTGGATACTTCCCCCACGAAGTATTAGTGATCGGATTAGACATAAGTAGCATAAATCAGGATATACCAGTCGCCGCGAATCCGAAAGGATGGATCGAGATCAGAAGTGGAAGAAAACCACCTTGGACTTATCACCAGACTCTAGGATCAGAAAGTGGTAGGGATATCATCTGAGTAATCGTAAATCGCAGTACTGAACCTTTTTATTACCTTGTTATTGGTAAAGGAGATAGTATGGGAAGCTGTCACACCCTCGCCAGAGGCGGAAACACGAGGTGTAACGGAAAGGAACATAAGCACAAGATAATAGAACATACCAACGTTAAGATTTAAAAGAAAGAGTACACCATTACAATACCAGTTTAGCCGACATTGGCAAATATATTACAAAGTTTAGATTCCAAAATATTTCGTTCTATTACATAACGATTTGTAGTGACAAGTGAAAACTTCATTATGCAAGACCCGGTAGAAAAACTTACTAACGATCACCTGAAATGCATGAGAGAAAAACGGGTCAACTATGAAAAATAGTTGGTGAGTAAACATGTTTAGCAAAATAAGAAAACTCGTAAGAAATATTCAAAGCTTTCGGTCAACGAAAAATAGTCCACAAAGCAAAGGCATTGTAAATCCACTCAGTTCCAAGTTCCGCCCATACAAAACTTGCAACCTGTGTATTCACAACCCATTGCACAAAGTATAGCGTATGAAGTAGTCAAGTATAAGCGGTCATAATAGTTCACAATATAGTACCACGAATATAATAACTCAGGGATGCTACCGATGAAACCAAATTAAGTTGGGTGCCACTACCCAAAGTTATGTTGGGTGCCTCTTCCCAAAGATATACTGGGTGCCTCTTCCCAAAGATATATTGGGTGCCTCTTCCCAAAGATATACTGGGTGCCTCTTCCCAAAGATATACTCCGAACATAGGAGTCTTTATAGTGATGCTCCGAACATAGGAGACTTTATAGTGATGCTCCGAACATAGGAGACTTTAGGTCAAGGTCATAACATGTACGGTTCAATAAATTCCAACAAGTCATAAATTCGTAATTAAGTTCAAGGATTTGATTCGAGTTCACAAGTTCTAGTCAAAAGAGTTCACAAAAGTAAGAATCAATTTAATTCAAGTATGGTTCATGCATTCAGCCCCAAAATATAGTAAAACGGTAAAAAGGGGATGTGATTACTCACTTGATGAATAGATGCGATGACAAAAGTGGTTACACCGAAATGTAGCGTGAATCCCGAAACTGACCTATTATGAATGATATGATATGCAATAAGTCATGATGTAATGTTATGCACGCAATTCGGATGATATTTATACCATTTGTGAGTTTTGAAAATAATACTTATCGTCGAAAAATACTCTTTTGATGTCTTGACCATTCTTAAATTACTTTACAAGTATTTACGTCAAAATGTCATCCTATAATAGTTTCTTAATGATTTATTGTGAAATTATCACTTTTCGCCGTAAAATAATGTCGTTGGAAATTTCATGAAAGTGACAAAAATGGCTTTGAAAAACTAGTCGTAAAATGGTGTACGTCGATCGTTAAGAAACGAACTCGACGGTTTTGGAAAGCTTGTATCAAAATCTAAAAGTTTCAGTTCATGAGTTTTCGTCATAGAGGTCTCGAACATAAAGATAATAAAGGTTAAAGATGGTGGTTTTGTCTAATTGTTGTGTAAAAAGTGAGTTTCGACAAAGTTTGAGCAACCGTAATTAATTTATTAAAACTCCGCTATACAAACGGTTGGTCGTTTTGAAAAATATGCTTGGTGATCTTGATTTTTCTAGAAGACATTTCATTTCAAAAAGTTCTACATCATAGTTAAAAAAACAGCCGTCAACATGGTCATTTTAGTTACCGTAACACTTATCTCGTAAAAATAATATAGTTTTTCTAAAAATAATAGTTACGGCAAGTTTATGAAAACGTGCATATCTTAGTCGTTTCAAATCCGTTTTCTACGTATTATATGTCCTTAGCTTCGTATCAAAGTATACTAATATATTTTTGACAAGTCGAAATAATTTATGAAGCTTAAGGCTCGTTTTTGACTCGAATAAAGTAAAAATAACTTGCTGAAATTTCTGAAAAATATATATTTCGTCGTCAAACTTTAAAAATTCATAACTTCTTCGTTATAACTCCGTTTTATTCCGTTCAAGCGGCCACGGATTCGTTTTAAAGTATATTTTCTAAATATCAAGGCCAAAAATTCGTGCCTACTGTCGGATTTTCCAGAAAATCAAAATAAGGACAGAACACTTTTTATACTTATCGAAAATAGTTTTTCTCGTACTAAACCTATTCCAATCCCTTCAAATCAACTCCAAAGCTAATCTAATCCTACCATACACCTTCTTAGGGTGTCATGGTTTCCTAAACATCATCAAGACCAAAATATACCAAGGGAATAATTATAGGATGACTTTATATATATATATAACTCTAAAAATCATGTAAAAATGGTATAACTAACACAAGTCTTGCATGTTTGCTCCAAAAATGAAGAGATACATATGTAATGATAAGAAAAGATGAAAAATGATAGAAATATGCTTACAAGCTATAATGATGAGGTGCAAAGAACAAAGGTTTAACCTAAACACCCTAGGTTTTTATTTCAAAACCTTAATTAAGAGTGTAATTCTAGATTGTTTATCTTGATCTTGAAAATTTTATGAATTCCTTTGAAAACACCTTCTATGGCCGGTTTGTGGATGAAGAGCAAAGGGAAGAAAGAACTTTTTACTTGACTTGAATTATTTGTGAAGAGTGAATGAAGTGAATGTAGTTTGAGTGTGTATCTATACTATCAAAGAAAATATCAACTTCATTAATTGCACCCCTCCCCATAGGGCCGGTTTTAGGGGGGGAAGTGTTTCATCAATATTTTTTTTCTTCTTATTATACATTATGTATATACTTGTATACTTGTAAGAAAAGTGTAAATAATAATAACTTGTAAGGTTTTGGTAGCTTTTAGGTACAAGTAAATTTTTAATAGATCAAAATAGACTATAATGATATTATAAAAATTGTAAAAATACATTCCTTGTGAAATTTGAGTGATATAATAATTTTCGTGTGGTTTTTAAGAAAAGTGTCGTAATAATATAACTTTAACGATTTACATACAAAATAAATTTAAAACACGAGGTAAACTCAAAATATTGTTTTTATAAACTAAATGTAAGTATAAAATATATCGGGATCATTTTTAGAAGTATCGGATTAAATATTCAAAATAATAACTCACGCGATAACGTTTATTTAATATAAAATTATATGTTTAATGTGAAATGCAAAACCATGCATAACTAATATGATGAATATTGAGTTTAAGAAATGACTGAAATTTGAGAATTGTGACATTCTTCCCATGTCAGCGGAATCACGTCCTCGTGATTCGATTAACGATACTATGGTCCGAACCTCGACAAGAGTTCTAAAAGTTCATGCTCGTACGAATAGTCTAAATGATCATGTCAGTGCTCAAGCATAAGGGTTCCTCATCCAACTAATTACATGCCCGTGATTAGATTTGATGGGGTAAACTTACCCAATATCGAACGTAGCCCTCAAAAGACCTTTAGATAGTGACTTGAGTAAACTTGTTTCTTAGCTCGACTTTCGCAACTCATCAAACAAGAACTGTCACTAGATCAAGCTAGGAAACAAGTATTTTGAATGTAGTCTTTTGAAAGATTCGCTCGATATTCGATTTGCTTACACAAATCAAATCAAATCAACAAAATATATAACAACTAAGGTCGATATCAATAGGTCTCGAATTAATCAATATCGTGAACGTGGTAAGAATTGGAAGGAAGTTATGCACCCAAAATCATGTTGTACAGAAATAAAGTGGTTGCTCAAAAGAATGTACCCGTTACGCGTTGCGGGCTTCCTCGGTGCCCAGATAGAATGCTCGACCACGTGCGGGAGGAATTTCAATGTTCTGATCTTGTGGGCCTTCTATTGCCAACGCCAGGTTTGGACGATTACCTCCTTGATTGGGAGTTCTTTTCAGCTTTGGACAGGTATTGCGAAGGTGATCTAGACTTCCACACTCGTAACATGCTTTTCTCTGTCCTTGATTTCCAGTTCTGTTTGAGCAATTTCGCGCGAAGTGGCCCGTCTGTCCGCATTTGTCGCACTTTCGGCAGTCTCCTGAGTGATGATAATTACATCGAGTACACAAAGGATGTGGACCTGTATATCCTTTGCGCTCCTGGGTGATCGCCCCATAGTTCTGGGTTATTCGCTGCCTCTTGTTTTGCTGATTCTGGTCTCGGCTTCCCTGATGATCCTCCTGTCGCTTTCGTCCATTGTCGTTTGCTTTTGTTAGTTCTCCAGACCTGATCACATCATTTGTCAAACGATACGCCATGCTCACAGCGGCTTGCAGAGTGGTTGGGTTCGACGAGGTGACATCCCTCCTAATTTCCGGTATCAATCCCCATATATATCGGTCAATCAACTTCTCCACAGTGGAAACCATGTGAGGAACCATCCTAGTTAACTCGTGGAAATGGATCGTGTACTTGTCGATCTCTACTCCAACCATCAAGTGATTCCAAAATTCCGCTTCTAGCTTCTGCACTTCATCTTTTCTGCAGTACTCATCAGTTAGTAGTTTCTTAAATGCTTCCCAAGATAATGCATTTGCAGTCCCTCTTCCTCTAGTCTGCAATTGGTTGTTCCACCAGGTCAATGCTCGACCCTGTAGTAGACCAGCAGAGAACTCAACCTTATTTCCTTCAGTACATTTCGTGATACTAAGTTTCGACTCAACATTCTCGAACCAGGTTAGCAGTCCAATGGCACCCTCAGTACCATGAAATTCCATTGGCTTGCATGTCATGAAAGTTTTGTAGCTGCATCCTTGACCAGCGTTTGAAGTACCTTCTCCGTTGTTGGTTCGTCTAGCATCGAGATGTGTTATAATTTGGGTGAGTAGATCCGCTATTCCAGTCGCGTTGTTGTTTGGATTGTCATTGTTGTTTGGGTTGTCGTTGTTGTTGCCTCCTGAGCGTGTGTTTCTTGCAGCCATGATCCTACAGTGGACCAAAACATCGGGTTGAGTAAACGACATTCGAACGAAGTCAGATGAGGTGCAGAACGGTGGTAATGTGTGTTATAGTGAATCGAAATATGACAGGATCAGGGACATGCTATGTCTAACAAGTCGAAAGATGGAAAAGAGAAGATATAAACTAGGTACGGTAATGTAGACGTGAATATAAAATCATGCAATGCATACCCACCCGACCAATGCAGTTTCAGGTGACCAGACTCTAGAGACTCGACTAAACATGATTTAAAACTATCACTCTTATCATTGCATGGTTCTTCATAAATTAGACATAGTTGATCAGGCTATGTTTAATTTATGAGTAACGATACGACGATAGGACTAATTGACTCTGATGACGCTCGGTGTTTTATTTAAAACTTTATTCCGGTTATAGCTGTGATTTTTATTTTTGAAAAATCGGCATTCTCTATAACCTTTGGCTCTGGTACCAATCTGTCACACCCTCGCCAGAGGCGGAAACACGAGGTGTAACGGAAAGGAACATAAGCACAAGATAATAGAACATACCAACGTTAAGATTTAAAAGAAAGAGTACACCATTACAATACCATTTTAGCCGACATTGGCAAATATATTACAAAGTTTAGATTCCAAAATATTTCGTTCTATTACATAACGATTTGTAGTGACAAGTGAAAACTTCATTATGCAAGACCCGGTAGAAAAACTTACTAACGATCACCTGAAATGCATGAGAGAAAAACGGGTCAACTATGAAAAATAGTTGGTGAGTAAACATGTTTAGCAAAATAAGAAAACTCGTAAGAAATATTCAAAGCTTTCGGTCAACGAAAAATAGTCCACAAAGCAAAGGCATTGTAAATCCACTCAGTTCCAAGTTCCGCCCATACAAAACTTGCAACCTGTGTATTCACAACCCATTGCACAAAGTATAGCGTATGAAGTAGTCAAGTATAAGCGGTCATAATAGTTCACAATATAGTACCACGAATATAATAACTCAGGGATGCTACCGATGAAACCAAATTAAGTTGGGTGCCACTACCCAGAGTTATGTTGGGTGCCTCTTCCCAAAGATATACTGGGTGCCTCTTCCCAAAGATATATTGGGTGCCTCTTCCCAAAGATATACTGGGTGCCTCTTCCCAAAGATATACTCCGAACATAGGAGTCTTTATAGTGATGCTCCGAACATAGGAGACTTTATAGTGATGCTCCGAACATAGGAGACTTTAGGTCAAGGTCATAACATGTACGGTTCAATAAATTCCAACAAGTCATAAATTCGTAATTAAGTTCAAGGATTTGATTCGAGTTCACAAGTTCTAGTCAAAAGAGTTCACAAAAGTAAGAATCAATTTAATTCAAGTATGGTTCATGCATTCAGCCCCAAAATATAGTAAAACGGTAAAAAGGGATGTGATTACTCACTTGATGAATAGATGCGATGACAAAAGTGGTTACACCGAAATGTAGCGTGAATCCCGAAACTGACCTATTATGAATGATATGATATGCAATAAGTCATGATGTAATGTTATGCACGCAATTCGGATGATATTTATACCATTTGTGAGTTTTGAAAATAATACTTATCGTCGAAAAATACTCTTTTGACGTCTTGACCATTCTTAAATTACTTTACAAGTATTTACGTCAAAATGTCATCCTATAATAGTTTCTTAATGATTTATTGTGAAATTATCACTTTTCGCCGTAAAATAATGTCGTTGGAAATTTCATGAAAGTGACAAAAATGGCTTTGAAAAACTAGTCGTAAAATGGTGTACGTCGATCGTTAAGAAACGAACTCGACGGTTTTGGAAAGCTTGTATCAAAATCTAAAAGTTTCAGTTCATGAGTTTTCGTCATAGAGGTCTCGAACATAAAGATAATAAAGGTTAAAGATGGTGGTTTTGTCTAATTGTTGTGTAAAAAGTGAGTTTCGACAAAGTTTGAGCAACCGTAATTAATTTATTAAAACTCCGCTATACAAACGGTTGGTCGTTTTGAAAAATATGCTTGGTGATCTTGATTTTTCTAGAAGACATTTCATTTCAAAAAGTTCTACATCATAGTTAAAAAAACAGCCGTCAACATGGTCATTTTAGTTACCGTAACACTTATCTCGTAAAAATAATATAGTTTTTCTAAAAATAATAGTTACGGCAAGTTTATGAAAACGTGCATATCTTAGTCGTTTCAAATCCGTTTTCTACGTATTATATGTCCTTAGCTTCGTATCAAAGTATACTAATATATTTTTGACAAGTCGAAATAATTTATGAAGCTTAAGGCTCGTTTTTGACTCGAATAAAGTAAAAATAACTTGCTGAAATTTCTGAAAAATATATATTTCGTCGTCAAACTTTAAAAATTCATAACTTCTTCGTTATAACTCCGTTTTATTCCGTTCAAGCGGCCACGGATTCGTTTTAAAGTATATTTTCTAAATATTAAGGCCAAAAATTCGTGCCTACTGTCGGATTTTCCAGAAAATCAAAATAAGGACAGAACACTTTTTATACTTATCGAAAATAGTTTTTCTCGTACTAAACCTATTCCAATCCCTTCAAATCAACTCCAAAGCTAATCTAATCCTACCATACACCTTCTTAGGGTGTCATGGTTTCCTAAACATCATCAAGACCAAAATATACCAAGGGAATAATTATAGGATGACTTTATATATATATATAACTCTAAAAATCATGTAAAAATGGTATAACTAACACAAGTCTTGCATGTTTGCTCCAAAAATGAAGAGATACATATGTAATGATAAGAAAAGATGAAAAATGATAGAAATATGATTACAAGCTATAATGATGAGGTGCAAAGAACAAAGGTTTAACCTAAACACCCTAGGTTTTTATTTCAAAACCTTAATTAAGAGTGTAATTCTAGATTGTTTATCTTGATCTTGAAAATTTTATGAATTCCTTTGAAAACACCTTCTATGGCCGGTTTGTGAATGAAGAGCAAAGGGAAGAAAGAACTTTTTACTTGACTTGAATTATTTGTGAAGAGTGAATGAAGTGAATGTAGTTTGAGTGTGTATCTATACTATCAAAGAAAATATCAACTTCATTAATTGCACCCCTCCCCATAGGGCCGGTTTTAGGGGGGGAAGTGTTTCATCAATTTTTTTTTTTTTTTTTTTCTTATTATACATTATGTATATACTTGTATACTTGTAAGAAAAGTGTAAATAATAATAACTTGTAAGGTTTTGGTAGCTTTTAGGTACAAGTAAATTTTTAATAGATCAAAATAGAGTATAATGATATTATAAAAATTGTAAAAATACATTCCTTGTGAAATTTGAGTGATATAATAATTTTCGTGTGGTTTTTAAGAAAAGTGTCGTAATAATATAACTTTAACGATTTACATACAAAATAAATTTAAAACATGAGGTAAACTCAAAATATTGTTTTTATAAACTAAATGTAAGTATAAAAATATATCGGGATCATTTTTAGAAGTATCGGATTAAATATTCAAAATAATAACTCACGCGATAACGTTTATTTAATATAAAATTATATGTTTAATGTGAAATGCAAAACCATGCATAACTAATATGATGAATATTGAGTTTAAGAAATGACTGAAATTTGAGAATTGTGACAGAAGCCTTGACCGCCTATGCTCAGGAGAAACTGTCGCCTTAGCACCGAACGCCGATCCCGAACTCATCCAAATTGACATTGTCGCCCCACATCGAAATTCTGAGAATGAAAACCCCGTCAGCGACAAGGCAGTACCACTAGAAGCACTTTATGGTCGAATGCATTGATCGTCTACCATATGACCAGAACCGAAAAAAGAAAAGTTTCTACGCTAAATCCATCCACGAAACCACTGGAAATATCCCCAAGAGCAGGAGCAAAAAGGAAAACAGCAAAGTGACAAATAAGATACTACCTCGAGATGATGAGATATGGGTCGTAACCGTAAGAATCTTAAACCTCGTTACACCACACCCTATCAAATTCATTATGGAATAAGACCAGTAATGCGAAGTACCCATGATGTTGCCAGAACTTGGCAAGGTTCACAAAACTCTCGACGTGCCAAATCCTAGAAAATCATCTCGGATAGAAACTGCCTTTTTAAATCCTTAACCCTTCCTTTCCAACGCGACGCCGTCGAAACTCCATTGAGGAGCCCATCAAAATCCTAAATTGCGAAAATCTGACAATTTAAGCCAAGTTGGAATTCCTATCATCAAGCCTTATGGAAATTCCTTAAAGGATCTTCCACTCACGTGAGCACGTGAGGGTGAAATCGAGCGAATCCGTCTTTGTCTCTTTTCAAATCTTGGTGAGTAACTTGAATTGAAACCCGGGACGGGTTTCTTCTGAGGCTGGTAGGCTGTGACAACGCGGAAAAATTGAAAATTTATATATTTATGCTGTCACCAATAATCCTAAATAACTCAAAACTAAAAACCCGGTTTGATCCTTGTGAGCCTTTACTTGAATTATTATTTGTATCGTTGATTGATTTCGTAGATGATTATGTTATTGAATGAACTATGATATGTTTGATGGTATGTTATTTTAGGCACTACACCAGTCGGCACAATAGAAACCTAAAAACGTGAGAAATATTAATGTTTAACTCGTTAAGCGGAAATAGACGTGTTTGTGATCAAACTTAACGGAAAAATATATTTAAGAACAATAGTGCAATTTAGAAAATTTATCAAACACGAATAATATAATTCACGAGCTGTTAATAGTGTTTCAGGAAAGTTTAATAAATTTATGCATTTGGTCCTTGTGGTTAGTATAACCCCCCCCCCCCTCTCCATTTCAAATTAAATTACACTAAAGATCCCTAAAGGAAAAATAAAACCCTACATCCATTTCATTTTATCATCTTCCACCTCAACCCCTAAAACAACGTTTCTCTCCCACCCTCCTTGAGGCCGCCGCCGGCAATCCCAACATGCACTGCCACCACCGCGCGTACAAACACACCACCACCACCACCAAAACATCCGTCTCACTCTCCTCTTCATTTTGACCTACACCACTCGCCATCAATCACCATCACCGCCACCTCCACCACCCAAACGCGCCACCCACCTTGTTGTTTTATTGTTAATACGCGTAAATCAGAAGAAAAGAAAGGTGAGGAACGTGTTATCTCGTTTGGACTTGCCGATTCACGTTCGTGTAATGTTTTGGTTCGGGTTAGGTTAAAAACAAGTGGAAAACAAAGTTTTGATAAATAAAAACATGAATAAATAGTTTGGTATCCTGTGTGTCATGTTTGTGTCAGGTTTGAGTCGTGTTATCATTATTATCTTTAGTGTTCATGTTTATGATTGTATTTGATTCGGATTTGTTGAGTTCTTAATGTTGTTGTTGTTGCGATAGGCCGAGACCAAGAATGGTCCGGTTGGTTTGTTGGGTTGAGCCGAGAGCTAGCCAAGGACCTAGGGTCCATTTGGTTGTTTTTATATCTAACATATTTGTTGAAACCAAGATCCGGACTCAACTAGGGTATGAGTAACATTGATTGATTGAATGCACAGCGGAATATAATAACACAATCAACATTACTAATAAGGTTTTCTTTATTAATTAAAACAAAGAAACTACTACAACTAATATACGCACGCTATAATCGTGTGTCTAGACTCTCATTAGGAGATGTCTTCTATGAAAATAAATGAAAGGATTAATGAAAATGATGTTTTGCAACTAGATGCCTACCTTCTTTATATATGTGAGGGAGGTTACAAAAACCCTAAACATAGCTTACTACCAAAGCTCCTATTAAATTATCTATAAGGCCCTCATTGTTTCTTCTTTCTTCATTCTTGCTCGTTTTGTAATATGCAATTCCCAACAATCTTCCTCTAAACTGGAATTTGACTAGGTCAAGTTCCATTTCTTGATAGTACAAAACAACTTGTATGAAGAAACAATGCCAAAACATGTCATCACAAATAATAAGCTGCACATCATGAATCTTCTTCCCCATCTAATAGGGGTCTTGTGCAACTCGTAAACACTTCCCCTCAAGTGATGCATGTAGATGGTAAGTAAATAAACAATAAGCTCCCCCTTAAAATTATACTAACCATCTTTTGATTTTTTTTTTTACTACTAAGCAAAAGAAATAACGCATAGCAGAAAAATCAAATCAGCAGCAGCAGCATCAAAATAGTCTACTAGTAATAATGGAGAACCTGTAGAAACACCAAAGCATGCGTCTTATATCTTGTACTATCCACGTGACTCCAAACTCAGATGAGATACTAGCAAATGTGAGCATTAAGCACCTCCTGTAGATCACACCCTTTCACTAACACTGAGCACTACAACGTAACTCCTTAAAGTGTTAGCAAATATGCGCATTAAGTACCTTTAATCTGTAGATCTCACCCCTTCGCTAGATTTATCAAGTCTTTGTCACACCATTAATGTACAAACAAGTTATCCCAAAAGTGTTCATCAAGCACTTTGAGATATGATAAGACACGCACCTGATCAACCAGTAGGAACTCCAGAATAACCAGTAACAAATATCAGTAGGAACTGATCAGCAGCAACCTACTACCAGCAGGAACCAAAGCTACTAGCAGGAACCGACCATCAGTAGGAACCGACCAGTAGGAACCAAATAAGCAATCATCAAGAACCAGCCAGTAGTAATCAACCAGTAGAAACAAATCAAAAATATGCAGCCAGTAGGAACACCAAATCAAGCTGAAAATATGTTAATTACTAGGGTTCATCGTTGAATAAAAATTCAACTCACCAAGACTAGTAAAACATTAGAAGACCAACTGTCAAGACCAGAATTAGCATATACAACAACCGATCATGAATAGTATAAATGTTATCCGAACAGAATTAAGTTCCCACGCTGCCTGTATGATAATATTCGAACAGTACCAATATCCCACCATCCATTCTCATAACATAATACAAAACTCGAACAGTAGCAAAATAATGATACTCAAACAGAAGAATCCCAAACTGATCTCGATATGTCAGATAAATGACTATGTATAGTATCACAGTGAATACTTGTCATCATATGTGAGAACAAATACAGTAATTCGGACATATCAGTACCAATTTATGTGACGAAGCCAATCAGTACCAAATAAATCAATCAGTAGGAATGAGTCGAGTGTCCCATGTGATACCAGTAGCATTCAATGTCCAAACATACCCACGTGACATCACAAGAATTGAAAGTAGAATCCATGTAACCCACGTGCGATGGACCAATCAAATGCACGACCAATGTAGCTTCCATGTACCGCACCACAGTCGATCTATCCCACTAACCAATTACTCCAATATCATATGAATAAAGTACCATAATAAAAACATTATATGACCAAACCAAGGCCCCACAATGATTATCAGTAGGAATAAATAAGGGTACATCAGCAGTAACACGTGATCAACATTAATTTCGAGTCCCACTGATATTATTACCAAATTAAGAGAATACCCCTGACTAATATATTGTGTGAACACATTTAACAATGTGTGCTCACTATCTTACGTCCCTATAAAGTCCACCGACCAATCTAATTATTATTTGACCAATTCACAATCAAATCAGAGACCAATATTATACGTTTCAATAAATTCAAACGAAAGAAAATCGATCAGAAAAAATTATACCGTGTGCCTTATGCTCACAAATAAGGTTTTCTTTACTAATTAAAACAAAGAAACTACTACAACTAATATACACACGCTATAATCGTGTGTCTAGACTCTCATTAGGAGATGTCTTCTATGAAAATAAATGAAAGGATTAATGAAAATGATGTTTTGTAACTAGATGTCTACCCTCTTTATATATGAGAGGGAGGTTACAAAAACCCTAAACATAGCTTACTACCAAAGCTACTATTAAATTATCTATAAGGCCCTCATTGTTTCTTCTTTCTTCATTCTTGCTCGTTTTGTAATCTGCAATTCCCAACAATATTGGTTTTCATAAACACACAAACACACAAGTATGTGGGGTGTATAGTATGAGGTTTAGAGAGAGAAAGTGAAGAGTGTTGGGAACTTTAGTGAGACAAAGAAAAATGATATTATGAAAGCTCCAACCCTTTACCTTGCTAGGCAAAGGGTATTTATAGGTTCTTACAAGACACGCCTCCTATGGGCTGTGGATCAAGCATACAGTGGGTAAAGACCCGTCCGTCCTCCACGGTGTTACTTAACAAACTACTTACTAACACTAAATAACTACGACTACAATCTTTCTAACGAATACATATACTTGAGGTGACCGACTCTTTAACTACATGATTTTCTAAATCCTAAAAATCTCCCCCTAAGGGAGGTCACCTCAATTACATCAATTACAAACAAATATTACATTTTGGTGTTCTTGGATTCTTGATTATCTTCTTTGCTCTGTAGTCCGTAGTCATTGATTCTTCATTTTCTGCATGTTTTGTTCATTCAAGTGGAGGTCTTTAACTGATCCACCTGATGATGAGTTTTGAACCAGCATTGAGATCATCAGCCACCATAAATCTCTGACTCATCCTTTGTGGTGTTGCTATCATGTGAAGTTGTGACTTTTGGACCGACATGCTCACATTATGGATCATGATATCTTCTCATCAGAGTTGCGGAAGCTTTCGTTAATTCATGACATTTGCAGCAGCGTAGCAGAAGCATGGAGTAAAATATCAGAGTCACTTGATGAAGATATGCACTTATCATGATTTCTTTGAGATGAACGTGATGTGTGAGCATGCGGCTATGAATAGACGCCCCAATTCTGATCAGTTGCAACTTGCAACCGTCTGGTATACCTGCAAACAACAGTTAGCAATAAAGAGCACGAAAGTGTCTTTGATCACTTTTGTTGAATAGGTTGCAAGAACCACGGTTCCCCGTTGGTCAGTACAAGTACTGCCTGTGATCAGGTATAATTTCGAAGAATCTCCTTGACAGGGTTTTGCAACTGCTCTAGCTGTTCTCAAACCGGAACGTCTCAAAGAAGACAACGCGGAGTGAGTGAACCAGTAAATTGAGATTTACTGATTGATTAAAAATGATTTGAAAACAATCGCGTATTGCTTGCAGAAAGAGTTTTTGCAATACAACGAAGGTTTTATGAGAAATATCAATTTTCAATCATAAATACCCTTTTAATTTGAAAACTTAATACACAGTCGATGTGCTATAGAAATGATTTTAAGCACAACTACTGGTTTTTCAAAGGTATCCGTCAATCCGTTTCCTGAACCAGGATTGATTCAAGTGTGAATCGCCCCATCGTTTATGTCTAGTTGTCACATGGTTGATCTATTGGATAGATCTCACATGCCACCCACCAAGAGCTTGTTTGATGTTGGCTCTAGAAGGCTTTCCATCTTCATTGTGAATATGTTTACATATCACTCAGATGTTCTGGCAATACAACAAAGATAATGCGTAGGACTATAAAAATATATTCTCACTTTCCACATTGTGTGAAACAGTGAGTCTTCATTAATTGTGTCCTAATGAGATTTATTGATGATCTCGTAGCTCTAGACTCAATTGTGCATATTTGGTTTCCTATGTCGGAGACTAGGGAGAGGGTCTCCTTCTTCAATATCAACAATCTCTAAGAGAAAGTCGATAGATTATGTAGGTTCTCCGTGAGAATGAAACAAGTCCTTTTAAGAGGAACTTGAGTAGCTTGGGAAGTTTTAGTGCAGTGTGTCACTGGGTCCCTGACGTCTTGTCTTCAATACCGGTGTTACCTTGGTAACAGCCAGTAGCATATGAATTGAACCCGGTTTCTGTCCTAAGGTTGAATTAATGGAGGGCTATTTCTTTTCACCCTTTTCACATTTAATTCTTTTTCATTCTTCAACCCCTTCAGTGCTTACCGAGACTTCATTACTAGTACCTTGTTGGGTTTGTTCCAGTCCTAGCTCTGTCTCAGTCCGCACTCTTCCCATTTCTCATTTTTTTTCCTCCTTTTTCCATTATACCTAAGGACTCTACACTATCTAGTGGATTGTCCCTGGGTAGATCCCTCCGGCTCTGGCGAGATCATGGGAACGAATACCTAACCTAACTATCCTTATATTTGCGTGCATAAAGTAAATTTGGTCGGTCTTTTGGTATTGTTCATTCCGCCTCGAAACCAATTGAAAACCATTTGAAAATCAATCTAGGTACTTGTGATACAAGATCAAAGCATTTTGTACCTTTAATTGTTTTTGATATTTTAGAAACGCTCCCCCTCAACATGTGCATCATGTATTAGAAATTGTTTTAGTACATGGAGGCAAGAGGACATTGAAATCTTAGATTAAGAATGAAAGATTCAATCTTTGATTAACATTTTCTAAAATTATCATCATCACTTTCCCGATCAAATCTAGTATTTTAAATACTTTGTTTAAGATATTTTGGGAAAGTATGAGGTTTTATTTTGATTGCTCCCCCTCAATATGTGCAACGATATTCGAAAGAGTTTTGCACATATTAGAGGGAACCTTCACTTTGAGATAAGTCAATCACGTTTCAATCCATATGGTTTAAGATAAATGCTCCCCCTTAACATGTGCATGGAAAATTTTGAAATCGTTTGGCATATGTAGGGAGGAGATCTTGTTATTATAATTCTAAACCATTTATCGAATTATCCGTTTAAATCCAATTTAAGTCACAAATTCTCCCCCGATCACAATTTTCAAACCCTTTGAGAATTGTGATCTCTATTGGTTTAAATTGATTTTGAAAGCTTTTTTAGGAGAATTGTGACCTTCTTTTGAAGACATTTATTTTGATAAAGATCAGAGTATGAGACTTTAAACTCCATTGTTTAAAAACATGCTTAATGATCTTATGAAAACACAACCTTGGTCTGGATCCAATTGTATAAAACATTGTTCTTTATGATTATCCAGAATTAGACCTTGAACATTTACGTGCCAATTGTTTGAAAAATATCCTTTTTGATATGTTCGAAATCACTTCTCCCCCTCAATCAATGACGTAATTTGTTGATTGAGTTATAGATATGTTGACAGATGATAAGTCCATATGATTTTCAAAATAAAGATTGAGATATTTTCAAAGCAATTTTGTTTTCATTAGATGACAAATATTTTTCAGAAGAATCTTTAGAAGGAAAAATATTTGGTTGGAAACATTTGTCTTTTTGGCGACAAATATTCCTTATAAAAATTTTGTTTTTAGAATCAGAGCGTGAGATTTTAAAATTGGATGAAGCATAGCTATGTTCTTTCTTTAAAAACGGGTTACTGCCTGAAATGACAATAAACCATCATTTTTCTCCATCTCATTTTTTTTTTATAAAAACTTATGTTCGATCGAACTTCATCTAAAGACCCGTGTCATTCTTAGAGTGACAAATCAAAGTCCGTAGATGTTATCGAACAAAAGATAAATTGATACGAAAAACAATATTTTTGGGCATTTTCAACAACTTTCTGATTTTTATGGGTTTTGAATTTTTATATTTTTCTATTTTCTTTTTGTTGGTTTTATAATTTTATATTTTGCTTTTCGATAAAATATTTACAAAGAATAGATGAAGAAACACCTTTACTCCTCGTCTTCCTCCTGAAGACGTTTAAGTGTCTCAGGTTGTAGGCTCTTCAAGCCAAGTCGTGGAAGGATAAACTCAAAACGTTCTCTAGGAAGAACTTTAGTGAAGATGTCTGCCAGCTGATATTCAGTTCTCACAAAATATAGTTCCACCACACCTTTCTCCACTTGTTCCCTGATGAAATGATGTCAAATGTCGATATGCTTTGCTCTTGAATGTTGAACATTGTTGCAGCAGAGAGCAATGGCACTTTTGTTATCACAATACAGAGGGTCTTTGTTGAATTCAAAGCCATAGTCAGATAACTTTGAATTGAGCTGAATATTTGGCATTGTCATTTTGATATTCCTCATATAATTCACAATCTTGTGGAATCTCACATAATATTCAGTAACACTTTCCCCTGGTTTCATTTTAAACTTCTCAAAGTCATCATACATCTGAGACTCCCTGTCTTCTTTAGTCAATTATGAACCAGAGAGAAGCATCTTAACATTGTCCCATACTGCCTTAGCTTCAGTGTTGTGATTGATCAGCTTGTAAATGTCCTTAGGTAAACCTTGAAGTATAATGTTTGAAGCTCTGATGTCTGCATCGTATCTCTTTTTCTCTTTATCATCAAGCTCATCATACATCTTTTGTCTATCCAATCCCAATACAACTGAACCATCAGTAGCAGTTTCAAGGATATCTCTAGTAGTTTCAATTTGATATGGTCCTTCATCAATTGACTTAAGGATGTTAACCCCATTTTCCTTTCCTAAGCAATACAGTCTGATTCTTTGAGCCCAAGAGTCATAATCGGTTCTATCCAGCATGGGAGGACGTGTATCGGATCCTGCAGCTTGAACGTCATCAGCAACGGAAGAAGTGATTTTAGACATGATTACAGATTCTACAGGATTTTACCACTCTATGATTAAACTAGGAAATAGATTCTCTCACGGGATTTTACTAAATCAAGAGAAAACCGTAAAACATATCACAAAGATGATAAGTCTCAAAATACAAATCGCATGCAAGACAAATCGCACCCTTGACAAACCTCTTCAGTCAACTCGCTTCCTACTCAAATTGCTTTCCAGACAAATTGCTTAAGTGTCAAAATGCTTAAGTGTCAAACCGCATACCTGACAAATTGCTTAAGTGTCAAACCGCATACTTGACAAATCGCTTAAGAGACAAATCGCTTAAGTTGACAAAACGCTTAACAGTCAAAACGCATAACACACAAACCACATAAGTTGACAAAGTACACCCACTACTTCCACTACTTTGTCCTTTCTTGTCGTTTTGTCTCAATATACAAACCGCTTACTAGACAAACCACTTCACGAAAATATGACAAATCGCATACAAATGATGACAAATCGATTCAACAAGCGTTCATTTGTGAGACAAATCGCATAGTTTTCAAGACAAACCGCATCAAAGAAATTCTATTCGAGGGTCAAACCGCATACATGAAACTTTCAAAAACAGCATTTTTCAATCCAAAAACAATCCAACCACAATGATTCAAGCCTTCCAAACCAAAACCTAAACACTTATAATGATTCTAAACACAAAAGTACTATCAAAATTCAAACTTTAACACAAGAAATGATTCAAATGATGAAAAGTACTCTAAACTCAATCAAACCCAAAAACCATATGAAAACAACTAGAAATCCAAGAACATGAAAGATGAGTGATCAAACCATGGCTCTAATACCATTTGTAACATATTGGTTTTCATAAACACACAAACACACAAGTATGTGGGGCGTATAGTATGAGGTTTAGAGAGAGAAAGTGAAGAGCGTTGGGAACTTTAGTGAGACAGAGAAAAATGATATTAGGAAAGCTCCAACCATTTGCCTTGCTAGGCAAAGGGTATTTATAGGTTCTTACAAGACATGCCTCCTACGGGTTGTGGATCAGGCATACAGTGGGTAAAGACCCATCCGTCTTCCACGGTGTTACTTAACAAACTACTTACTAACACTAAATAACTATGACTACGAGCTTTCTAACGAATACATATACTTGAGGTGACCGACTCTTTAACTACAGGATTTTCTAAATCCTAACATTATAGTTGTTAGAGGTAACCGGGACCAAGAAGGTCTGGTTGGAGTTGATGTTGTTGGAATCGAGGATAAGCCAATGTAGGATCTTAAATATTATGTTGTTTGATGATTCGGGTGGTCTTGAATGATGTAAATACATGATAGCCATTTATAGAGAGAAAGATAAGAGATAGGTGTTCTTGGTAGAGACTTGCTTAACAAAAATGAATGGTTAGATTATGAGAAGCACCACCCCTTCCAAGGATGGAAGGGGTATTTATACTTACAAAGACTACGTCCTCTTAACGGACTGTGGATCAGGCATACAGTGGGTAAAGAACCGTCCTTCCTCCACGGTGTTACACCAAACTAATCTACGCTACTAAACAGTAAATAATGATATGTCTACGAGCTAACTTATGCTAGACCATAATTGGGGTGACTAACACTTTCTCATTGAATTTCCAATTCCTAACAATCTCCCCCTAAGGGAGGTCACCCCATGAAATACATTTTGCATCCTAGCATTTTATCTTTGTCTTCTGTTCTAAGCTCGTAGACTTTAATTCTTCAAGTTCAGCAATCTTTGTGCTTTAGCAGTGACTCTTCATAGTCCGAATGATTTGTACTTTCAGTGGAGGTCTTTAACTGATCCACATCTTTGATGATCTTCGAGCTTTCTTTGAGATCATCAGTCACAGTAAATCTCTGGATCACCCTTTATTGAATTGCCATCATGTGATGTTGTGACTTTTGGACCGACATGCTCACACTTTCAGGATCATGACATCTTTCCATCAGAGTAGCGGAAGCTTTACTGGCTCATGATATCTGCAGCAGCATAGCGGAAACATAGTATAAAAATATCGGAGCCAGGTTCTGTAAATATTCACAAGTCATGATTTCTTCAATTAAGTGTGGATGCTGTGAGCATGCGGCTTTGGATTGACTTCTCAATTCTGATTAGCTGCAACCGTCCAAATGTACCTGCAAACAACAGTTAGCAATAAAACACACGAAAGTGTCTTTGATCACTTTCGTTGAATTGAGGTACACAGCCCACGGTTCCCCGTTGATCAGTACAAGTACTGCCTGCGATCAGGTATAATTCTGAAGAATCTCCTTGACAGGGTTTCGTAGCTGTTCAAGCTGTTCTCAAACCGGAACGTCTCAAAGAAGACAACACGGAGTGAGTGAACCAGCGAATTGAGATTCACTGATTGATGAAAAATTGATTTGAAAAACAATCGTGTATTGCTTAGAAGAAAGAGTTTTGCAATATGACGAAGGTTTTATGAGAAAGATCAATTTTCAATTTAAAAATACTTTTTGTATTTGAAAGAGAATACACATTCGATGTGCTAGAGAAAAGAAGAGATTTGCACATCGAACGGTTTTTCCAAAAGTATTTTTTCAATCAGAGATACTTTTTGTGTTTGAAAACATGAATACACATTCGATGTGTGATGAGTGTGTAAATACTCATCATTTTTGGGTCTATCTGAACTGCAAAACGTCTAAAAATGCTCAGAAATGCATCAAAACACTGAAAATATTCCAAAATTGCAATTTATATGTTTCAGATGCAAAATGTTTAAAATCAGATGAAAAATGAGCAAAGTTTGCATAATTGGCAGTTTCAGTCCCCCAAGTTTCTAAAATTGTCAAAAATAGTCCCTGAGCCATAAGTTTAAAAGAAAAATCACCAAAGGTCCTTTTAAAATCATAAGTTGTCAAATTTAGTCCTTTGGTGAAAAATGTCAAAAGTTTGAGAAAATTACAAGAATTTTCCTTCAAGTTTGAAAATTGGCAGAATTGGTCCCTGGAAAATCTGAAAATGGCAACTTTGGTCCTTGTAATATTAACACTTGTCAATTTCAGTCCTTGGAGCAACTTTGAGATATTGGCAGCCTAGGTCCCTACAGTTTCAGAAATTACAAATGAAGTCCCTTGATTATTTAGACCCCTTCACACCTTTTTGGACTTGTCAATTGCAAATGACCCCCTGCCTTAAAGCCTTTTGGACCCCCACTTTTGACCTCCCCTTATTATTATAAGCCCGGTCAAACCTCCTTTGACTTATCTTTTCCCTCCCAACTCACGGGTATACCACCTTCATCATATCAAAACCTGCAACTCCTTCTGCTACACTCCACCATCATCCCTACTCTACCCTCCACCTCACTCCACTCCAAGGGGTGCATTAAATGCCTGTATACCAAACACTCATTCCCTAGCTGGCTTAAACACCTTTTGGCGCCAAAAAACCTTTAAACGGCCAAGATCAATTTGAGTAATCCAAGGGTCAGTTTTATTAGTGGGATTTGAAGAGAGAGGTGAGAGAAAGAGTTTGGGTGTATAAAATGAGGAGGAAGACAGAGAAGCAAGTAGTTAGTTAGTTAGTTTTTCAAAAATGTATGTCGACTTTTAGCTTATCTTATCTTAATCAGCTTTCATTTGTATTTTAAAACTTCTTTGTATCAGATTCAAGTGTTTTAATGTATTGCAACCTTTTCTAAGTATCAATTCTAGTTTATGATAAGAATTCTTGTTTCAAGGTTCACTGTTGAAAAATGAAAACTCGGGTTCTTATGTAAAAGCTTCCAACAGCTTATTTGTCCACTCAAACAAGCTTATAGAAGCTTATTATAGCTTTGTGTAAGCTTAAACTTAAATTTCATGCAACTTTGGACTTTGGTCAAAATAAGTCAAACAGGAAGCAAAAGTGATGCAGGAAGGGAATGGGTTGATTCAGACATGGATTTGGGTTGATTTGGAAGCAATGGGTTGGTTAGATTAGGCTAGTGGTCCTTGGGTTCACTGTTTTCAAGCCATAGTGGCTAGGACCCTTTTGTAAGTTATTTTCAAGGTCTTATTGCATATACTGTTTCTGTAGTATAATCTGTTCAAACCTGCTCTAATAGTAGTATTTAAGTTATTTTAGTTTAGTTTGATCAATGATATCTGCTTGTTCAGTCCTTAGATCAGTTTTTGTTTGCAAATCAGTTAAAAAGGTGTGTTTGGATTTACTGTGATAACTGCCCTTAAGGCTTGTTCAGTGTATACTTCTTGTTGGTTCATGTTTGTTAGCTCTAAATAGACTCATATCTGTCAACACTTGTGCCTGCTAGCTCAAAAAGTCAAACATTTCACTTAATCCATCTCTACTGCTGATCTGTTGTGAGTTTTGGATTTGCAAAACCTTGTTTTGTGTTTAGAATTGTTAAACATTGCTTGCATTGTACTTGTTACACCTTATTACATCAACATCAGTCATAAAATTGGATTCAAAGTTCATTTTGGTCAAAGTTCATCACTATTGTAAAAAGTCAAAATTGCAAAAATCTGTTTTGGGCTCATCTAGGAGGAATTTTCATGAGTTCAATTCTGAGCTACATCAAGTGAAATTTGTTGCTTTATAAACTTCAACTGGTCTCCATTCTTATTAGCATTTTTGTAGAATTTTATAAATTTTTTATAAGCTCCAAACTAGCTTATCTTTTGGATCCCAAGTCCCCTGTTCACAGGGCTCATTCTAATCTGAGTTTTCTCAGATTTTGTGCAAGGTTGCACAGGGCTCATAAGAGCTGGTCATAGTCTGATTTTTGGTTTGATATGTCTCACCCAGGTCTGCTTTAGGTTCCAATTGGTGTTTTTCATTTTGAGCTTATTTTAAAGCTTGTGCTTGTGTCCAAAGTTGGTACCCAAAACTGTTGTTGAATTTGAAACTCAAATAATCCAAATATGTTAATCTTGCATTCCAGTGTTTAAAGCTTGTTGTTTTTAGTTGCATTTCAGTACTTATAGCATATTAGGACTTCTGTAATAAGTTGGTGGCTTGTTATTTTCATTTGGCTTATTCAAGTGCTTATTTATAAGCACTTGCAATATCAGTTGCTATTTCTTACACATAACCACTTGTTTTTCCAATTTTCCTAGCTTCCTAATATTATTTTAGACTTTTCCTGAAATTTTCAGATTTTTCTTAGCTTGTTTGCTATTTTTCTTAATTTAAATTAGTTTTTAAGCATTTTTAAATAGCATTTAATACAAAAAATTAAGAAAAGTTTCAAAAAAATAATTTTTCATTTTTCTTAAGTTAAGATAAATATAAAAAGACAAAAAAGTATTTTGCTAGATTTTTATTAGTTAAATTTGTATTTTTAAGCCATTTAATTAGTTTTTAATAGTTTTTAATTCATAAAAAATAGAAAAATAATCAGAAAATTACAAAAATAGTTTTGAAAATTCTATTTTGATATTTTAGATTTTTCTAAGTCTTAATTTTATTTTTCTAGCTTTATTTCCTAATTTCTTGTATTTTAGGCTATTATTAAATAGTTAAAATTAGTTTTTAATTAATAATAATTAGATAATCAGTTATAAAAATAATTTTCTTTTTCTATAAATTTTCTTTTATCATTAGGATTGTAAAAATATCATTTTCATATTTTTAGGGTTAATATAGTGTAAGTTTCACATTTTTATTTGTACGTCGCGTAGTTTTTAAATTAAGTTTTATAAAAACATAAAAACAAAAACATCATTTTAAATATAGTGATAGCGTTTATTTAATATTTTTTATCTTTTTAATTTCCTTTAATTTGCATTTAAGCCTTTGTAGTTTATGTCCTTCTGTAGTTATAATCGTTCACAATCTCCTTTTCCGTTCAAATCTCTCGATCACTATACGTTTGGTGATCCATTGCACAGCTCGCTGGGACATAACGACCCGGGGAAACACTATACTCCCCAGATCTTCATTGAGTTCGTGCTTAAGCAGTTTTAAGCTGATTACGGTCGGCCATTCACAAGTGGCAGGCTTGAGTGATTTAGCTTGACTGTTTGGCACGCATCAATGTGCTAGAGAAAAGAAGATTTGCACATTGAACGGTTTTTCCAAAAGTATTCGTCAATTCATTTCCTGGACCAAGGTTGATTCAAGAATGAATCGCCCCATTGTTTCTATCCAGTTGTCACAAGCTTGATCTTTTGCAAGATCTTACATGTCACCCACCAAGAGCTTGTTTGACGTTGGCTCTAGAAGGATTTCCATCTTCATCGTGAATATTTTTACATATCAATCGGATGTTCTGGCAATACCACAAGGATAATAAGTAGGACTCTTGTTAGGTCACTAGATTTACAACACAAGCTTACAAGAAAGAGATAAAGGCGATTGAACAATAAACCAAACACACACACACAAGATAATAATACGGTTTAAGCGTAGGAGTGAGTGAAAGAGAAATATTGAACAACCAACCTTCAAATGAAGGTTTACAAGAGTATTTATAGGAGGGAAGCTAGGGCAACACTCCTAGTTCCCATCCTTTCCTTTATGGGATTGGGCCTAAGCTCATGGGCCTTCTACATAAGCTTAAGGCTAATAACAAACATAAAGGCCATAATAAGTTACCTATTACATAAGAATAACTAACACTTGAATTATAGTTTAGGATTGATTCCAACAATCTCCCCCTCAAGTGTTGGTGATGAACGGTGAAGGCGTTGATGTAATAGTAGCTCTGACGTCTTCTGACATTCTTCTTTCTTGTGAGAAGAATTGCCTTGATTCGAACAATCTCCCCAGTGTAGAGAAATTGTCTTCTTTGAACGGTTATGCTTTGACGTCATCTTTAACTTTGTTCTTAGATCATTGTTCTTTGTGATGAAAGTGATAGTATGTTGTTGTCTGCATCAAGTCTGCCTCAGGTCTGCTTCGCCGCTACAGTGTCTCCACGTCATTCTTCAACATGCTCACACGCTCTTTGACGTTGGGATTCATTACTGATGAAGTTCTTTAAGTCTTTAACTTTGTATATTCTTTGATTTGACGAAGAATCATTCTGACTGTTGTGTTGCTTTTGGATAGAACTTCCATTAGTGATGATGTTGGCGTGAGCATGAGAAGAATCAGCCCGATCATCCCGCTCCGAAGCTTCCATAAGAAGAAAACATTTCAAACGTTTAGTAATAAGCGAATTCCGGCACTTACAAGTTTGAACTTCGAGAGTGTTAACAGCATAGTGTGAAAACACATCTCTAATTCTTACAAAGGCCGTTCCTGAACTTGAGTCCCACAAGTGAGATAACGAGGTGTACCGAAGTACATCTACAGTTCAGATGAGTCGCTGAGGTATACCGAAGCATTACCTCACGATTGTAGACCGTTTGAGACACACTAAGCGTAATCCACGGGGAGTTACCGAAGTGACCTACTGTCAGGGCTGTTTGATGTTGACACTGGCAGGAGTTTCCATTCAATCACTGAGGATCACAGATGTGAACCTCTCATAAATGTTCTCGACAGATTGCTAAGATCTGTGAAGGACTCGATATGAACCACTGATGATCTTATTTGGTGATCAACAAGTGATGAAAATGTCAAGTGTTCCTAAGAGATCTTTTGATGAATCTCGTGGCTCTAGACTCAATAGTGCGTTTTTGTTTTCTTGAGCGGAGACTAGGGAGAGGGTCTCCTTCTTCAATACCAGCGATCTCTAAGAGAAAGCCAATAGTTTACGTAGGGTTCCCTGTGAGAATGAAACAAGCTTCTGTAGAGAGAAACTTGAGTGGCTAAGAAGGTTTAGTGCATGCGTCACTGGGTCCATGATGACTTTCAATCTTCAATACCGGCGTCACTAAGTGACAACCAGTAGCATATGAATTGAACCCGGTGTCTGCCCTAAGTTGAATAATTTAGAGGGCTATTTCTTTTCACCCTTTTCTTTGCATTTCTTTTTAATTCTTCAACTCCTTCTTTCTCCGATTCTCAATTTCTCCTTTTATAATCATACCTAAGGACTTCTAAGAACTAACTATTTGTGATGTCCTTGGGTAGATCCCTCCAGCTCTGGCGGATCATAGGACGGTTATTCCTAACCTTAGTCACCTTATCACTCCATGACTAACCTATGTTGCCATAAAACCATTTACTTGAAAAATCTCTCACAGTGTTTGTTAATGAAAAACATTTTGAACCACTGTTGAGATAAGATTTTGCATAAATACTCCCCCTCCACATGTGCTTAAGAGTTTTAACGGTTATTTGCACAGTGAGGAAAAAGCGCGCACTTTTTGAATTGATCTACTCAAGATAGACAATCCCCCGCGAGACACGGTTACATTGCATAGTTAAAGAGTTACATCGTCAGCTTTTAGGTGACAACTAGCTCTAATAACTACCTTGAAGGTGTAAACAAACCTCGAAAGGTTGTCAAACCCGTCAGAGTTCATGTCTACCAAGAGTTTCTCGAATGGTACATTCTACTCGGACAAGTCCTTTGCGAGACACGTTTACATCACTAGCGAACTAGCTTGAAATTATTACCCGTCCAGGACAAGTCTTTTTGAGTCACTAACAGTTTAGTACCGTCAATTCGTAGGTTAAGTATATTACACAAAGATTCATTTGCATATGCACAACATATTTCTTATCACATAATTTTCTCCCCCTCAAAAATGGCATATAATATGTTATTTTTGAACAGTTGAGAATAAATATGACCATTTCGAGTGTTGCGGGAAGATGACCACTATGAACAAATTGTGAACAAAGTTTTAATTCAAATACTCCCCCTCAACTAGTGATATAAACGGTTGAGGTTTTGAAAATCATATGGGGAAGTACTTGTCCTTTTGAGCAAAACCTTGAAAAATGAAAGGTTTGATAGGTTTTACTCAAAAGTAAGAAGCTTTCGCTCCTTTTATAAGGATTGTGGCACTGAAGCGTACCACATGGTCCTTTCTTGACAATTACGGGTTGTACACTGTTATGTGTGCACAAGCCATCGTCAGATAATCAAACAAGCAAAATCACAATCAAGAGAATACCCAATGATTACAGACGATCAACTACTTTCTGAGGACGTTGGAAAGTCATAATCGGAAAGTTTGGTCATCCTCCCACATAGCTCTCCAACCGTTGCATCTGATCCCGATGAATCAAACATTCATCAATCCTAGTGATAAATCAACGAACATCCTTGCGATCCTTTGAATTCCATCTTTTCGTCTGAATTATACCCAACTCAATGTCCTTCAATCGATAGGCCAATCCATCTCGAACCATCTCCAGGGTGGCGTCATAGAACTTAGTGAATTTCATTGAAAGCCATGAAGCAAGTATGATGATTTTCACTTTGGTAGACAAACCCAAACTTTTGTTTATGAACAATTTTGTACTGAGGTTCTTGATTGATTTTGATGAAGTGTAGAATTTAGGTGAGATTCGATCCCAAGGTGGAGAACTTCAACACGCTCTTTGATTTGAAGCGTATGAAAACAAGGAGTGCAGTAATGTACTTGATCTAAATTTCGGTTGAGGTTCTGGTTAGGGCTCAGGTATGTCGTTATCCACATCACCAGTGTATGTAAAGTGATCAACGGTTTTCTCCATTGGTGGTGTGGTTTCTGAATCCCTTGGTTGATCAGATGATGGTGGCTGTGTAGCTTGTTGTGTAGTGTTGATAACCTGCTTAACCATTTATCGAATCATTGGATGGAGTTGCCTACTTAACAGATTTTGTTGTTGACATAGGTGTTTCTTATGTTGATGGAGGTGATGGTTGAGATGATGATTTGGGTTTGGTGGAAGTGTCAAGAGGTATTACAGAAGACTGTTGAGGTTTGTGTATAGGATTGTCAACTATGTAGTTGTCTGATTCCTTCTTTAACTTTTCCTCCTCAGCTCTAGCAGCTTCTTTTGCCTCTTTTCGAATCATTTCCTCTTCAGCCACCAAATCATCATCATCAGTGACTCTTTCATCCTTATCATGATCGTAATATCCTTCGTCATATATTTCCACATCTTCACCATGCTTCTCTTCTTGCGGCTGTTTAAGTTGTTGTTGTGGTTGCTTCATTTCAACAGTTGTAGTGACAGTGACACCCTGATCCTTACCGGGTTGATTAACCGGATCGGATGGGGTAAGAGATGTTTGCAATGGATCTTCCATAAGTGGAGGACTACTACTTGAACCTCCTGCCCCACCGGGTTGATTAACCGGAAAGGTTGAAGCATGGTATTCCATCCTTTTCTGCTTTAATGTCTTATGAAATTTTATTTCCTCTTCCATTGAATCATACTCATCATCAGGATGACTTTGTGAGCATGAATTTGAATGGATGCTGCAGAAGGATGTCCACAGCAATTCTGCAAGATGATTATGAGCATATGAAGTTGTTAAAGATGACACGGAGATTGTTCATGCCAATTGTTTTGTCGAATCCAGCAGGAAATGTGTTTGACATCGAGAGCTCTGCTGGGGCATTGATGATTGCTAGATTTGCAGCCATTTTGTGATCTGAAAGACATTAGACAAAAAGACAGACATATGGAAACACAATGTGTTTGTTTTAGTCTGATTTATTATCTAATTCCTTGTTTGATGGTAACATGTTTATGTTAGTTACAAGTCCTAAGTCACATTGTTCCAATTGATTGAAGTTGATGTGATAAGTTATGTGAACATGTTAATTTTGAAACTTCAAAGTCCAAATTTTCACTTAACACACAACATATTTACTTTTGTAAGCTTATACGAAACATCAGGTATTTGTGACTTATGCGTAACATTTAACAAGTAACATATGCGTAATAGGCCAAAATGTAGTGAACAGTGGGTTATGAGTAACAAGGATCCTTATGCGTAAGAAAGGAGCTTATGCGTAGGAGTAAGCTAAAGCGTAAGACCAAGCTTATGCGTAAGAGTTTCTTACGCGTAAGACAAGGTCAAAGGCTTTAGGCTTACGCGTAGGAATAAGCAAGATGTTACGCGTAAAGTTTACTCGTAAGAGTAAAGCTTATGCGTAGCAAGCCTTGTTTACGAATATCTTTCCAAGATACGTGTAATCCACTGTAGACCTCTTATGTGTAAGAGTTACGCGTAAGATTTCTCTTAGGTGTTACCTTTACGCATAAAAGTATTCTTTAAGCGTAACGGTTTGAACACCTGAAGATTCTGACATTACGAATAATTAACCTGTTAACTATAAACATGAAAACTTGATTGCAGTTAATTCCAAACATCTTTTAGATCACAAAACAAGCATAAGAACGTATCAGATACACACAGAAAGACTTGGGCGTAAAATTACTTAAACCCTAAACCCTTAATCTACGTGTAAGGGATATAGCTACACAAATCAAACAAGAATGTTTCTGGAATGTCCTAGATGTCATATTAGTGCAGTGGAACAAGATTTAATACATTTCCACCACAGAATCAAAAGATTCATGTGTGATGAATCCTAAAACCCTAAAACTTAATTTCTTACAGTTTAGATGTTTCTGGGCTAATTTAAAGGTTCAAAGCATGTGTCACAATTCTCAATTTTTGGTCATTTCTCAAACTCTACATTCATCATACTAGTCATGCATGGGTTTTGCATTTCACATCAAACGCGTAAATTTCATATTAAATAAACGTTATCGCGTAAGTTATTATTTTGAACATTTAATCCGATACTTTCAAAAACTATCCCGACATATTTTTATACTTACATTTAGTTTATAAAAATAATATTTTGAGTTTACCTAGTGTTTTAAATTTATTTTGTATATAAATCGTTAAATTTATATTATTACTACACGATAATTATTATATCACTCAAATTTTACAAGAAATGTATTTTTACAATTTATATGATCTCAATATACTTTACTTTGATCCATTAAAACTTATTTTAGTCAATACTACTTTAATTTCACAACTATATACAAGTTACAACATATTTTACTTAACGACATTTTTCTTACAAACAATTATATACATTTATATATATACAAAAAAAAAATGTATTTGAGAGATACATCCCCCCCCCAAAACCGGCCAAGTGGGGAGGGTATGCATTAAATGGGTTGGTGATTTTTTTTCTTACTTATTGAATCTACACTCAATCTAACTCTCACACTTCATTCATTCATATCAATAATACAAGTCCAAGTCAAGCTTTTTCTCTCTTCTTCCTTTTCTCTCAAAACCGGCCAAGCAAGGGTGATAGAAGCAATCATCAAAGTTTTTCCATTATCAAGTGTTAAACAATCTAGTTACACTCTTGTTTAGGTTTTGAAATAAAAACCTAGAGTGTTTAGGTTTAATCCTTTGTTCTAGTCACCTCATCAAGTAACTAGTAAGCATATTATTTTCATTTTACATCTTTCATATTCATTTCATATTCATTTTATCATATTTGAGCCAAAAACATGCAAGTCATATGATGTTGTACCATTTTTTCAATGATTTTCAAGAGTTATGAATATATATAATTCATCCTATAATTATTCCTTGTTATATATTATTTTTGGTGATGTCTAGGAACCCATGACACCCTAAGAAGGTGTATGGTAGGATTAGAATAGTTTCGGAGTTGTTTTGAAGGGATTGGAATAGGTTTAGTACGAGAAAAACTCTTTTCGACAAGTATTATAAAGGGTCTGATCGTATTTTGTATTTCTGGAAAATCCGACAGTAGACATGAATTTTTGGCCTAGATAATTAGAAAATATACTTTAAAACGATTCCGTGGCCGCTTGAACGGATTAAAACGGAGCTATAACGAAGAAGTTATGAATTTTTCAAGTTTGACGACGAAATATATATTTCCTGAAAATTTCAGCACACTATTTTTGTTTTGTACGAGTCAAAAACGAGTCTTAAGCTTTATAAATTATTTCGACTTATCAAAAATATATTAGTCTACTTTGATACGAAGCTAAGGACGTATAATACGTAGAAAACGGATTTGTAACGACTAAAATACACACGTTTTTACAAAATTGCCGTAACTTTATTAGTTAAGAAAAACTATATTATTTTCATTAGACAAGTGTTACGGTAAACAAAACGACCATATTAAAGGCTATTTTTAACGTAGACGTAGAACTTTTTGTAACGAGATGTCTTCTAATAAAATCGAGATCACCAAGCATATTTTTCAAAACGACCAACCGTTGGTATAGCGGAGTTGTAATGAATTATTTACGGTTGCTTAAACTTTGCCGAAACTCACTTTTAAACCACATTTGGACAAAATCACCATATTTAACCTCTATTATCTTTATGTTTGAGACCTCTATGACGAAAACTCATGTACTAAAACTTTGAGATTATGATACAAGCTTTCCAAAACCGTTGAGTTCGTTTCCTAACGTTCGACGTACACCATTTTATGACTAGCTTTTCGAGGCCATTTTAGTCACTCTCATGAAAATTTCAACGACATTATTTTACGACGAAAAGTTATAATTTCACAATAAATCATTAAATGACTATCGTGGGATATCATTTCAACATAAATACTTGTAAAGTATTTTATAATATGACGGGATGTCATAAACATATTTTGACGATAAGCATTATTTCCAAAACGTACAAGTGGTATGGATATCATATGGAGTTGCATGCACAACATTGTATCACGCATTCACAACAACATATCATAACTCAAGTCATAACATTCATTTTAGGTCGCGGATAGTTTCCGAGCCTCATTTTCGTGCACTTCATTTTGTTAGCATATCAATCACACCAGGTGAGTTCATACCCCGCTTTAACTCATTTAAATTCCTACAAACTATTTGGGGCGAGATATATGCTTATTTATCCAAACATTTAAACTCTTTTGCCAAACAACATTACTTATACTTTAGACTTGATTGCGTTATATACTTGATTGGGTTATACTTGATTTCATATGCATATTTGGAACAAACATACAAGAATTAGTGGCTCCAATTTAAGTTGTTGGAAGGCTATTAATTTACAAACATACAAGAATTAGTGGCTCCAAATTAAGTTGTTGGAAGGCTATTAATTTACAAACATACAAGAATTAGTGGCTCCAAATTAAGTTGTTGGAAGGCTATTAATTTACAAACATACAAGAATTAATGGCTCCAAATTAAGTTGTTGGAAGGCTATTAATTTACAAACATCCCAATATTTATATGTTGGAAGACCCTTGTGGTGACATTTATACTTTTAACTACCTTAATGCGCATATTCATGATTGTCATTCTATTTTAGGCAATGGGTTGTGAACACACAGGTTGCAAGTTTTGTATGGGCGGAACTTGGAACTGAGTGGATTTACAATGTCTTTGCTGTGTGAACATTTCTCTAAGTATTTCAGATCATTTTATCACAAACTTATGAACTCACCAACCTTTGTGTTGAGACTTTTTAGCATATTTATCTCAGGTTGTAAGGCGATAGCATTTCATGGAGCTTTTGGTTCTCATGGCATACATTGGAGTCTAGTGTTTTTACCTATTACCATTCGACATGTTTTGTAAACCTTTATGCATTATCAAACTTTGGAATCTCATGTGTTGTAAACTTTAACTTATTTTATCGAATGGTAATCTCTTTAAAACGTCTCATTATAGAGGTCGTTTTCTTTATCCATACTTTGTGCTATGACGTCATACCCCAATGACACTATCGTTCCGCTGCGATATTTTGGGGGTGTGACAGATTGGTATCAGAGCCTTGGTTATAGAGAACTAGGTTGCATTTTAGTTCCTAGACTATAACCGCTTTCACGTCGATCCTTTCTTTTCCTATCGCCTTACTCACTTTTCGTGCGCATATGTTTTCTTAAGTATTTCTTCTAGAACCACCTCATTGGATAACGTAGTTTCCTTGTACCAATAGGGGAGTCCCAAAATCTAGTTGGGTCATCAAAGATATGGAGCTCAGTAATGAGCACTTATCTAACTTGATCTCGTGACAGTTCTTGTTTGATGAGATGCGAGATCGAGCTAAATAAGTGTTACTATAAAGCTGGATAGATTTGATGATTTTGCCCGAGGATGGGAGTTCTCTTGAGGATACTTTGGGAACTGCTGGCGACCAAACCTCGTAGTGACATTAGCACCTAACGGAATTTCCTACACACCAAGTGCGACTCTCCCTAGATACCTACCCTAAATTCCTCCTCCACTGTTTAGAATCGGATGATAGAAAGGCTATCTATTTCAGTAACAACAATCGCCGAGACATGTATGCTTGGTGGTATGTACACGTGTGAAATGAAGCAATTATAATTATGGTGGCCAACATAATTATAAATGCGTCACAACCCACGTGGACATATGCGACCACGCATACGTAGATCGGTGTGGGTACACCTTAGGAACCAATTGTGGCGTGGTATTATGTTTGAGGACGTTAAGCATAGACATTGGGAATTCAACGGTTCTTTCCTTGCAGAGATCATGGCACCAAAAAGGGTAACACGCAGTACTGGCCGAGGTGGTGCGGCACCAAGGGGTGGAATGACAGGTGGGCGTGGAGGTAGAGGAAGTGGTAGCAACATGGGTAACAATGACAACAACACTGGCGGAAACCCTGACTTTGCCGCCATCATCGCTCAACAACTTCAAATCTTGCTTCCCACTATTGTCACACAAGTTGGAAATCATATGAATAACTCGGGAAACCACGGGAACGGGAACGGTACTGGCGACACCAACAATGTAGTTGGCAGTAACAACAACAACACCAACAACCACAACAACAGAATTGGATGCACATATAAAGAATTTTCGGCATGCAAACCTGTGGAGTTTGATGGTATAGGAGGTGCTCTGGCATATACTCGATGGGTAGAGAAGACAGAGTCAGTGATCGACATCAGCAATTGTGCCACACATCAGAGGGTGAAGTATGCTGCTTGCTTGCTATCAGGAAAGGCATTGACATGGTGGAACACACAGCTACAGGCTAGGGGCAGAGAGGCAGCTATAAGTATGACATGGGACGAATTTAAGGCGTTATTGAAAGAGGAGTACTGCCCGGACAATGAAATGCAGAAATTGGAAGATGAATTTTATCACCACTCTATGATAGGGGCTGGTCACGCAGCCTACACGGATCGATTTCATGAGTTAGCCAGACTAGTTCCTCATCTAGTTACCCCTGAGTCCAAGAGAATCTCGAGGTACATATATGGTCTTGTCCCCGAAATCCGTGGAACCGTGAAAACAACTGAGCCGTCTACAATACAAAGTGCGATACTAAGGGCAGGAACCCTGACAGACGAGATGGTTAGAAATGGTACTTTGAAGAGCAGTGATAAGAGGAAGGAAGCAAGTGGGTCGAATAAGCAGATGGACGTGGTAGCAGAGAATAAAAGGGCAAGAGTTTTTGTGGCAACTGGTACTGAACAAAGAGAGTATGCGGGTACACATCCCAAGTGTGCAAAATGTGCTTATCATCATCCGAAGACCAAGCCCTGCCGCTTGTGTACAAGTTGCAATCGATACGGCCATTTTAAGGAGCAGTGTAAAACACAGGTAGCACCGGCTAACATGGGCAACATGAGAAATAATCAAAGGACTTGCTTTGAATGTAACAGCCCGAACCACTTCCGGAATAATTGTCCTAAGTTGAATGGAACGCAGAGGCAACCAACACCTAGCTTTAGCAATTGAAGGAAACAACCCGAACCCTGTACTCAATGACAGTCCACCTCGACCTCGAGCATTCTATATAGGGACCGAGGCAGCTCGCAACGCGTAACTGGTACGTTTTCCCTAGACGCATAGGTTTTGACATAAACACTTTGACCATACACTTGATTTCGCGAAACCTTAGGGTAGAACTTTATGTATCATCGATTGAATCACGAGGACGTGATTCCTCTGACATGGGAAGAATGTCACAATTCTCAATTTTTGGTCATTTCTCAAACTCTACATTCATCATACTAGTCATGCATGGGTTTTGCATTTCACATCAAACGCGTAAATTTCATATTAAATAAACGTTATCGCGTAAGTTATTATTTTGAACATTTAATCCGATACTTTCAAAAACTATCCCGACATATTTTTATACTTACATTTAGTTTATAAAAATAATATTTTGAGTTTACCTAGTGTTTTAAATTTATTTTGTATATAAATCGTTAAATTTATATTATTACTACACGATAATTATTATATCACTCAAATTTTACAAGAAATGTATTTTTACAATTTATATGATCTCAATATACTTTACTTTGATCCATTAAAACTTATTTTAGTCAATACTACTTTAATTTCACAACTATATACAAGTTACAACATATTTTACTTAACTACATTTTTCATACAAACAATTATATACATTTATATATATACAAAAAAAAATGTATTTGAGAGATACATCCCCCCCCCCAAAACCGGCCAAGTGGGGAGGGTATGCATTAAATGGGTTGGTGATTTTTTTTCTTACTTATTGAATCTACACTCAATCTAACTCTCACACTTCATTCATTCATATCAATAATACAAGTCCAAGTCAAGCTTTTTCTCTCTTCTTCCTTTTCTCTCAAAACCGGCCAAGCAAGGGTGATAGAAGCAATCATCAAAGTTTTTCCATTATCTAGTGTTAAACAATCTAGTTACACTCTTGTTTAGGTTTTGAAATAAAAACCTAGAGTGTTTAGGTTTAATCCTTTGTTCTAGTCACCTCATCAAGTAACTAGTAAGCATATTATTTTCATTTTACATCTTTCATATTCATTTCATATTCATTTTATCATATTTGAGCCAAAAACATGCAAGTCATATGATGTTGTACCATTTTTTTCAATGATTTTCAAGAGTTATGAATATATATAATTCATCCTATAATTATTCCTTGTTATATATTATTTTTGGTGATGTCTAGGAACCCATGACACCCTAAGAAGGTGTATGGTAGGATTAGAATAGCTTCGGAGTTGTTTTGAAGGGATTGGAATAGGTTTAGTACGAGAAAAACTCTTTTCGACAAGTATTATAAAGGGTCTGATCGTATTTTGTATTTCTGGAAAATCCGACAGTAGACATGAATTTTTGGCCTAGATAATTAGAAAATATACTTTAAAACGAATCCGTGGCCGCTTGAACGGATTAAAACGGAGCTATAACGAAGAAGTTATGAATTTTTCAAGTTTGACGACGAAATATATATTTCCTGAAAATTTCAGCACACTATTTTTGTTTTGTACGAGTCAAAAACGAGTCTTAAGCTTTATAAATTATTTCGACTTATCAAAAATATATTAGTCTACTTTGATACGAAGCTAAGGACGTATAATACGTAGAAAACGGATTTGTAACGACTAAAATACACACATTTTTACAAAATTGCCGTAACTTTATTAGTTAAGAAAAACTATATTATTTTCATTAGACAAGTGTTACGGTAAACAAAACGACCATATTAAAGGCTATTTTTAACGTAGACGTAGAACTTTTTGTAACGAGATGTCTTCTAATAAAATCGAGATCACCAAGCATATTTTTCAAAACGACCAACCGTTGGTATAGCGGAGTTGTAATGAATTATTTACGGTTGCTTAAACTTTGCCGAAACTCACTTTTAAACCACATTTGGACAAAATCACCATATTTAACCTCTATTATCTTTATGTTTGAGACCTCTATGACGAAAACTCATGTACTAAAACTTTGAGATTATGATACAAGCTTTCCAAAACCGTTGAGTTCGTTTCCTAACGTTCGACGTACACCATTTTACGACTAGCTTTTCGAGGCCATTTTAGTCACTCTCATGAAAATTTCAACGACATTATTTTACGACGAAAAGTTATAATTTCACAATAAATCATTAAATGACTATCGTGGGATATCATTTCAACATAAATACTTGTAAAGTATTTTATAATATGACGGGATGTCATAAACATATTTTGACGATAAGCATTATTTCCAAAACGTACAAGTGGTATGGATATCATATGGAGTTGCATGCACAACATTGTATCACGCATTCACAACAACATATCATAACTCAAGTCATAACATTCATTTTAGGTCGCGGATAGTTTTCGAGCCTCATTTTCGTGCACTTCATTTTGTTAGCATATCAATCACACAAGGTGAGTTCATACCCCGCTTTAACTCATTTAAATTCCTACAAACTATTTGGGGAGAGATATATGATTATTTATCCAAACATTTAAACTCTTTTGCCAAACAACATTACTTATACTTTAGACTTGATTGCGTTATATACTTGATTGGGTTATACTTGATTTCATATGCATATTTGGAACAAACATACAAGAATTAGTGGCTCCAAATTAAGTTGTTGGAAGGCTATTAATTTACAAACATACAAGAATTAGTGGCTCCAAATTAAGTTGTTAGAAGGCTATTAATTTACAAACATACAAGAATTAGTGGCTCCAAATTAAGTTGTTGGAAGGCTATTAATTTACAAACATACAAGAATTAATGGCTCCAAATTAAGTTGTTGGAAGGCTATTAATTTACAAACATCCCAATATTTATATGTTGGAAGACCCTTGTGGTGACATTTATACTTTTAACTACCTTAATGCGCATATTCATGATTGTCATTCTATTTTAGGCAATGGGTTGTGAACACACAGGTTGCAAGTTTTGTATGGGCGGAACTTGGAACTGAGTGGATTTACAATGTCTTTGCTGTGTGAACATTTCTCTAAGTATTTCAGATCATTTTATCACAAACTTATGAACTCACCAACCTTTGTGTTGACACTTTTTAGCATATTTATCTCAGGTTGTAAGGCGATAGCATTTCTTGGAGCTTTTGGTTCTCATGGCATACATTGGAGTCTAGTGTTTTTACCTATTACCATTCGACATGTTTTGTAAACCTTTATGCATTATCAAACTTTGGAATCTCATGTGTTGTAAACTTTAACTTATTTTATCGAATGGTAATCTCTTTAAAACGTCTCATTATAGAGGTCGTTTTCTTTATCCATACTTTGTGCTATGACGTCATACCCCAATGACACTATCGTTCCGCTGCGATATTTTGGGGGTGTGACAGCATGCATATAAACTTATTCTAACACTTTCTTGACCACATAGAACATATCACAGAATAGAAACACCCTAAATGAGCGCAAGAACCCTAGAATTCAAATTAATGAAATTTAAGATTCTGGATGGTTTTGGATGATTGAAACAAGTTTAATAGACACTGAGAAAGGTTTTAACATAACTCATTTCAATCCAAACACTTATATGCATAAACACCCAGTTCGTTCGAGTGAACAATTTTCCAAAATCAGTTTAAAGAGTTTTAACCGTTGGATTTGAAAGAATTTTAGAAACCCTTGTTTATCATCTTGATCAAAACAGTTTAGAACTTATAGATTATGAAAAACTTGAACGGATTTAGAAGATTTGATTTGGGCCGTTTGATCTTGGTTGTTTTAGGAGTAAATGATTTTGTTAACATTAATTTGCCAAGTTCACACATTCAGTCCTTCAACCTTAAAGAGGTTCCAACCAAGATCCTTAAACTTCCGTTTAGGTTAGACAAAACACATGTAAGGCAAGAAACATAACGATACTCCCCCTCGACTTTTGAAGTAATGAATTTTAAAAAAACATTTGAGTCCGAGGAGAGTATTTGACAAGAAACGAATCCACCATTTTAGAAGAAACAACATATTTTTGGAAACATGCAAGTACAAGGTTTTATGAAACCGAAAAATATTTACTTTATCCCCCTCAACACTTGTTCGGGAAAATAATGAAAGGTTTGATAGAACAACGTGTTGACTGAAGATTTGTACTTGCCATGTTAAAAGAAATATAGATAGAAGAATATTTTTGTAGTTTTATCAGATTTTATAATTTTGTATTTTGTTTTTGAAAATATTTACAAAAGAGATTTTTGGTGTTTGACAGGTTTTTAAGACTGTTTTAGGAGGTCATCCAATTCCTCTTGAGTCAAACACCTCATACCAATCCGGTGGACCAACTCATTAAACCTAGCGGGAGGCAAGGCTTTGGTGAGAAGATCTGCCAATTGGTATTCTGTACCCACGAAGTATAATTCAACAGTACCCTGTTCCACGTGGTCCTTGATGAAATGATAACGAAGATCGATGTGCTTTGATTTCGAGTGCTGAACTGAGTTGCATGAGATCGCAATGGCACTCCGATTGTCGCAGTACATCGGGATTCTGTCAAATACGTAACCATAGTCTTTGAGTTGTGTTCTCATCCAGATGACTTGAGCACAACACGCGGTCATGGCTACATATTCTGCTTCGGTTGATGACAGCGATGTACAGTCCTGCTTCTTTGATTGCCAAGACACCAGTTTATCACCAAGAAATTGTAGTGCTCCTGAAGTACTTTTCCTTTAGTCTAAGCATCCTGCGTGGTCAGCGTCTGAAAAAGTGATTAGTTCAAAACCAGAATCCTTCGGATACCAGATCCCCAATTTAATGGTTCCCTTGATGTATCGGAGGATTCTTTTAGCCTCAGAGAGGTGGGTTTCAGTTGGTCGCGACTGATAACGGGAGCATAGATAAACGGCAAAGACAATATCAGGTCTGCTAGCTGTTAGATACATGAGAGACCCAATAATACTTCGGTATTTGGTAGGGTCCACTAATTTCCCATGTAAATCAGCGTCTAGCTTCTTGGTATGAGTCATTGGTGTGGCATAATTATCACAGGTTTTCATTCCAAATTTGTTTAACAATTGAAGGGCATATTTGGACTGACTCAAGAAAATACCACGGGGTGATTGATGAACTTGTAATCCTAGAAAGAACGTAAGTTCACCCATCATGGACATTTCAAAAATTTTCTTCATTAGTTTTGCAAAAGCGATTTAAAACTTTTTATGTGTAGACCCAAAAATGATGTCATCCACGTAAATTTGAACAATTAGGATATGTGCCCCGTGATATTGTATAAAAAGAGTTGGGTCAACCGATCCTTTGGTGAAATTATTAGCAATGAGGAAAGATGATAGCTTATCGTACCATGCCCGAGGGGCTTGTTTGAGACCATAAAGAGCTTTGTTCAGTTTGTAGACATGGTTCGGGAACTCAGGATCAACGAATCCTTCGGGTTGGCTGACATAAACCGTTTCTTTCAGTTGTCCGTTGAGAAACGCAGTTTTGACATCCATCTGAAAGACCGTCATATTCATATGAGCCGCGAACGCGAGAAATATCCGAACAACCTCAAGACAAGCAACCGGAGCAAAAGATTCTTCAAAGTCTATTCCCTCTTCCTGACGATAACCCTTAGCAACTAGACGTGACTTGTTTCGGATTACGTTCCCTTCAGCATCCAATTTGTTTTTCCAAATCCATTTGAGACCAATGACGTAGATCCCTGATGGTCTTTCAACCAGTTCCCATACTTCAAGACGTTTGAATTGGTTGAGTTCTTCTTGCATGGATTCAATCCAGTTGTCTTTTGTCATTGCGTCTTTAATGTTTTTAGGCTCAGATTGGCAGACAGTGAGTGCATAAATGCAATGTTCACCATCTGTGTGAAGACATTGTCTCGTAACGACTGGTTGATTCGGGTTGCCAATAATATTAGCCAAAGGATGGTCTTTTGTCCATCGATGTGTAGAGGGTTGATGTTGGTATACATTGTGCAGATTCTGAGGATTCAAATGGTTTGTTGATGATTCCGCGACATCAGGTGCAGCAGTGTCATTAGCAAACGGGTTAAAGAACGCATTTGGATCAAAATCTGCAGGTGGGGGTACTTCATTCAGAATATCATCAGCCGGTTCATCATTGTTGGAAGCGATTTGTTCAACTGTTGTGGTGGAGTCAACTGGTGGTGCTTCTTCAACAATAGTTGTTGTAGCAGGTGTATCAGGTATAGGAATATTATCAGGTTGAGCAGCGGAAACAGCGGATACACCTGGAGCACGTTCATCAATATCGTCACTGAACAGCGGAGCAAATAACCTTTCCATTTGTTGACGAGTGAGCTGGGGGCTTTGTTCAGCTGATGATGGGGGTTGAGGGAAGTTTAAACGGTTGTGACCGGGTTCTAAGTTGTTATACTCAGAAGCCATATTAGTGAAGAAGTTTCAGAATCAGTTTCCCCCCAAACTGACAACTGTCTTTAGCAGATTTAAAACTTTGATGAAGTCTACATTTCCTCTAACTTTTGAAGGTTTCAGTATGCAGCGGAATTTGTAGATGAGCAGTAAACCACACAAAGGAAATCTGACTAATTGCGGAAGATCCGTTCGAGGGTAACATGCCAGAAATCAACAAGATCTTCTCACGTATGTAGACGCATCACACCAAACAAACCACGAAAGACGAAATGATACGACTTTCCCCTGAATGTTGTGGTCTTTCGGAATACTAATCACCTGTGAATAAGCAATAACTCGATGCCAAGACCGTGTGTGAGGCATCTTAACATCATATTTGGGTAACTTCACACAAGATCACCCGTGAAATTGAGACGATAACTCCAAAGTGAGACGTTTGAGCCACATATCGTCGTATTTCTTCCCACTAATTGAAGAAATTTAAGAAGGCATTGGGTTTTCGCAAAGAAGAATGTAGAAGAACAAGGAAGCAATTATCACCTACACACTCTCTCCCCCTCGATGTTTTCAATGATTCAGAATCATACACCACGTATGTTGATGATGAATTGAAGACAGCGAAACCATGTATAAGGAGACAACGAAACCATGTATGTCCAATTGATCGAACTAGTGTGAAGTACCAAAAATATTTCGAGAGAGTCAACTGCTGATAAAACATCTCTGTTCATTATGTTGATCATCAGCTGTGTCATTGTTGTTGGAAGCAGTTTGATCTTCTGTTATAGAAGATTCGGTTGTTGTTGTAGATTTAGGTGTATCTGAAATTAGAGTATTATCAGTTGTGCAGCGGAAACATTCGATACATCTGAAGCACGACTTTTGGCAGAATCTTTAACCAGAGGAGCAAGCAATGTTTCCAATTCATGACGATTAAGTACAATGGTGGAACAGCTGATGGATCATGATATTTTTGACGGTTAGAAACGGGTCATATGCTGTTTTGCAGTAGGAGCCATAGCTATTGTACCTGCATAGAAAAATAGAAGGGGGGCAAGAAAGAAGAAACATGGATCCCCAAGTGTAACTGGGTTCCAGATGTTAGAGGCATAAAGATGTAGTGTCAATTATCTTCTTGACACCTGAACATGCTATTTTGATAAGTTCCTTTCCTACCTCAGGGATGGATGTTGTGGGTTTCACACTTGTGTTGGTGCAACTACTTAGTATCTTGCCTGTAGGAATCCACCTAATACCAACAATTTTGAAAACTCTACCCGTTGGTATCCATCTAAGGTTAGATCTAAGGGATGTTGAAACTTCTTTTGGGAAGAATTTGCGTCCTATATTGATCAACCTATTAGGTTTCTGAAATTTTACGTTTAAATCAACGGGTTTATTTCTAACTGTTTGAGTTAACTTAGGTTTTGGTTTGCTACTACAAGCAGTGTTCAGTAATACACTCGAAGGTGATACACTATGTCGTGAACCTAAGATTCCATCCTTTTGGAGTAGTGCCCTTTTCCTAGCCTTTACTAGATCATAGTTCTTGTATGCATCATTTGAATCATATGAATTTTTACGTTTAATGCTCGGTTTAGACACAGTGTTCGAACTAATCCTAGATTGGCCAGAAGCAGCCACTTGTACAGGTATAACAGAAACAGGTTTAACAGAAACATGTTTAATAGAAACAGAAGCATTATTGTTGGGCCAGGAATGTGGAGTGACTGGTTTTGACAAATGATTATTCTCAACAACTTGGGAGGGAAACCGTGGTTTTGAAGGTTTTGAAGATTTTGAACGTTCAGATTTAAATGCAGTTGGTTGTCTAACTACTGATTGTTTTCTGAAAGGTTGTAGAGACGATTTCCCTAAGATTGTTGGTTTAGCAAAATTAGTATCCACACTCTTGTCAGTTAATCTTCTCAGTTTGTTTTGTAAAGCAACATGTGCAAGCCCCTTTGCAAAAAATGTTTGAACCTTTAAATGCTCATTTTCTTTTACTAATGTATCCACACGATTACTTTGTTCATTTGAAGACTGACCATTGTTTTCTGAAGAAAAAAATTTGTTTTGTAATTTAAGTTCAAGAGAGATGCAATGTGCCTCTAGTATTGAAAAATCTTTATGAAACTGATCAATGGTCTTTTTGAGAAGAAAGTTTTCAGATTCAAGAGTTTGATTTGACGATTCAGTAGAATTGTTAACAAGTAAGGGCTCAGACATGAGATAGTTGTCTGGGCATTGTGCAACATACTGGTCAACCTCTCCTTCATTACTGAATTCAGGTTGCTCAGTTTGTTGTATCGCATTTGCAGGCAGAATATGATCAACAATAGATTGTACCTCGACCATCTGTTCTGTGTCAGTGTCATAGGTGGGTAAGATATCTTCCTCAACCATTTGTTCTTCGTCACAGTTGGGCTCGGTGTCGTAGTTAAGTATGATATCTTCTCCAGATCTGCTGCTGTCATCCTGCTTTTTCAATGCTACAACCTCATTGTCCGCATTACCGACAGTTGCAGTAATCACAACATTCTCAACGTCCATTTGAGCATTCCTTTCATGTATATCAACTCTTTCACCTTGCACGACTGCGGGATATCGGGAATTTGATGATGTCTGACACTTGGAATTGTTAATCATTGGGAAGTTGAATGGTTTCCATCTTACGTACACCTTTTCAGCATCAGAATCCATTGATTAAAACACTTACTTTCCCCTGCATAAGAATCAAAGAAAAAGGTGCGAAGACGATATAGCACACAGAAGGCCGATATAGTAAATTTCAATTTCCCTCCAAAAATAATTTTGAAAATTTTGACTCTCAAAATTTGAAATTCACTATAAAATTCAATTCTAAGGTTGTAAGAAAAATTTGAGTTATGACAATTTTGACGCCAAATTTTACTCGAAAAATTTGAATTTAGGCCCAAAAATTTGAATTTTTGACCAAAATTTTCACAGTTAAACCAAAATTTGAATCTCGCGTAAAAATTGAACGTTTAGTCTCCCCTAAAAAATAAATTTTACTTAAATTTTCCCTCCATTTTTTTTTTTTTTTTTTTTTTTTTTTTTTTTTTGATAACTTGTGTTGACGGATCTTTGTAGTCGAATGAACCTTTGTTGATGAAGTATCCTTAGGCGTAGAAATCACAATAAACCAAGTAGCACTTATGAGTAAAAAACACCAAAGTTACGCGTAACAATCAAGAGTTACGCGTAGGCTTAGCTTACGCGTAAGTAGGGAAAAGACACTAAAGTTATGCGTAGACACAAAGTTAGGCGTAGAAACTTAGGCGTAGGATTACCTTATGCGTAAGACTAGGCTTATCCGTAAGATAAATCTTATGCGTAGGATTTTCTACGCGTAAGCTTTATGCTTATGCGTAATTTTAGGGTTTTATCCCAAGTGATCTTTTACACTATCACAGTGCAAAAGATATCCAAAGTCGACGTATTTTCAGGCTTATCCAAGCAAGAAAACACAGAGTAGACCACGAAACTGAAGATCAAACTAAGGATAAAGTTACACGTAGAATTAGGGTTTTGATACGCGTAGTTCTACTCATAAAATGACTTTTTCCCAAAGATGTTTCTAAACCAGATTTTTGTGATGAAATAGCTTCAATATCACCAAAATAACACAAAAGTGTGAAACTCGATGATCCAAAGCTTCTAAAACAGTTACGCGTAGGTTGAAACCCTCGTACAAAAACTAGATGAAAAACAATGATCTACACATAAAGTTCGAAACTTTTTGCCAAAAACAGTAAGTTTAACACCTTATAACGTTGAAAGGACAAGAATCTTGGATTAAAAAATGTAAAAAATACGTTTTTGATCAAGCCAAAGTTTCGGATACGCAAGTTAAGCGTGAGACCAAAACTCACTTCAAACAATACGTTCACTCAACTATTAGGCGATTGATACCACTGTTAGGTCACTAGATTTACAACACAAGCTTACCAGAAAGAGACAAAAGGCGATTGAACAATAAACCAAACACACACACAAGATAATAATACGGTTTAAGCGTAGGAGTGAGTGAAAGAGAAATATTGAACAACCAACCTTCAAATGAAGGTTTACAAGAGTATTTATAAGAGGGAAGCTAGGCCAACACTCCTAGTTCCCATCCTTTCCTTTATAGGCTTGGGCCTAAGCTCATGGGCCTTCTACATAAGCTTAAGGCTAATAACAAACATAAAGGCCATAATAAGCTACCAATTACATAAGAATAACTAACACTTGAATTATAGTTTAGGAGTGATTCCAACAACTCTCAATATATACTTACTTTCCACAATGTATGAAATAGTAAGTCATTATTAATTTTGTTTCCTAATGAGATATTGTGGATGATCTCTTGGCTCTAGACTCAATTGTGCACATTTGGTTCCTATGCCAGAGACTAGGGAGAGGGTCTCCTTCTTCAATATCAACAATCTCTAAGAGAAAGTCGATATATTATGTAGGTTCCCCGTGAGAATGAAACAAGCCCTTTTAAGAGGAACTTGAGTAGCTTGGGAAGTTTAGTGCAGTGCGTCACTGGGTCCATGACGTCTTGTCTTCAATACCAATGTTACCTTAGTAACCACCAGTAGCATATGTATTGAACCTGGTTTCTGCCCTAAGGTTGAATTATTGGAGGGCTATTTCTTTTCACCCTTTTTCACATTTATTTCTTTTTCATTCTTCATCCCCTTCAGTGCTTACCAAGACTTCATTACTAGAACCTTGTTGGGTTTATTCCAGTTCTAGCTTTATCTTAGTCCGCACTCTTCCCATATTCTCATTTTTCTCCTTTTTTCAACATTCCTAAGGACTCTATACTATCTAGTGGATTGTCCCTGGGAAGATCCCTCTGGTTCTGGTGGATCGTGGGAACTAATACCTAACCTTATCATCCTTATAACTCCAATACATAAAATAAGATGGTCGGTCTTTTGGTACAGTTCATTCCTTCTCGAAACCAATTGAAAAATCATTTGGAAAATCAATCAAGGTACTTGTGATATAAAATCAAATCATTTTGTACCTTAATTGTTTTGATCATTTAGAAAAGCTCCCCCTCAACATGTGCATATGATTTTTAAATTGTTTAACACATGGAGGCAAGAGTTCTTTGACATATTTTCTTTGATCACAATTTTCATAGAAAAAGCCATTTGATTTTCTTGGTCAAATTCTCCCCCTCAATATGTGCGTAGGATATTTGAAATCATTTTATCACATAGAGGCAAGAGGTTTTTGAAGTACTTTTCACGATTGCCAATAGAAACCATTCGCTCCCCCTCAATATCTGCATCGATATACGAAAGAGTTTGGCACATATTAGAGAGAACTTGCACTTTGAATCAAAACGATCATCTTATATCAAGTTTCATTATTAAATCACAAATTCTCCCCCGATCAAAAATATCAAACCCTTTGAGATTTTGGATCCCAAGTGATTTAATAAGGTTTAGAAAACATGGGAGAATATGTGCCTGGTTTAAATACTCATCTGGGATTTGGTTAAATGCTCCTCCACAATCATGTATATTATGTATTTGAAATCGTTTGGCACATGAAGGAAGGAGTGCTTTTGAAACAATCACCCTTTTAAAACCGATTTGAGATTTAAATCACAATCTCTCCCGGATCAAAAATTTCAAACCAATTGAGATTTTGGATCCTGATTGATTTAAATCAATTGGAAAATTTTGGGGAAAGACGTGGCTTGATTTGATTTTTGAAAAATGACTGAAGAGGACCATTTTAAGACATTAAAGATTGGTAGTGTCAGGTATGATTGTTTTAAGAGATCTTTAAGTAAAATAAAACAATTTTACAATCAAACAAGAACAAAAAAAAATTCATTTTGACAGATCTTGATTTTTAAAGAAAATCATACCATGACATAACATTAAATCTTTAGATCACCACTTTTTAACGTACAAACGGACTTTTTGATGAAATATCGTTTGAAAATGTTTAATTTGAAATCACTGAAGATTTGACAAAATAAAGTCTGATTGATTTCAAAACTTTGAATCCGATTTATTTTCAAAACAATATTTTTCATTTTCAAAACAATATTTTAAAATTGTTTATAAAAATGGTATAATTCACTACTTTTACTGCACAAGATACGTTAGGTGGAGAGAATCATAAGTTGCTTTTGTTGTTGTTGTTGTTGTTGTTGGGCTGGAAGAAAACCATCTGCTGATGCAGTGAGACCTCTGACGTTGCATTTTTCATGCCAACTCTTCATAGAGGTCCAATTAAGCTCCGTTTCTTCATTTGATGATGAAGAAAACCATATGTCGATGCAGTGAGACCTCTTACGTTGCATTTATGCCAACTCTCCATAGAAGTCAAATTAAGCTCCGTTTCTTCATTTGTCAACCCAAGATATAGTTACCCTTTCCTTTCGGCATCCAATCATCTTCAATTATGGGATCTGGATCAGGAACATTCTTTTAAACCATGTTATCTGCATACGTTAGTGAACACAGATAGACATATATGTTGGTCGACAACACCCAAACAGCATGGGAATAATGTGTTTATCAGACTCTAATCATCTAATCCTAGCAATCATATCCTAGGCACCTAGTCCTTCAACATAGGTTAACATGTTTTACATTTAAGTATATAGGATAATTAGATATGCCCCGTTAGATGATATAAATTTGAAAAGATTCTCCCCCTAAATCAATGACTCATTTTCTGAAAAGTTTAAAAGCGCTGAAGTCATTGATTGAGTTTTCAATTTTTACAAAAACTCTGAATCTGAAAGATTTTTCAAGCAACTCATTTTCCACCATTTTGAAACAACAAATATTTTTCTGAAGAATTTTAGACGGAAAAACATTTGTGTAGGAACATCAGTCCTTCGACATACTTTCCTCATTTTAATTTAGGATAAGTGCACGATATTTTTGAAAATTTGCTTAGCGCAACACTTTCCTTCCTTGAAGAGCGGGTTGCTATCTGAAATAATAGCAAACCATAGTTTAAGCGCGGGTCACAGTCTGAAGTAACTGTAAGCCATTTGATTTGTGACATGTTTTGAAAAGAAATATTTACACCTTCTGCTCGGACTTCATCTATGGTCCCGTGCCATTATTAAATGACATTTCTAAGACCGCAGATGTTATCGATACCAGAAGACATGTCTTAAGAAAACATATTTTTGGTCTTTTTCAAATTTTTTGATTTTTATGGGTTTTTGAAGGTTTTACATTTTTCTATTTTGTTTTTGTTGGTTTTCTATTTTTGTATTTTGGTTTTTGATAAATATTTACAAAGATAGAGTAGATGATATAGTTTAAGAAGATGATGATACGAGTACCGAGATAAGGATATCGTCCAGCACCATTGTAGAAGATAGAAATCGTCATCTCTTAAACATTCACCACCAAAGCTTTCGAGGCTCTAGAATAGAAGATAGAACATGAGCCTTTGAGAAAGAGATACTTTGGCAGCTTCCCCCCAAACCGAAAATCCATTAGATGAGCAGATTCAAAGCTCTATTACAAGCTTGCCTTAGCCAGGTGCACAGAGAAGCACACCATTATCATCGATCTTGCTGCTCCTTTTAAGAATAAGTTTTTGTGATTCTTCGTTCGAGGTTATATCATCCAATAGAACAACAACAACGTATCATCCCATATTTAAATAATCTTCTCAAATTCCTTTTCCACTGAAGTCTGTAGCAATCCATACCAAAAGGTGTCAAGAGACCACTTCCCCCGAGTAGTTGAATTGATGCAGCATGTCTCTTAGAATAGAGCTCAAGAACCCGAATACACATATCCCCGAAGACAGAGAAACTTATACCATCGAAGTAGCAGATTAAGTCCGATAGCCAAAGAATAATCCCGATGTATACTTTTCTCTCCCCTGATGATAGTGTATGAAGCTCAAGAACCTGAAGTACCCGAATGCCCAAAGAGAGAATAACCGATAACATTGAAGAAGCAGGCCGAATCACTGATTATCTCTGCGGATGACAATCTCTGCGGATGTCAACTCCAGAATAAGTGATTATATCTCTGAATCACTGATTAAGCACTCAAGTGAAACAGCTGAGCGCCCCCAATGTACACAATCTCTCTCCCCTGATGATTGCGATAACATCGAAATCATCACACACTTGTGTACCTCTTTTATCACCAAAAACTAACTCTTCCATCTCTTCCCCCACATAGTTGGAATAAGAACACTAAACGCCATGAGTCAAACCTTGAGTTTCTCTGCGGTAATGACATATGTCTTCCCGAGATTTCTTCAATCACTTAGATGTATTAAGCTCATCAAGTTTACTCGCGTTTAGATACGTGTCTCCTTCCCCCTTGCTGGTTTTGACACTTTTGAATCAACAACACATAATAAGCCCATATACTAGAAATTTGTTGAGAAGAACACTTGAACTTATGTGAGAATCAACTTGCTGAAGAATGTAAGCAAGTATAATTGGGGATTAAATTCGACATTTCACTCTCCCCCAATTAGTACTCTCCCCTAAACCGACAATCTTTTAGATAAATGCCCGGATTAAGAAGAAGTCTTTAGATCGTTAAATGCAACTCGTCTTTAGTCTTCTAACATGCAACAGAAAATGTAGAACAGACTGTAGACTCGACCTTCTTCAAGATTGTCCAATTGGGGAATAGAAAGTCAACATCTTCAACTCACCAAATGCATTCCCGTTAACTTACAAATAGCAAATCCCCTTAACTCAAATCCCTCCCAATCAAACAAGAACAGAAAGATGTTCATTAAGGAAATCAGCCCCGCAACTGGAAGCACTTTGTCATAAATCAAATCAGCTTGTGTGAAGATGTCAACCAACGGATCTTAGAAGAAACTCCATGTAGAAATGACCCGATAAGAAGAAGCTCGGTTCTTACATGAGTTTGGAGCCGTTTGACCATTTATTCTCTAATATCAATCAACATGCAGTAGTTTCACACTTCTTCTCCTCCTCAAGAATTGCATACGGAGATGCCATTCTTGATTAAAAAAGTGATTATCATCTAAATGTATTCTATTCACACTTCTCCCTTATAAAATTAGCACATGATGTCGCCATCGTCATTATAGTTGAGCAAGTGGAATAAGAAAAACAATCATCGGTAGTCCGGTTCACTTGATAACTGAAAGCGCGTGGAAAAAGCATGAAGCATGTTGTTGAGAATGGTCATAATTGAGAAGATTTCTCTTCTTTAGAAGATAAAGCGCACTGAAGCGTACACTTTTCTTTTCTTTAAAGAACGAGGCTTGAACTGTTGTGTTCAAACGTCATAAATCTCTCTCTTTTCAATCTCTTGACAAACATGAAATCAACCCCCATTATCATTCAGTAGGCTCTTTGTCGTGACAGCTGATGGAGAAAACCCAATATGATGAATTTGACCTTGAAGTAAACTAACCCAAACTCATGACTTAAACTTGCACATATGTAACAAAGAGCGGTGCCGAGAATTCATCCTCCATTGAATCTCTAAGTACTCTATACTCTTCATCCAACCAACCATCAAGTATAAGACGTACATCACCTCTTGAAAATCCACAATTAAATGTGACTCTGAGCACTACAACGTAAATCCTTAAAGTGATAGTTATTTTTGTGGTGATAAGAGCCCAATTCCCCCAAGTGGTAAAAGAAAAGGAAAAGACTCCCAAAAATAACTAGATTTCCATGTCTTTGTTTTTGGAAAAAGCTCTGATGGATCTGGACACACACCTTGTGTCAGTGATATTTTGTATTATATTAATAAGCACGCGGAATTTACTTAGTAATACTTAGAAGACGGATTATATGATGTATTGTAAGTGAACACAGATTAAACACAAAACTAAGCTCCAATATTATTAATGAATAATACGAGTGATCTTGCTTATCACTAGGGTTACACCTTGAAGCTTATGTGAATGATAAGTATGTAAGTTCATTCCTAAGACAATGACCTAGAACCTCCTTTTATAGTACAAGGAGTCCTTTACAAGATAAGTATAAAGCTAACAATATAGAATATACACAAGATCTTTTCTATACTTATCTAAACACGTTTTCCTAACAATTATCTAATAGCAGTGGTAATAATGTGCCAGCAGTGGTAATACGTTTCCACTGCTAGTGCAATACTTAGCAGTGTCTTCCACATCTATCAGTGGAAACAGATTATTCCCAACAATCCTCCCCTAAACTTATGATTTCTCTGCAAATCAATAAGTTTCTTCAATCTGCATCATCTTCAAGGATTTGGGGAATTCTACCAAACACTTCACTTCTTCCTTAAATTTTGAATAGCTCTTGAACATTGATCTTGAAACATGTGTAACAATGCTCTGACCTTCTCATTGTGTTCATGAACTCTTATTGTTGTACATAACATCACTGTGAGAGTTCCAGCTCTAAGTGGATATTCTTTCTCAGCAAGCATGAATGCATCTACTCCATTTGCTGTAGAAACATGATGAACTTCACATGAATCATAGTAGAACCATTTAGTACCAGGACATGAACATGAGAATTTCCAGAAATCATCATTAACATCTGGTTCATAGAGCCTTCTAAAATTAATCCATAACTGCATCTCCTTAATATCTTTGAGATCTTCAGCATCAAACCTTTCTTGAACTAATTTCCATAATGTGTCAAGATCATCTCTGTCACAAGCTTTGATGAGATCTTCAAATTGAATGAATGATGAAGTTTCACCACCTAGCCTTGTAATCTTCCATGTTGGAGCAAAATTGCTAACAGTAAACACTTCTCAGTCAATGATAGGATGTCTAACTTGCAGTGGTTCTGGATAAAAATCTTCTTCTTCAATCACAATCATATCAGTCAGCTGTTCTTCAGTGAATTTCTCAGTTGGAATTTCTTGTTCTTCAGCAAACTGTGCCTTCTTAACAGTCTGAGAATCACTGTCTTTGGCCTTTCTCTTCAAATCAGGATACCTTCTTGCTTCTTCTTTAGAGTCCATTGGAATGAAATCTTTATCTTGTCTTTGAATTCTGTAGTAAATACTTTCAACTTTATCATCAGGCATTCTTTTGAATTGATGTCTTTTCCAGCCACCAACATTGCAACAATAAGTCTTCATGTATGCAATAACTTGTGCTTTAGTTGGTTGCCTTGGTTTCTTTTGACCTTTTCTGACTGAACCAATTACCTCTTGAAGTGCTTGATTATTCTTCATCTGAATAAAGTCCTTTAACTGAGCTGTTCTTTGTTCTTCAGTTAAAGACTTATATGCAACTAGGTCAATTGCTTTCTTATTGATCACTGGATCATTTGCAATCAAGAACTCAATTTCTTCTTCAGTAGGTACATAGCTGAATTCTGGAGTCTTCTCTCTGAATATTGTAGGTTGAACAGTGGAAAGTGGATCTTCCATTCTATCCAGCCTTTTAGTCTCCATAAAGCTTGCAATCTCCAATTCTTCAAGCTTTTTCTTCTCAGTAACTTGTTCTTCAGAATCTTTCTTGCAACTTCAGCATCATGAGCAATCTGAACTTGTTTTTTCTTTGAAACCTTTCTTCTTGTTTGCTCCTCGCTTTGCATAACAATTTTATCTTTGTCTTTCTTCTGTATATCAATTTCTTCACTTGCAGTGTCAATATCATGTCCAGCAGTGGGAATATTTGGCTCTGCAGTGGAAATTGGATCAGTGGTAAAATCAGCAGTTGCAGTACTAAAAATATCTTGCTCTAGTTGCTCTTCTTGAGTATCAGCTTCCTCTGCACCTTTACTAGAAACACTTTCATCTTCAAAATCAATTCTCCTCCCCTGAGTTTCAGCATCTGTTTTCCTCCCCTGTTTGGGAGAATTTCCCAAATCTTTATTAAAATCAGCTGAATCACCATCATTAGGTGAGGATGAAGATGATATCACTTGCTTAGTAGTTTCCTCTTCTTTTTCAATCCCTGCAACTCTTCTTTCAAGGTCTGAATCTCCTCTTTTAAGTGTGTAATGTCCTTGGCATGCTGCTTCTTTACATGTGCCAGGTCTTGTTGAAGAGATTCAACCTGCTTGACTAATTTGGTACACATATCCATCAATTCCATTTCTTGCCCACTACCCTCAACACTTCCAACTGTGTGACCTGTTGGGAGAGGTGAATCATGGGGCAAAGGCTCATATTCCTCCCTAGTTGGACTAGGTTGAAGTCTAGAACCACCACTGCTTGTTCCTAAACCAAAAGGATCAGGTACATGTTGTGTTGTAATGGGATGAGTTGTATGTTTTTGCCTCCTCTCATAGGTGTGAGAAACTGGTAGAGTATAATCAATGTGTGGAATAGTGATTATGGGTGTAGTTTGTACTTGTGAAATCTTTGCAAGCATTTGAGGGAAGAGAGGTGTAAAATCCATATTGCCATCTTTATTCATATTTTGAAAAACTTTAGGCTTAAGGCAACGGATTTTATAAACTCCAGTGTGGGGTTGCAGTTGAAACTCATTTAACACTGCTTGCACAAACCTTGGATACATCAAAAATTTTGTTGAACTCTTTACATTGCCTTGCATACTTTGAAAAATATATTTTGACCAATTAAAAGTCCTATCTAAAGCTAGACAAACCAAATGGTAAGCCATGGTTGAACTGCATTGTTCATAAGAAGTTTTCTTAGGACTTAGGCAATGCAAAAGAGTATGTATCAAAGATCTCCAGTGGGGACAAAAACCACTCTTTTTGAAAGTAGCCTTTTTATCAGTGGCATCATACCCCATGGATGATAAATTTTCATGTAGTTCTGGCATAGGTAATATGATGATACCATTGAGATCATCTAATTGGAGAACTCTCCTCAAAGATGCCTCAGTAACATCAATGGTTACCCCATCCACAGTGGCTCTAAGAGCATCCACTGTTTCATGTGTATCTCTAGTTTCAATGGTTATGGATTGAGCAGAAGTCCAAAACTGTTTGATTTGAGAGATATAGATTGTGGGATTAAGAAGTAAAGCATACCTTATATGGGTAGTATTAAGAAAGTCCACAATCTGATGAAAAATAGGGCCACTCTTCTCGTTTGATTTTTCTAAGTGGGCCACTTGGTTGTGCTCATCTGCAAATTGTAATGGGTGCCATGGAATCTTTTGATGAAAAATATATTGTGTCAGTATGAATTGTATAAAGAACTCGCCAATTGAGAGAAAATATATAAACAATTAGGGTTTTAGAGTTTTGCGCAAGAAAGGTTATCTAAGGAAAAGATTTATCTTAAGAAGATAAATTATAAGTAGGAAAGTAGATAATCTTCTAAAAATTTACCCTATTTATATATGGAAAGAAATTAACTCTCAACGGCTAGTAAAAATTTTGTTACAGACACAACAATTGTAATGGCTAGATCAACAGTGGTAATAATAACACTGTCAGTGGAAAATGTGAACTAGCAGTGGGAATTTTTCACAAAGATTTTCAAAGAGCAGTGGTAAAGAAAAACATATTAAAATTGGAATGCCCTTATCATAGTTTTTAGCAAACTACCAGCTATCAACGGATTTGATATGTCTTTACCTTGAGCCGTTTGCTATGGACTAGCCAACTCTTAATCATAAAGAATATGGTGAGTTGATAACCATATAGTTTTTGGTAAACTATCAACCATAAACGGATTTGATAAGTCTTTACCAGTAGCCGTTTGCTCTGGACTAGTTAATTCTTATGTGGATTAGACATGGTGAATCAATAACCATTTGTTGTGTATCTCAGTTACATGCCTTTTAAGATCAACTCCCAGCCAAGATTGGTTATATATCTGCATGTGTTAGCATAATACAAAGAGTAGAAATAACCAACTTGTTCTTAACCAAAGTTACTTTAAACCAAGCCACTATCTAAAAATATCTTCCAAAGTCAACCCGATAATATCTATATTTACTCTTTAACCTACCAAAGCTGACATATTGTCCATCATAATGTTCAAAATTTGAAAGATAGGACTTGTTGCCAGTCATGTGCCTTGAACACCCACTATCTATGTAACCTTGATCTGATCTTTTTGTCTTTGGATGTTCCTGCACATTAAAGTAAAGAGTTAGTTTCTTTTGGGGACCCAAGCCATGATTGACTTGGATATGCCTCGTATATCAATATAGTTAAATCTATCAAAGGTCATTGATACACCATTGGGATTGATTGATGAGGTAATTCCTTTAGGTTTCTATTCCCAACGTGTTGAGGCCTTCACAACATTGCCCATGTCCCCCCTTTTCTTGTTTACAACCCTTGCAGTGGAAACTTTTGAATGATCGGTGGAAACAGCTGGCTTGGATTTAGGTACCCACTGTTGGTTATAATGAACCTTTTTATTTTGAAAAGTTCTTTTCCTTGTTTGTGCAGATTTTGCTAAAGTTGTTTTGGATTTTGCACTTGTAACAGGTGACTAAGGGTGAGCAGTGTTAACAATTTTTGCAGTGGAAAAAGTTTTGAGGCCACTTCTTAGTTGAACTGCTCTTGGGACCATTTTGCTATGTGAATTAGGGTGCACATTATTTTGAAACTTGTTAGACTCTACCCTTTTATTCCCATGGACTTCCCTTCTCCCAACATGATAGTCACAATAGGCATGTAAATGATCAAAACTACCACAGATATAGCATACTTTATTATTCATCACAAAGTCACTACCTAGTTGTTGAGATTTAACAAGATTCCAACTCCTTTAGTTACCCCTAGGAGCTGATGACTTGTTCCTATACATCTCAACATACCTTACAGTTGATCTAGGTTTATTAGCTTGTCTCCTAGGTTCCTCTCTAACAGTATTAACAACTTTTGGGATAGAAGCCTCTACATTCTTTTTAACATTCTCATCAACAACTGATGAGTCACTAGCACTTTCAAAAACATCAGTTTCATGCTTAACCTCTTCGTCACATTTCACAGTTTTGGGAGGACCATATTCAAGAATAGGTTCCTGAAAGTCTTCTAGACCTGTATGAGCTAAATCTATACCTGGAGGTGAATGAACACCCCTTAGTGGTGGAGGAACAGTATTATAACCCATGCCAGACTTAACTTTACTAGTGATTTGAGAATTCCAAATTTTATCAATTGACTTAGACTGATAATAACAGGTGTCTACAGTTAAATTGATATTTTCATTTATCTTTTTAAGTTTCTCAAACTCTTCTTGGAAAGCCTCATTCACAGCTGTCTTATGATCTATCTCTCTTCTAAGAAGAATCATATCATCATTATATTTTGACTCATTATCTCTATAGTGCTCTATTTGTTTTTCTAATACATCTATACCTCTCCTAAGGTTTGACACAGCATAATTAGCAGCAAACAACTCTATTCTTTAACTTTCATAAGATTCATTAAGCCTTTCAACTTCTCTAGCAGCCCTACATGTTTTAGAACAACTTTCAAAGTTTTGTACCTCAGAGTCAGAGAAAGCCATCAGAGCAAATTCAGTAGACACAAGAGCAGCATCTGAAGATTCTTCCTCTTGTTCATCAGCCATGAAACTCCAATCATAGCTCACACCATCAATTTCCAACATTGCCTTTGGTTCTTCCACAGTTGGTTCTTTCTTTTGCTTGTACCAAGTAGACCTGTTGTCCTTCATCCTTGGTCTTTTGCATTCCCTATAAAAATGCCCCAACTTGTGACAATTGAAACACTCTACTTTCTTTTTGTCAAAGCCTGCAGTTTCACCACCATTGATGTGAATAGGCTTGCCAGTCTTCTTGTAGAATTTCCTAGCCCTCATGCTTAGAAGTGTTATTTGCCATTTAATATCCATTTCCTCCAAGTCATCTTCATCAATTTGATCTATGTCTTCATGAGTTAATATAGAGCGATTAACTTGAGTGGAGATAAAAGCATAAAAGGTAGGGTCTCCAATACTAGCAATCTTCTTCTTTGAACCTGCAGTGGTAACACTAACATTACCAGTGGAAACAGTAGAACCAGCAGTGGCAATATCATCATCACAATCATCTTCAGAATCATCACTGTCAACAGAGGTTGACATCAAAGCCAAACTGCTTGAGCTTGTACCAAGTTTCCCAGCCTTCTTCAATCTTTGTTCAATGAGTTTGAAGTTGTTGTAAAGATCATTGAGCTTCATAGTTTCAATATCTGATTTATTTTCCCAGCCTGTAACATTTGTATGAAAATCTGAAGGCAAACTTCTTAGAAACTTCAAATTGAGGTCTTCCTTTTCTACCTCAATGCCAAATACAGTCAGTTGTGTAACAATCTTCTGGAGTTTGGTGAAGATGCTATCAAGTGAGTCATTGCTTGAAGCAGAGAAGTTTTCATAACTTTGCTTCAACAATGTCTTTTGAGTCTTCTTTGTAGCATCATTACCACCAAACACTGAGCAAATTTCTTCAAAAAGTTCTTTAGCTGTCTTGAACTTGCTGAATGCTATGATCTGGTCTCTAGGAAGAGTCATAAGCAACATACTTTTAGCCTTGAGATCATTCTTCTTCAGTGCTTTTTCAGTATTAGTCTCAGGCATAGAAACTGTCACTGTAAAACCCTAAAATCGTAAATGTGTTGAATGGCCATAATACCCCTCACTTAATAATCCGTAAAGTAAAACGAGCTCGTTATTTTCGTTGGGCATTTAATTTATAATGTTGACACAAGATATTGAAAATAAAAGTTACATTATATTATTTATGATTACAACACATTATATATAATTATACAAATTACAAAATCATTAAATTAAATAAAAGCTAGAATATTGGTAATTAGGGAAATCAAATAAGATCTTGATACCTCCCCTAAAATTACGTCTAAAAAAACGCATATCTTCCGAATTTGTCGCCAAATCAATTACCATTTAACCTCCCATTTAATCTCATATTAGCTACCATTTATAAAATCACAAAACCCTAATCCTCCCAACTCAAACAGTGACGGCAACAAATACTTTTCCTCCATTCCATCCGAATTCAAGCAACAAAAATGGAATTCGCAAGGTGTCTCGAGGCTGCTATAGACGTATACATTGGTCGTGATTCGTGTGATTCGAAGGAGGCTGCTGTCGTGGGTGTGTTGTTGCTGTCGTGGTTTTGCATTCGAAGGAGGCTGCTTGGGTTGGATTCTGTCGTGGGTTTAGGTCACAAGGAGTGGCTTGTCGTGACGTTTACCCTCCTTGAATTCTCGTTTTACTTTCCTACGCGCTACAAGGGTATGGTATCTTTTATCCCATCTCTTTTCTCCTTGTTTTCTGTCGTGGGCTCTAGCCAAGTGCATGCATCATATGATAAAAGCATGACACTTACAATGATATATTTTGATCCTACATACAATGATATATAAAAACTTGTCATATGAAAGAGATAACTGGATGCATGAAATCATAATATTTATCATGTGAAGTTATAACCGAGTTACATAAAATGTCAAATAAAATAGGCGCATGCGGTACGACCATGTAGATATTACTGTTTTAAGTCCTTTTGACATGCATGAAATCATGAAACTGATTATGTGAACATGCGTGTTATGTTGTAGGCAAATAAATGCTTAATATTAGTGATGTCATCTGGGCATGGTTGAATGAAGTTTGTAATGTGAATTCATGGGTGGGCCAAATATATAAGTAACTCGTAAATTTTGATTAAGTCTCTAGTCGAATCGGATTTCGAATGCATTAAACAGGTGATATAGAAAGCTCTATATAACAAGTGTGGTCATGTCTAAATTCACACTACTATATGAATCAAATGCATGTTATAAAAAATAAATCTAGTTGCCTGTTCTAATGAATGAAATGGAAGGATATTGATCTAATACAAGTTGCATGCTAACTTGTGCTAGTTTTGAAATTTTGTTTATGTATTTTACGTAGTTGACCCTATCATATAAGACCCTTTTGAAACAAGTCCTAATTATAGTTATAAAATATTTTAAGTAGTACGAATCAAATATAAAATAAAGTGATGTGCATGCATGGATTACATAAAGGGTATAAAAAAAGGGGTAATTGATTAAACGGTAAATATTGATATCGGTTTTCCCTAATTCGTATAGATTCATTGAAGAAGACGTGACGTTGTTTCCTTGTGCTTCCTTTTCCGTTTTCTCTCTTTTCATTTTCTAAGGTACAGATATTCTATCCCTTTTCAGTAGGGATTTCTCATGATCTCTTTGCATCTCTGATCTCTTGCCTTTGTTTATTGAACCTTTGCTCTGATATTGAACTATTGCTATTGACCCCTCTGTTATTGAACCTCTGTTACTGAACCTCTGTTTCTAAACCTTTGATACTGGACTATTGCTATGAACCTCTGAATTGTAGACTAATGATATTGGACTCTGATTATGATGACTTACATATTGTATATTGTGGACCTTTTGCTTTGACCTGTCAGTTTGAGACCCGAGCTATCACTAGGCATGGGGGTTCCATGTCCGTGTCATTGATGCACCAATGGCATGACTCTAGTGTGTACGAGTGATGTTACACACCGTCCCTTTCTGTTAACTGATTATGAGCTCGATATATATTGTATGGCCACTATCTGTCTGCAGGGGCGTATGGATGCATCCTAGATTTGTTCTGTTATCTGATATGTTATGATTTGTCTGGTGAATGATGTCGTGTGCAATACGCGTTTTCACAATCTGGGAGCTGATCACTCCATGTCTGTTATATCTGCTTTGGTTACTACAGGCTACTATGGATATATGATTTGATTTGATTTGTTTTGTTGGCTCGTGGTGGATAACTGACCCCTTTTCCTATGTTTCATTTACCCTACTCTGTTCCTTTGATATACCAGATTTATTGACTGACCTTCCATACCTTGATCTCAGTTCAGTTTTATTATTATTGTATCGTTATATCTGTTCACTGGGCTTTTTAAGCTCAGCCGCATTTCTTTTCCTGCGGCAGGTACATAAGCTAGGAGATGGGGATTGTTTGGGGTTGAGAGATGAGCTGATATAGAGACCATGCTTAGTCATCTTAGACTTTATTTGATTTTGTTATTATATTTTCATTTCGGAGTTTTCCTTTTGTATTTATGTATTGATAAGTCTTGTTGACTTAAATTCTTTTGATGTTTTAATTAAGACTTCCGCTGTTTGATTTATGTTTGTTATGTATGTTCTGATATGACACCATACTGTGATACTTCTACCCTTGTCGGGTTGGGGTGTTACAATTATGGTATCAGAGCCCAGGTTTACGACTTGTAGTCAGGACCTGTGACATATGGACCTTAGGATTTGACCGTAGAGCTTAGGTTTGACTTGTGAGGACTTGGGTAGACATTAGGCTTCCGTTTGTTTCGATCTTTTCCGATTCTTTTGATATTCATCCAGGTTTGACTTCGATGTTCTTTTGTCTTCGTTGATTCAACCTTCTTCTTTTCGCGTTTTGTTATTCTATCTTCGCGCATTCCTTTATCGATCGTTTAGATGGAGACTACTCATGGAGTCGAAGGTGATGGTGCCAACCTTGTGTTGCTGCAACAGTTTCTGAGCTGGAGAGGGTCGTGAAGCAGAAGCCGCACCGATTGCAATGCTGCTGGAGACATCAAGATGCTGCTGGAGGGAGCTGGACGAATCAATCAGAGGCGCAAGACGAAGACGAGATTCAACTGGTGGACACTTGGAAGACGTATGAGCAGAAGAAGTATGACCGACGTACTTTAGTCATGTGGTGAAACTACTACCAAGATTCGGGCATATTGTGGGCAACAGTCCGATCGTTGAGATGCTGAGGAGATTCATTTGCTTCATAGGATTGGGATGGTGGATAATGGAGTCCTGTGACTTGATTCTTCGGTATTACTACGACCTCGCGTTGTGTTTTAGATCCTTTGAATAAATTTTGTTCTCTTTGAATGATTTTCCGTTCAGTATAAATTTTGTGTATGTTGGATGATTGTTTATTTAGAAGATCTGACGAACTGCGGAAGACCTGATGTTATTTCAACGTGTTTTAGTTCGATGGTAATTGCTATGTTCTGTTACATTCCTTATATGTTCTGCTTCTCTGATTTCAAATCCGTAGTGATGATTGTTTTGGACCAACCCTAAGATGTAGAATGGACCGTTAGGTGGTTGATAGGATGAATTGCACGACTTGAGATAAAGTATGGTTATCATGAAGGTATACTCATATGATGCTGGTATTATGACGCTTGGCCAACGTGATAATACTTACACCATATGACGTACCCTCATTGTGATCATAGGATGTCTCGAGGAGTACCTTAGAGCATAGAATTTCTGACACCAGATTAAGATTGATTGAGTTTAGCAAGACCTTGGGATTATTCTGCCTATACGATTAATCTATCTTCATCTTTATGCGGATTTATACGTTGAATTCTCGGCAAGTGTTCATCTCTGAAAAAGTTCTACTGTTTGATTTATGTTACCCTCAGTTGTGTAATCTGGTATATCTTCGTTTGCTTCTTTCGTTTCCTTTCAATTTTCGGTGACGAAAATTTTTTTTTTAAGAGGGGAAGAGTTGTAAAACCCTAAAATCGTAAATGCGTTGAATGGCCATAATACCCCTCACCTAATAATCCGTAAAGTAAAACGAGCTCGTTATTTTTGTTGGGCATTTAATTTATAATGTTGACACAAGACATTGAAAATAAAAGTTACATTATATTATTTATGATTACAACACATTATATATAATTATACAAATTACAAAATCATTAAATTAAATAAAAGGTAGAATATTGGTAATTAGGGAAATCAAATAAGATCTTGATACCTCCCCTAAAATTACGTCTAAAAAAAACGCATATCTTCCGAATTTGTCACCAAATCAATTACCATTTAACCTCCCATTTAATCTCATATTAGCTACCATTTATAAAATCACAAAACCCTAATCCTCCCAACTCAAAAAGTGACGGCAACAAATACTTTTCCTCCATTCCATCCGAATTCAAGCAACAAAAATGGAATTCGCAAGGTATCTCGAGGCTGCTATAGACGTGTACATTGGTCGTGATTCGTGTGATTCGAAGGAGGCTGCTGTCGTGGGTGTGTTGTTGCTGTCGTGGTTTTGTATTCGAAGGAGGCTGCTTGGGTTGGATTCTGTCGTGGGTTTAGGTCACAAGGAGTGGCTTGTCGTGACGTTTACCCTCCTTGAATTCTCGTTTTACTTTCCTACGCGCTACAAGGGTATGGTATCTTTTATCCCATCTCTTTTCTCCTTGTTTTCTGTCGTGGGCTCTAGCCAAGTGCATGCATCATATGATAAAAGCATGACACTTACAATGATATATTTTGATCCTACATACAATGATATATAAAAACTTGTCATATGAAAGAGATAACTGGATGCATGAAATCATAATATTTATCACGTGAAGTTATAACCGAGTTACATAAAATGTCAAATAAAATAGGCGCATGCGGTACGACCATGTAGATATTACTGTTTTAAGTCCTTTTGACATGCATGAAATCATGAAACTGATTATGTGAACATGCGTGTTATGTTGTAGGCAAATAAATGCTTAATATTAGTGATGTCATCTGTGCATGGTTGAATGAAGTTTGTAATGTGAATTCATGGGTGGGCCAAATATATAAGTAACTCGTAAATTTTGATTAAGTCTCTAGTCGAATCGGATTTCGAATGCATTAAACGGGTGACATAGAAAGCTCTATATAACGAGTGTGGTCATGTCTAAATTCACACTACTGTATGAATTAAATGCATGTTATAAAAAATAAATCTAGTTGCCTGTTCTAATGAATGAAATGGAAGGATATTGATCTAATACAAGTTGCATGCTAACTTGTGCTAGTTTTGAAATTTTGTTTATGTATTTTACGTAGTTGACCCTATCATATAAGACCCTTTTGAAACTAGTCCTAATTATAGTTATGAAATATTTTAAGTAGTATGAATCAAATATAAAATAAAGTGATGTGCATGCATGGATTACATAAAGGGTATAAAAAAAGGGGTAATTGATTAAACGGTAAATATTGATATCGGTTTTCCCTAATTCGTATAGATTCATTGAAGAAGACGTGACGTTGTTTCCTTGTGCTTCCTTTTCCGTTTTCTCTCTTTTCATTTGCTAAGGTACAGATATTCTATCCCTTTTCAGTAGGGATTTCTCATGATCTCTTTGCATCTCTGATCTCTTGCCTTTGTTTATTGAACCTTTGCTCTGATATTGAACTATTGCTATTGACCCCTCTGTTATTGAACCTCTGTTTCTGAACCTTTGATACTGGACTATTGCTATGAACCTCTGAATTGTAGACTAATGATATTGGACTCTGATTATGATGACTTACATATTGTATATTGTGGACCTTTTGCTTTGACCTGTCAGTTTGAGACCCGAGCTATCACTAGGCATGGGGGTTCCATGTCCGTGTCATTGATGCACCAATGGCATGACTCTAGTGTGTACGAGTGATGTTACACACCGTCCCTTTCTGTTATCTGATTATGAGCTCGATATATATTGTATGGCCACTATCTGTCTGCAGGGGCGTATGGATGCATCCTAGATTTGTTCTGTTATCTGATATGTTATGATTTTTCTGGTGAATGATGTCGTGTGCAATACGCGTTTTCACAATCTGGGAGCTGATCACTCCATGTCTGTTATATCTACTATGGTTACTATTGGTTCCTACAGGTTACTATGGATATATGATTTGATTTGATTTGTTTTGTTGGCTCGTAGTGGATAACTGAGCCCTTTTCCTATGTTTCATTTACCCTACTCTGTTCCTTTGATATACCAGATTTATTGACTGACCTTCCATACCTTGATCTCAGTTCAGTTTTATTATTATTGTATCGTTATATCTGTTCACTGGGCTTTTTAAGCTCAGCCACATTTCTTTTCCTGCGGCAGGTACATAAGCTAGGAGCTGGGGATTGTTTGGGGTTGAGAGATGAGCTGATATAGAGACCATGCTTAGTCATCTTAGACTTCATTTGATTTTGTTATTATATTTTCATTTCGGAGTTTTTCTTTTGTATTTATGTATTGATAAGTCTTGTTGACTTAAATTCTTTTGATGTTTTAATTAAGACTTCCGCTGTTTGATTTATGTTCGTTATGTATGTTCTGATATGACACCATACTGTGATACTTCTACCCTTGTCGGGTTGGGGTGTTACAGTCACAACATCTGTGTCTCCAACCTTCTGAGTCTTTGACACAAGCTTGAAAGAATCACCAGTTAAGATGATCTCCCATAGAGCATAGTCTTGAATGAGAAAGTATTGCTCAATCATTATCCTCCACATCTCAAACTCATTAAGTTTGAGCTTAGGAAGTCTTGGAGTAGAAGCGTTGGACTGGTTGTTTTCCATCTCCATTGAGTGAGTAGGTTAAGCGTATTCCTTGGATCTTCTAAAACAAAATATAAGAACCTTTGCTCTGATACCACTTGATGGATCTGGACACACACCTTGTGTCAGTGATATTTTGTATTATATTAATAAGCACGCGGAATTTACTTAGTAATACTTAGAAGACGGATTATATGATGTATTGTAAGTGAACACAGATTAAACACAAAACTAAGCTCCAATATTATTAATGAATAATACGAGTGATATTGCTTATCATTAGGGTTACACCTTGAAGCTTATGTGAATGATACGTATGTAAGTTCATTCCTAAGACAATGACCTATAACTTCCTTTTATAGTACAAAGAGTCCTTTACAAGATAAGTATAAAGCTAACAATATAGAATATACACAAGATCTTTTCTATATTTATCTAAACACGTTTTCCTAACAATTATCTAATAGCAGTGGTAATAATGTGCCAGCAGTGGTAATACGTTTCCACTGCTAGTGCAATAATTAGCAGTGTCTTCCACAGCTATCAGTGGAAACAGATTATTACCAACAAGCTCGAACAAGGATCTCGAAGAATCTTCATCCAACCATCCCCGATACCTTCAGATACTAAGTACACTTGCCCGTGATATTTCACTTCAACCTCAAATAAATAATAGTGAATTAACCCCGTTGTTCACATCTTCTGGTTAAAAGCTCAAATCTAGCCTCCTTTGACGTTTTAATTAAACTATGATAATGGTTTCATCCTGACCATGGTTAAAAGCACATATCCCCGTAAAACATTGAAATAACCAATCTGCCATGAAGACAGTCCAAACAAACACCCAATTCATGAAGTACACATTTATATCCCTTCTTTGAAGCAGAAACCGTAGCACCAGCATCAGATAAGATCCTGAAATACACTTTCCTTGTCCATGATGGTTCCATCATTACGGAATTTTACAATTCTATGGTTTAAACCGAGAAATAGTTTCTTTTGCGGGATTTTACAAAAACCAAGAATAAACCGTAAGATAGATCCTGAAATGCACTTTACTATTACTAGGATTTTTCCATTGTCACGGGATTTTACAAGTGTAAGTTATTGGATTTCACAAACACACTAAACCATAATCACATGAGGCGTTAAATATGTTTAGAGAGAGAAATGGAAGAGAGTTGAGAACTATGTGAAACAAAGAAAAATGGTATTGAAGCTCCAACCCTCTACCTTAGGAGGTAGAGGGTATTTATAGTGTCTTATAAATAAACGCCACCTACGGGCTGTGGATCAGGCATACAGTGGGTAAAGACTCGTTCGTCCTCCATGGTGTTACATAACAAACTACTTGCTAACATAACTTGACTACGACTACGAGATTTTTAACGAATACATATACTTGAGGTGACCGACTCTTTAACGACTGAATTTTCTAATTCCTAACAATCTCCCCCTAAGGTAGGTCACCTCAATTTACAATGAATACAAACAAATATTACATTAGATTGTTCTAGGATTCTTGATCAAGTTCTTTGCACAGAAGCTCGTAGTCTTTGATTCTTCATGTTCCGCATGTTTGGATAATTACAAGTGGAGATCTTTAACTGATCCACGTGATGAAGAGTTTTGAGCCTGCATTGAGATCATCAGCTAACATAAATCTTTGACTCTTCTTTTGTGGTGTTAGTATTATGTGATGTTGTGACAATTGGACCGACATGCTCACATTCTGGATCATGATATATTCTCATCAGAGTAGCGGAAGCTTTTACTGGATCATGATATTTGCAGCAGCATAGCAGAAGCATGGAGTGAAGTATCAGAGTAGTTGAAGCACTTATCATGATATCTTTTGAGATGAATGTGTAGTGTGAGCATGCGGCTATGGATTGATCGCCTCATGATATCGTAACCTATGGATTGATCGCCTCAGAGTCGTTGAAGCACTTATCATGATATCGTAAAATATAAATAAACGTTTTTACGGCTTATTTGTATTAACATAACCTATGTTGCCATAAAACCATTTTCTTGAAAATCTCTCAAAGTGGTTATGAGTAAAAAACCATTTTGTACCACTATGAGAGTTTTGTTTTTAGCAGAAATGCTCCCCCTCAACACGTGCTTAAGTGTTATGACAGAAAACTACATGGTGAGAGAGGAGCGCGCACTTTTGAATTGATCGACTCAAGATAGACACTTCCCCGCGAGACACGGTTACGTTGCATAGTTAAAGAGTTACATTGTCAGCTTTTAGGTGACAACTGGCTCTAATAACTATCTTCAAAGTGTGGACAAACCTCGAAAGGTTGTCAAACCCGTCAAAGTTCATGTGTATCAAGAGTTTCTCGAAAAGGTACAATCTACTCTGTAACACCCCAACCCGATAAGGGTAGAAGTGTCACATTCTGGTGTCATATCAGAACGTACAATTAAAATCTTTACAAGCGAAAACCTCAAAAATGAAGTATCAAATAAGATAAACAATTGACTGACAAGAAAATACAATATCAAAAATGAAATGAAGTCTCAAAGCAAAAGCTCTTCAAGATAAGTCCAAATAATAAGGTAACTAGGGTTGGTCCACTCAGATAATCCAACTCTCAGCCCATCAAAGCCCATCTTCAATCCTAAAACCTGCCGCAGGAAAAGAAATGCGGCTGAGCTTAAAAAGCCCAGTGAACAGATATAACAAAGCGAAAGCTAAATAAAATCTGAAATGCAAAATGAAACAAAGGAACGGATAACAAAGTCGCAGCGAATTGAGAGTAATGAGTCAATGAGGATCCTGCAGAACACAATTATACAGATATCCAAAACGAACAGATAACAAGGAGAACGAAACCAAGCTAAGCATCGATGACATATAAACAAGCACATACAAACCAGACATACAAGAACTGAAACATAAGCAAACATAGCAGGCGTAGCATCCACACAACATATATGGCATACAAACAATTCAGAAAATCTACAAGAAAGCGGAAGCAATTAATTATAAAGTGAGCATAGCAATCAAACAGGTCAAAACCCTTAGTTGGAACATAACAAGTATCATAGCAGCAGTCAAAACATGGCAGTCACACGTAGCAAGTAGGAATACAGTATGAACACTATAATTAAATGAATTTAAAAACATAGCAGGGCAATTAAACTAGTTAACAAGCTAGACGTCATAAGTTGAACCATTTACCCAATAAAACCGTAACATAAACATAAATGCAAACATGGCAGGTCAACAACAAGCAGATAAAGATACAACGGATAGTCATAGTCCACGAGATCAACTGAACGTAGTACACATAATAAGCATACAAAAATATCGATTACACATTAGCATGATCATCAGACAATACAGAGGGTCACATAACAGTGAGATCACATATCATCAGATAGAAACAGGTAACTCAGATAACCTCATATTAATCATATCATAGCAGGATAATCAATGGTCATATAAAACATGAATAGTATAATCAAATTCAATAAGCATATAATAACCCAGTACGTGAATGGAACCATAGTCTGAAGTAACGGAATGAAAGTGTGACAGATCAATGTAATGGAGTATCTATATCTTGGTAAAAGTAAATCATATAAGGGTATTGAGTAATGGACAAGTAATGCAGATTATGGTGCGTTGGGGAATACAGAAGGTACAATATGGGTATATCAATAGTGTAAGGTCTGTCAGAAATCCATCCCGAGCCAACAAAACAAATCAATATCAATAGTGGCAATAGTCGCCATTAGTATCCAATAGTAGCCATTGTATTCGGAGGGGTGACCTCGGAATACCAAACCAATAGGAGGGGAGACCTCAGTAACCAATGGAGTAGCTAGCTCCCAGACTGTGAAGACGCGTATTGCACACGACATCATTCACCAGACAGATCATAACATATCAGATAACAGAACAAATCTAGGATGCATCCATACGCCCCTGCAGACAGATAGTGGCCATACAATATATATCGAGCTCATAATCAGATAACAGAAAGGGACGGTGTGTAACATCACTCGTACACACTAGAGTCATGCCATTGGTGCATCAATGACACGGACATGGAACCCCCATGCCTAGTGAACAATATTTGGCTCGGGTATCAATCTGAAGGGTCAAAGCATAATCATATCATAAGGGTTCATATCAAAGGTTCAGAAGGCAAAGGTTCATATCAGATTTCCATAACATAAGTTCATAATCAGAGGTTCATAATTAGATGGTTCATAATCATAAGGCTCATAATCATAACAAACGAATATCATAGCGAACAGAATCATACTAAGGATAGCATAAGGGAATTATAGCAAAGGAATATCATAAGTGAAGTAAAGTCAATGATCGAAAGTCATGAGAAATCCCTACTGAAAAGGGATAGAATATCTGTACCTTAAATCGAAGCAAGCAAAATAGAAACGTAAGTCACACGATGAATCAATGCCGCCGTCCGGAACCTATGAATTAGATATCGCTTATTAAGATCGTATTACTCATTTAAGACGGCTTTCCATTTTTAGCAGGTTTTCACTTTTAGTAACTTTCCAAAAATAGCAGGTTTTCCATTTAGCAGATTTAGTCATAAGTGATAAAATGAAAGTCAATTTAGGTTAAATAGTGAAAACAAGTGTTATCATTCTTTAAGGGTCATCTATGCCAAGTTTTACAAGTTTAGGGTTTAAAGTGTAAATATCTCAAGTTTACTTGTTTTACTCATTAAGCATCTTTAGTTATCATACTAACAATATAGCCCCTCAAGTTCCATAATTTACCAAACAACCCTCCACTTTATTAATTTGACATATATATAATATAACCCTAGGTTTGTTTTAGATTAAGGTCAACTTATATGTTTTAGACCATTTTGGTTCGTTTAGCAAACTATTTCACAACTCTTTTGTGATACCAATTTTTGTCGTGATCTCCCTCACCCCATCTTGAATTAAATACGCCCCAACCAACCCAACAAGACCTTTATCCATACTTGTTGTCGATTCATTTATCAAGGCCCTAACACGTATTTTCCAAGTTCAATTACCTCGTAAATTTACCATGATCATGGCGTGCATAAGATAGACCAAAATAGATTATACCAAATGTTTCAAGTCCATTCCCATTTGACATATACAAGACTAACATTATGATTTTATGTGGCTCAACCACCTCATTTTATGCGACAAGTACAGCTCATATTTCACGTGATAAGTATCATTATTTTATGCTTATGCGAGATTTGCATGGTTGTGGCAACAACAGATTCCACGATTAGGTGACAAAACTTTTTATTTCTTGTGACAATGCCTTAGTTGCATATACATGTATTCGAAATAGAGGAAGCATGCGACCCAACAAGAAAACAGAAAAAGAAACAAGATCAAGAATGTTTATGTGATACCTGGTACGTGAATGATGAAAAAGAAACAAGGCCAAGATCGAATTAACACCACTCCTTTATGTGCCCAAGCACCCTACGACCAGGATTCAGCCAACCCACGACACAACCAAGCCTAATCCTACGAGCAAGGACCACGATCACAGCAGCTACGCATTCTTTTTTTTAAAACCTTGCAAAGCTTCCTTGATGCCTTCTGTGTTGTCGACAGAAAATAATGGGGGAGAAGGGTGTTTGCCGACACTTGATGGTTAGGCTTTAGGGTTTTCTTTACTTTTTATTTAAAATTTGTAAAAGGTAAGTATAATGAAGGTAATGAGAGAATATTGGGTGATAGGAGCAAAGATTTGACCGAGACTTTTGGGGAGGGGCGTGTAGATAGGCCAACAAAAGAGGAAACACAATCAAGACCCATTCAACATTCTCAATTACTTTTATGATAATTAAAATTAGTTGTAATTGCCCTTTATAATATTGCACATATCATTTGGTCCAAAATAATTTGTAATGTGTGATTTTTTTTATTTTGTAGACACAAATGTAAATTATCTTGCATAAGTCATTAATAAGCTAAGTGTTAGACTTAGTTAACGAGCTTGACGTGTTTTACAAGTTTCGTAATTATTAGCTTGAGGGCATAATGGTCTTTTTACACGTTTGAGATTTTAGGGTTTTACAACTCTTCCCCTCTAAAAGAAAATTTTTCGTCCTCGAAAATTGAAGTCGCAGAGGTACATAGAGACGTACAAGGTTAAGGCAGACGTAGCAATCCATAGTTCCACACAAATCATAACGGTTGTGATTCCAAAGCATACAAAACTTATACGTAACAGATGTTGGTGAAAATCTCGCAAAGAGGTACAGAATTTCAAACGAATATGAGGAGCGTCAAATAACGGATATAAGCCTTATTCCATTCACGTACCAACCCCAGGCATTTCCCAACACGTCGTATGATTTCAATAAGTTCAAATTATATGATCTCGGTATTATCACGTTGATCAGGCGTCATAATACTTGCATCACATAACATGTCCTTATTGTCATCATATTCTGTCCCAGGTCATGACAAATCACATAGCCAATAGCACACAAAACATATCATATACAGATATCAAGTAACATACCAGAGCAGACCAGAATCGCGTACATACAGCATATAACACATCAAACAGCTTACCATATCACAATGAGAGAAAGCCACCAACTTGCATAAAACGGTTCCTCGTGACTCATTACTGTCGGTCCAAAAGAAAAGCTGAGATATACCAGAATGCTAAACGATAAAACTTCACGATTCAAACCGAGTTCCGAACGAATCAAAGAAAAGTAATGCCGATCAAAACCACGTAGCAAGATATCAAACCGTCTCAAAACGCGTGACGAACGAATCAGAGTAACACAAGTCGCGCCCAAATCACATGAAGTAGATGAACCTTCTCAGACACCGGTTGAATCTCGTCTCCGTCTTTTGCGTCTTTGGTTGGTCTGTCCAGCTTCCTCCAGCAGCATCCTGATGCCTCCAGCAGCACGGCAGTCGGGTGTGGCTTCTGCTTCACGAACCTCTCCAGCTCAGAGACTGTTGCAGCAACGCAGGGTCGGCACCATCTTCTTCGGCTCCACGGTAGTCTCCATCTAACGATCGACAAACGGATATGCGAAGACAAAATAATAAAATCAAATGTGAAGAGAAGATGACCAAAACAGTGAAGACAAAAGATTATCGAAGTCAAATCTGAACGAAAATCAAAAGGAATCGGAATATGTCATAACAGACGGAAGCCTAGTGTCTACCCAAGTCCTCACAGGTCAATCCTAAAGTCAACAAGATGAAACCTGAGCTCTGATACCATAATTGTAAGTGTCACATTCTGGTGTCATATCAGAACGTACAATTAAAATCTTTACAAGCGAAAACCTCAAAAATGAAGTATCAAATAAGATAAACAATTGACTGACAAGAAAATACAATATCAAAAATGAAATGAAGTCTCAAAGCAAAAGCTCTTCAAGATAAGTCCAAATAATAAGGTAACTAGGGTTGGTCCACTCAGATAATCCAACTCTCAGCCCATCAAAGCCCATCTTCAATCCTAAAACCTGCCGCAGGAAAAGAAATGCGGCTGAGCTTAAAAAGCCCAGTGAACAGATATAACAAAGCGAAAGCTAAATAAAATCTGAAATGCAAAATGAAACAAAGGAACGGATAACAAAGTCGCAGCGAATTGAGAGTAATGAGTCAATGAGGATCCTGCAGAACACAATTATACAGATATCCAAAACGAACAGATAACAAGGAGAACGAAACCAAGCTAAGCATCGATGACATATAAACAAGCACATACAAACCAGACATACAAGAACTGAAACATAAGCAAACATAGCAGGCGTAGCATCCACACAACATATATGGCATACAAACAATTCAGAAAATCTACAAGAAAGCGGAAGCAATTAATTATAAAGTGAGCATAGCAATCAAACAGGTCAAAACCCTTAGTTGGAACATAACAAGTATCATAGCAGCAGTCAAAACATGGCAGTCACACGTAGCAAGTAGGAATACAGTATGAACACTATAATTAAATGAATTTAAAAACATAGCAGGGCAATTAAACTAGTTAACAAGCTAGACGTCATAAGTTGAACCATTTACCCAATAAAACCGTAACATAAACATAAATGCAAACATTGCAGGTCAACAACAAGCAGATAAAGATACAACGGATAGTCATAGTCCACGAGATCAACTGAACGTAGTACACATAATAAGCATACAAAAATATCGATTACACATTAGCATGATCATCAGACAATACAGAGGGTCACATAACAGTGAGATCACATATCATCAGATAGAAACAGGTAACTCAGATAACCTCATATTAATCATATCACAGCAGGATAATCAATGGTCATATAAAACATGAATAGTATAATCAAATTCAATAAGCATATAATAACCCAGTACGTGAATGGAACCATAGTCTGAAGTAACGGAATGAAAGTGTGACAGATCAATGTAATGGAGTATCTATATCTTGGTAAAAGTAAATCATATAAGGGTATTGAGTAATGGACAAGTAATGCAGATTATGGTGCGTTGGGGAATACAGAAGGTACAATATGGGTATATCAATAGTGTAAGGTCTGTCAGAAATCCATCCCGAGCCAACAAAACAAATCAATATCAATAGTGGCAATAGTCGCCATTAGTATCCAATAGTAGCCATTGTATTCGGAGGGGTGACCTCGGAATACCAAACCAATAGGAGGGGAGACCTCAGTAACCAATGGAGTAGCTAGCTCCCAGACTGTGAAGACGCGTATTGCACACGACATCATTCACCAGACAGATCATAACATATCAGATAACAGAACAAATCTAGGATGCATCCATACGCCCCTGCAGACAGATAGTGGCCATACAATATATATCGAGCTCATAATCAGATAACAGAAAGGGACGGTGTGTAACATCACTCGTACACACTAGAGTCATGCCATTGGTGCATCAATGACACGGACATGGAACCCCCATGCCTAGTGAACAATATTTGGCTCGGGTATCAATCTGAAGGGTCAAAGCATAATCATATCATAAGGGTTCATATCAAAGGTTCAGAAGGCAAAGGTTCATATCAGATTTCCATAACATAAGTTCATAATCAGAGGTTCATAATTAGATGGTTCATAATCATAAGGCTCATAATCATAACAAACGAATATCATAGCGAACAGAATCATACTAAGGATAGCATAAGGGAATTATAGCAAAGGAATATCATAAGTGAAGTAAAGTCAATGATCGAAAGTCATGAGAAATCCCTACTGAAAAGGGATAGAATATCTGTACCTTAAATCGAAGCAAGCAAAATAGAAACGTAAGTCACACGATGAATCAATGCCGCCGTCCGGAACCTATGAATTAGATATCGCTTATTAAGATCGTATTACTCATTTAAGACGGCTTTCCATTTTTAGCAGGTTTTCACTTTTAGTAACTTTCCAAAAATAGCAGGTTTTCCATTTAGCAGATTTAGTCATAAGTGATAAAATGAAAGTCAATTTAGGTTAAATAGTGAAAACAAGTGTTATCATTCTTTAAGGGTCATCTATGCCAAGTTTTACAAGTTTAGGGTTTAAAGTGTAAATATCTCAAGTTTACTTGTTTTACTCATTAAGCATCTTTAGTTATCATACTAACAATATAGCCCCTCAAGTTCCATAATTTACCAAACAACCCTCCACTTTATTAATTTGACATATATATAATATAACCCTAGGTTTGTTTTAGATTAAGGTCAACTTATATGTTTTAGACCATTTTGGTTCGTTTAGCAAACTATTTCACAACTCTTTTGTGATACCAATTTTTGTCGTGATCTCCCTCACCCCATCTTGAATTAAATACGCCCCAACCAACCCAACAAGACCTTTATCCATACTTGTTGTCGATTCATTTATCAAGGCCCTAACACGTATTTTCCAAGTTCAATTACCTCGTAAATTTACCATGATCATGGCGTGCATAAGATAGACCAAAATAGATTATACCAAATGTTTCAAGTCCATTCCCATTTGACATATACAAGACTAACATTATGATTTTATGTGGCTCAACCACCTCATTTTATGCGACAAGTACAGCTCATATTTCACGTGATAAGTATCATTATTTTATGCTTATGCGAGATTTGCATGGTTGTGGCAACAACAGATTCCACGATTAGGTGACAAAACTTTTTATTTCTTGTGACAATGCCTTAGTTGCATATACATGTATTCGAAATAGAGGAAGCATGCGACCCAACAAGAAAACAGAAAAAGAAACAAGATCAAGAATGTTTATGTGATACCTGGTACGTGAATGATGAAAAAGAAACAAGGCCAAGATCGAATTAACACCACTCCTTTATGTGCCCAAGCACCCTACGACCAGGATTCAGCCAACCCACGACACAACCAAGCCTAATCCTACGAGCAAGGACCACGATCACAGCAGCTACGCATTCTTTTTTTTAAAACCTTGCAAAGCTTCCTTGATGCCTTCTGTGTTGTCGACAGAAAATAATGGGGGAGAAGGGTGTTTGCCGACACTTGATGGTTAGGCTTTAGGGTTTTCTTTACTTTTTATTTAAAATTTGTAAAAGGTAAGTATAATGAAGGTAATGAGAGAATATTGGGTGATAGGAGCAAAGATTTGACCGAGACTTTTGGGGAGGGGCGTGTAGATAGGCCAACAAAAGAGGAAACACAATCAAGACCCATTCAACATTCTCAATTACTTTTATGATAATTAAAATTAGTTGTAATTGCCCTTTATAATATTGCACATATCATTTGGTCCAAAATAATTTGTAATGTGTGATTTTTTTTATTTTGTAGACACAAATGTAAATTATCTTGCATAAGTCATTAATAAGCTAAGTGTTAGACTTAGTTAACGAGCTTGACGTGTTTTACGAGTTTCGTAATTATTAGCTTGAGGGCATAATGGTCTTTTTACACGTTTGAGATTTTAGGGTTTTACAACTCTTCCCCTCTAAAAGAAAATTTTTCGTCCTCGAAAATTGAAGTCGCAGAGGTACATAGAGACGTACAAGGTTAAGGCAGACGTAGCAATCCATAGTTCCACACAAATCATAACGGTTGTGATTCCAAAGCATACAAAACTTATACGTAACAGATGTTGGTGAAAATCTCGCAAAGAGGTACAGAATTTCAAACGAATATGAGGAGCGTCAAATAACGGATATAAGCCTTATTCCATTCACGTACCAACCCCAGGCATTTCCCAACACGTCGTATGATTTCAATAAGTTCAAATTATATGATCTCGGTATTATCACGTTGATCAGGCGTCATAATACTTGCATCACATAACATGTCCTTATTGTCATCATATTCTGTCCCAGGTCATGACAAATCACATAGCCAATAGCACACAAAACATATCATATACAGATATCAAGTAACATACCAGAGCAGACCAGAATCGCGTACATACAGCATATAACACATCAAACAGCTTACCATATCACAATGAGAGAAAGCCACCAACTTGCATAAAACGGTTCCTCGTGACTCATTACTGTCGGTCCAAAAGAAAAGCTGAGATATACCAGAATGCTAAACGATAAAACTTCACGATTCAAACCGAGTTCCGAACGAATCAAAGAAAAGTAATGCCGATCAAAACCACGTAGCAAGATATCAAACCGTCTCAAAACGCGTGACGAACGAATCAGAGTAACACAAGTCGCGCCCAAATCACATGAAGTAGATGAATAAATCAAACAAACAAAATCACAATCAAGAGAGTTAAGAGAGTACTCAATGATTATAGATGATCAGATACTTTCTGAGGACGTTGGTAAGTCAAAATCGGTAAGTTTGGTCTTCCTCCCACATAGCTCTCCAACCGTTGCATCTGATCCCGATGAATCAACCTTTCATCAATCCTAGTAATAAATCATCGAACATCCTTGCGATCCTTTGAATTCCATCTCTTCGTCTGAATAATACCCAAATCAATGTCCTTTAATCGGTATGCCAATCCACCTCGAACCATCTTCAGGGTGGCGTCATAGAACTTTGTGAATTTCATCGAAAGCCATGAAGCAAGTATGATGATTTTCACTTCGGTAGACGAACCCAAACTTTGGATTATGAACGATTTTGTACTGAGGTTCTTGATTGATTCCGTTGAAGTGTAGAATTTTGGTAAGATTCGACCCCGAGGTGGAGATCTTCAACACGCTCTTTGATTAGATGCGTATGAAAACAAGGAGTGCAGTAATGTACTTGATCTGAATTTCGGTTGAGGTTCAGGTTCAGGTTCAGGTTGGGGCTCAGGTGAGTTAAGATCCTCACCACCAGTGTATGTAAGTGATTACTGGTTTTCTCCATTGGTGGTGTGGTTTCTGAAACCCTTGGTTGATCAGATGGTGGTGGCTGTGAAGTTTGTTGTGTAGTGGTGATAACATGCTTAACCATTTGTCGAATCATTGGATGGAGTTTCCTTCTTAACAGATTTTGTTGTTGACTTAGATGTTTCTTTTATTGATGGAGGTGATGATTGAGATGATGATTTGGATTTGGTGGAAGTATCAAGAGGTGGTTCAGAAGACTGTTGAAGTTTGTGTATTGGATTGTCAACTATGTAGTTGTCTGATTCCTTCTTTACCATGCCCGAGGAGCTTGTTTGAGACCGTATAGAGCCTTTTTTTAGTTTGAAGACATGATTTGGGAACTCTGGATCAACAAATCCTTCCGGCTGACTAACATATACCGTTTCCTTCAGTTGTCCATTCATAAAATCGGTTTTGACATCCATCTGAAAGACCGTGATGTACATGTGAGCCGCAAATGCCAGAAAAATCCGTACAGCCTCAAGTCGAGCAACCGGAGCGAAGGATTCCTCCAAATCAATCCCCTCTTCTTGTCTATAACCCTTAGCCACCAGACGTGACTTATTTCTGATAACCGTACCTTCAGCATCCAACTTGTTTTTCCAAATCCGTTTCAGACCAATAACATAGACCCCTGTTGGTTTTTAAACCAATTCCCATACTTCAATATGTTTAAACTGGTTAAGTTCTTCTTGCATGGATTCAATCCAGTTGTCATAAGTCATTGCTTCTTTAATGTTTTTGGGTTCATATTGGCAAACGGTAAGTGCATAAATGCAATGTTCACCGTCAGTCTGAAGGCGTTGTCTAGTTACGACTGGTTGATTTGGGTTTCCAATGATGTTCACAAGAGGATGGTCTTTAGTCTAACGATGAGTGGAGGGTTGATGTTGATATACATTGTGCAGATTAGGAGGATTCAAATGGCTTGTGGATGATTCCGCAACATCAAAAGTGGCAGTTTCATTTGCAAAAGGATTGAAGAACGCATTTGGATCATAATCTGCAGGTGTAGGTACCTCATTGTTCAGAAGATCATCAGCTGGAACAACGTCATTGGATGCGGTTTGTTCGGCTGTTGTTGTAGAATCAATTGGAGGTGCTTCTTCAACAGTTGTTGTTGTTTCAGGTGTATCAGGTATTGGATTATTATCAGGTTGAGCAGCGGAAACATTTGATACATCTGGAGCACGTTGATCAATATCATCACTAAACAGAGGAGCAAATAGTTGTTCCATTTGTTGACGAGTAAGCTGTAAGCTTGGTTCAGCTGATGATGGGGTTTGAGGGAAGTTTAGACGGTTATGTCCGGGTTCCAAGCTGTTTTGCTCAGAAGCCATTTCAGTAAGCTCATCGAAATTTGCATGAATCGTTTCCATAATCTCCCTTGTACGACGATTCCAGATCCGGTAACCCTTAGAGTTTTCACAGTATCCAACAAAGACTCCAATGTCAGCTTTGGCTTTGAGCTTACCAAAGTCATCACGATCATTATTTGGGTAACAAAGGGATCCAAATACATGAAAGTGTTTGAGATTCGGTTTACGGTGGTGGATAAGCTCATAAGGTGTTTTGTTGTGGCATTTAGTAATCATTGAACGGTTCTGAGTGTAGCATGCAGTTGACACGGCTTCAGCCCACAAGTAATTTGGAAGTTTAGCATTAATTAACATTGTTCTTGCAGCTTCTACTAACGTACGGTTTCATCTTTCAACAACTCCGTTTTGTTTTGGTGTTCGTGCAATTGATGTTTGATGCTCAATTCCCACTTTCTCATAATATGCACGAAGAGTTTGATTCACAAATTCAGTTCCTTTGTCTGTTCTGATTTGTCTGACTGTGTTCCAGAGCTGAACTTGAATTTTCTTGAGAAAGGTGATGATCATCTGTGGAGCTTGATCTTTACTTCGAAGAAAATAAACCTAAGTTCATCTTGAGTAGTCATCCACAATTACCAAGATGTAGTGTTTGCCGTTAATCGTCTGCACACGCATCGGACCACACAAATCCATGTGAAGAAGATGAAGCACATGTTCTGAGCTGTGTTCCACCTTTGAAGGAAAATGAGCACGAGTGCTTTTCCCTTGTTCACAAGCTGAGCATAGATGATCTTTAGAGTACCGAAATCTTGGGAGACCTTCAACAAGTTTGTATAGTGCAAGATTGGTTATGGTTTGAAAGTTTAAGTGTGAGAGTCGACAGTACCACAGCCAAGATTTTGTAGATGTTGCCTTTGAAAGTAGACAGATGGGAGATGAAGCAATCATGTCTTGCATTGAGATTGTATAAAGACTTGATGTGCAGGTACCAGACATGAGATCGTTTCCTTGTAGATCACGAATGAAACAAGTTTTCTCCCGAAAAGCAACTTCCAAATCTCCATCACAAAATTGACCAACAGAGAAGAGATTATGACCGAGACCTTCCACATAATAAACCCTGCTAATTTCGATGTTACCATTAATGTAATCTCCGTAGCCCATGATAGCTGCGAAGTGATCATTCCCAAACCTGACAGTTCCAATAAACTTTGAAACAAAGTTTGATAACAGTTTGAGATTGCCTGTCATATGTCAGGAACAGCCGCTATCAACAATCCAGAGGATGATCTGTATCACCTGCATTACACACAGACGACACAAATGGAATAGAAGTAGATGTGGAACCCGAAGAGTTAGAGGGTTCCGATGCAGTTATAGTTGAAACACACATGTTTATGATTTTAGGTATCCATTTAAAGCCAAGTGTATTATGTAACCATTTCTGCCATCTCCAACTAGTCTTAGCTTTGGTCTTAGTAAATGCACTAGGTGATAAGTTCTTCCTAGGATGTGTAAGGGGTACTATGGGTACATCAATGATCGTAGCCGAAACACTAGAGGGTGGTTTACCTAGCACAGACTTAGAAGCATTAGTGGGCCTAGAGGTATTTCATTTTCTATTATTCCACTTACGAGATAAAATAGCATTAGCCACACATTTATCATGACAACCAGAAAACATGCTTTTACGAAAACCAACACAAGAAGCTTCAAACATAACATTTAAAGTACTTAAAGATTTAGCATTCGTTACGTCACTTTTTCCATTACATTTGTCAGACGCAATATCTAAAGTGGGAGTAACATGAGTTTTATTCAAAGTTCTAAGGTGTTCTTCTACTTCAGAGGTCTTTATTGTTCTTTTCTTACGTCGCAACTTCCTATTCTTCCTTGTGGTGCTCTTAAGCTATGAAGTGCTAGCGTTGGGAAAAGAGGCAACTATTCCTGTTTCAGTAGAGGGAAGCACATTAGTTTCTTGGGATGTGTCATTAGGCAGTCTAAGAATTCCTGGTGCAATAACGTTTGTGTTACTATTCCTATCTTTCTTAAGTTTCACCAACTCTTCTTTTAAGTCATGGATAGTGTGTAACAAATCTTGATTTTCAGAGCGAGTGTTTCCATTTTGTCGTAAAACATTTTTGGTATAAGCAAGATGATCATCAGCATCTTTAGACGCTTGATCACGGGTCTTTTTAAGTAAATCAAATATGACACCATATTCAGTTTTGACTTTGGCAATTTCTTGTTCATATTTTGAAATTTGACACTTTAAAGACACGTTCGCATCATCCAGTTGTTCTATTTTTGGATCAAGAGATTTTGAACGCAACTGGTTGATCTTGTTTTGTAAAGCAAGTTCACGATTTTGACAATCTTTTTGACACCATTGAAGACGACTTTTTGCATTGGAAAGCTCATTTAACAGTCGCTCATTTTCAATTTGTAAAGACTTGATTTGTGACACATTATCGGTATTCTCAACATTGTCAACAGAATCAACAGCGATATAATCCAATGCATATGCAACAGTATGTAGTAACACAACATTTATGGTATCAGCATAGATAACATCTTCCAAGAGTCGATCAACATCTTTTCTTAACATTTTCTTTTTACGTTTAGTATTTGAAATCGATGTTTTGGTTTTCTCGAAAACTGTGTTCATAAGTCCAAGCTCCTTGTGAAAATCCCTTTCCCAATATATTGCACACATTTTCAAATTCCGGACATTAGGTAAAATTCTTTTCTGAAAAATATCTCTTTGTTCTCGCGCATGAGGCGATTGAAAATGTTCAACTTCTATTTCAGAATTGATTTCAATTTCACGTTCCAAAAGTTTGATATCCGATATGAATGTTTCAAAATATTTAAGAATTTGACAACGTTCAGGTAATGTTTTTACTTCATTGAGTAAAGGTAAAGGACCATTAATTTGTGCAGTATTGGGTTGGGGACCAACATTAGAAGACTCAGAAGTAGGCGTGATAACCCAAGGTGTGTTAGAATTATCCTTTTGTTCGACGAAAGTTATGGCTTTTGAATAGTTAAATGGTTTGTTATAAACAACATTTTCTAATTTTGACCGACTCTCGTCTTCTGCATCTAATTCCTCCATACGATTATATTCAACAACACTCATAATGGAATCATCAATTCTGTGTTCTGCATTGTAAACTTGAGGATTTGGTTTGAATGCTCTATGTGAAAACTTTGGTTTGTAATCAGCAAGATTCGGTCCATATCCATTTGGATTAGGTTTAAAAGTAAACTTTTGAATAGTTGTGATTGACTCACCATGTTTGTAAACAACATTTCGAAACTCTTTGATTTTGTTTTGTAAGTCGACAATTTCTTCAAGATAGTCATCTATTTGTTTCCTTGAATGCTTTTTGTACTCACAGAACTGTTTTTGACAAGTTAACAACTCAGACTTGGCTTTTTGAGTTTCTGAAGTGAGAGCGTTAAGTTGTTGTTTATGATCATATTTCAGTTGTTCTATTTGAGACAACAAAGCACTCTTGGATGCAACTAGATCACATATCTGTTTTTCCAAAGATTTTTCATTTTGGTAAGATTTAGCAAAAACGACTTCAAAACCTTTTTCACGTTTCTCTTGTGTTTGAAAAATGTTGAGTTGGAACTTTAAGCATTCATTATCCTTAGTCAACAGTGCAATTTAATCGTGTAATTTCTTATTGATGTCTTTGCACATTTCCATTCGAGATTCTTGGGTCTGAATTAAGGTCATGAGCTCAATATCTGGATTAGACACAGGATCAGCTTGTTCAACGTGAGTCTTAACACAATCATTATTTAGATCCTCAAATATAACCACGGGGTCAGCTTGATTATCAGTATTGACCATAAGGTCATCTTGATTGTCAAATATAACTATGGGATCTATTTGATTATCATCGAAATGAGATGTAGACGGCTCATGTTGAACACTCTGATCCTCGTCGGATGCAGATGTTAGCGGAGATATCAGATCAGTAATGAATATAGTTTGATCCGGTACCTGAGACAAGCCGTCAGTGTCATACACTGAGCCTGTGTCACTCATGTGGAGTTCTTGCATGTTTGCCATTAACATAACTACTGCATTAGCCTGCAAGTCCTCCATGTCATCATTAGAATTTGCATTTGCCATGAAGCTCTGTTCTTTGTTGGTAAGAGTTCCACCAGCTTCATCCTTGAGAGCCAAGAGTAAAGCCTTTTTGTGATAAGCGCTGCCTCTTGTCCTCGGCTTTGGGCATGCATTAGCCATATGACCCTTCTCATTACAGTTATAACAACGAATACCATTAACCCCAGTCTGAGCATTTCCTTGATCAACCACTTGAGCTCGTTGATGTGGAGCACCCATGTTATTCCTTCTGAACTTCAACACGTCCATTGTTAACAACAGCTTGATTCCTTGTGTTTGATGAGGTACGAATGTGATTGTTGGATTTGTTAGAGTAACGACCGAAGGCTCTTGCAATCATGACAAACCCTTGTTGCAATGCATCGAAAGCTTCTGCATCCTCATTAGATTCACTGTAAAGTGCTTGATCATTGTTTTTGTTGTATGGAACCAATTGAGTTTCTTGTGAGGGATCATATGGTGTGATCTGAGCAGTTGGTTGTGGAGGATTTGTGAAGACAGTTTGTAAGGTCGGGAATTGAGGATAACAAGCTTGAGACCACAAAGCAAGTGTTTGATTATCCGGGAGTGAGGGCGAAGCAGGGACTCCACGGATGATCCTTTCTTTGTCAACTTCCTTTTGGTGAGGTTTCAAATAGTCGTACAACAATCCGTATGTAGCATGATGAAGATTCTTCGCTTGACGGATGAAAATAACATACTTTTCCCAATCAGGACCAAGACTACTAAGGAACTTAGTGTTGACTGCAATTCTTGGCATAATGATGTTATGTTTTTCCAAGTCATTTATGATGTCTGAGAATCGATGATGATATGACTATAATGTCTCCCCTGGTTCAATAATGAAGTGTTCATATGCTAAGTAGACTTTGGATTCCATATCTTCTTGATTGAGTTATGTGCCTTCCATTAGAAGATGAATGTGCTCCCACATTGCTTTAGCAGTCTTTTGAGCATCAACACTACGAAGTATCAGATTGGGTAATCCCAAAAGGATATATTGCATTGCAAGTTCATCTACTTCTAAGTGTAGAAGTTGGTCAGTAGTAAGTTGAGCAAGACCGACAACGTTGGTGATATCAGCATTTGGATCTCCGGGTACAGTGATAGTAGGCATCTGAAATGGACCTTCAAGGATGACTTTCTTCAAGAACTTTCCATGTGGCTTCTTTAGATCACAAAACCTAAAGAACCTTATCACCCATTGATCGTAGTTTCCGGGAGTGAGCATTGGGGGTCTATCAAGTGATCCAGCTTCATGAATGGATTGTTGGCTACTTAAAGCTTCACACATCTTTGCAAACCAAGACGGTTCCTTCATAGCGTACTTGGATGGATGCTGATTTTGAAAGTTTGTGTAAGGTTGTACTTGTAGAATAGGGGTGGTTGAATCATTTGTGGTGGAATTGCTCCTTGAGGAAATTGTTGTTGAAATTGTTGCATTTGTTGTGGTGATGGTGGAGTATATTGTTGATAGAGTTGTTGTTGTTGTTGTTGTTGTTGAGGATACATATGAGGAAAGTAGCTAGAGTATGGTGGTTGAGACATCTTGAAACTTGTTTTGATGATGGATCTTTGTATTCGAATGAAAATTTGTTGATGAAGTAACCTTATGCGTAGAAAACCAGCTTATGCGAAGAAAGTACCTTATGCGTAGAAACCAACTTACGCGTAACAATAGAGCTTACGCGTAGGAATAGTTTACGCGTAGACTTGAGAAACACTTAGCTTAGGCGTAAACCAAAGGCTTAGTAGTAGAATGCTTATGCGTAAGATTAGCTTATGCGTAAGACAGGCTTAGGCGTAAGAAAATGCTTAGGCAGAAAGAATTCTACGCGTAAGATTTAGCTTATGCGTAAAACTAGGTTTTTGCCCAAAAATCCTTTACACTTATACCAGTGTAAAAGATATCCAAAGTCGAAGTATTTTCAGGCTTATCCAAGCAAGAAAAACACTGAGTAAACCAGCAGCACTGAAGATCGAATGAAGATGAGCTTACGCGTAGACTTTGAAGCTTACGAGTAAAACTAGGGTTTTACTATGCGTAGAAAATACCAATCTTGACCAAAACTGATTTTTAAGCGCAAGAGTGTTTAGAAACCTGATTTTTTGAATGAAGTAGCTTCAAAATCACCAAAATAACAAGAAAGTTGAAAACTTGATGATCCAAAATAAATTTTACCCTTATGCGTAGAAACTACTATACGAATAACACCAAGCTTAAACACAATGATACACACGTAAAGTTTCAACCTTTATGCTAAAAACTTAAACTTTAACACAAAATAAACCTGAAAGTACAAGAATCTTGAGTTTTAAAGTGCAAAATTTATAGTTTGAAAGCGTATGAAAGTTTTGAGAACCGAAACTCACGCGTATACTAATAAACTTAAAAAACAAACCGTTTCACCCAACTAGATGGCGAATGATACCACTGTTAGGTCACCATATTGTAACACAAGCATCAATATGAAAGAAATAAAGACAATGTGATCGGATGAACACACTAATACACACACGAATATAAAGAGAGAAAGGTTTAGGCGTAGGAATGTATTAAGAGTGAACAACCAACTCCCAAATGGGAGTTTACAACATTATTTATAGGAAAGGAACTAGGGCAACACACAAGTTCCCTTCCTTTCCTTATTGGGCTTGGGCCAAGGCTTATGGGATTTCTACATAAGCCTTGCCATTAATACTAACTTAAAAGCCTAATTAAGCAACCTATTACATGTTAATTACAAACACTTGAAATATAGTTTAGGAGTGATTCCAACAACTCTGATAATATTTGTGGACCAAACTTATGCTTTCTTTTGAGCCATACTTTTCAGTACTTTGAATAAATGTAACCAAATGACTAAATATTGGATTGGTTTTATGTAATGTTTTATGCTATCTTGTTTTCCTATGCTTGTGTTGTGTATCAATCCAGTAGCACCCCGAAAGCTTGAATAATTCTTTCGCTGTACCAAATTTGGGGGTGTTACAACAGTTATTAAGTTATTGCCTCACATTATAAGTCACTGCATCACGGTTATAAATTTAGTAAATCATATACTTTTTATTCTTTTTACTTTAAGACCCTTTTTATTTTAACCCAAAGCCATGTGTGTGTGTGTGTGTGTGTATATATATATATATATATATATATATATATATATATATATATATATATACATACATACACACACATGGTTTTGGGTTAAAATAAAAAGGGTCTTAAAGTAAAAAGAATAAAAAGTATATGATTCACTAAATTTATAACTGTGATGCAGTGACTGATGAGTGTCTAAATACTCATCATTTTTGTACTATCTAAACTGCAAAAACATCTGAAAACACTCAAAAATGCATCAAAATGATGAAAATATCACAAAAAAGTGTTTTATGTGTTTTAAATGCAAAAACATCAAAATCTGGTGAAAAACGTATCAAGTTTGCATTATTGGCAGTTTAAGTCCCCCAAGTTTGAAAATTTGTCAAAAATAGTCCCTGGTCATTCCAAAACTTGTAAAATATCACAAAAGGTCCTTAGGGATTCATAAGTTGTCAAAATTAGCCCTTGAAATATAAAATTGCAAAACTGCAACTTAGGTCCCTCAAGTTTTGAAAATCATAAAAATAGTCCTTGGATTTATAAAAAATGGAATTTTATGCATAATGGTCCTTGTACTATTCACATATGGCAGGAATGGTCCTTGTGTTAACTTTGGGAAATGGACAATTTCAAACCTTCAAGATTGGTGGAATTACACAAATGGTCCTTGTGATGTTAAGCTTAAACAAACGGACCCTATTATTAACCAAATCCAATCCAAATCCTTTAACCCGGCTGGCCCAATCCCAAGCCCACTCCCAACCAAACCCAGTCCACCCCGTTTAAATATAAAAAACCCGCCTACACTGTACACTCGTCTCTCCCACCCCTGTAATCCCAAAACCAGTGTGGTTTTTCACCACTTTTCAACCCTCCACCTCACTGCCTAATATCTCCAGCTCATCCCCCCTCCTCTCATTAGCCTACCTTGCATTTAATGCATCCCCACCATTACACTTTCACTGTAGCACTCACATAAACCTGTTTATGCTTTCCAAATCACCCTAAACCCATACCTACTTCCCAACTTGTCCCCCACACCTCCACAATACTCCAAACTTCCTTAATTGATTTAAAACTGTCTCAAGCAACCGTTTATACTTTTGGCGCCAAAAGTAAATTTGATGGCTAGGATACGTTTGACTGAATCAAAGGCCAAGATTGTTGATGGGATTTGATCAGAAGCATGTGGGAGTCTCAAAAAGTCTATAAAGAAAGAGAAAGAAGCAGTGTAGAAGCAGTTAGTGTAATTTTAATTTAAGTTTATGTCGTTTTTATAAAATTTAAATTTCCAGTTCATGTTAAAGCTTCCAAGTACTTTGTAATCTCAGTTCAGTGTAATAAAAACATATTTGCATTTTCAATTTCAGTTAAGGAATTTGAATTAAGTTTATGCCATTTTCACTTTAAAAATTCACAATTTGGTCAAATGATGTTTATGGTTGTTGCTTTAGGCTTATAAGCTTATATAAGCTCATTATATAAGTTTAGAAGCTATTATAACCTTAATAATTCAGTTTAGTGTAAAAACTCAAAAATTCTCAAAAATTCCAAGAAATCAGTGAAAAAATAAAAAGCCTATGAGAAATGATCAAAGCTATGGTGCAGTGTTGATTTTGGAAAGCTTGTTGGTTTAGAGCTTATTGGTAAGCATATAGGAGTGATTCTCAATCCTTGGTTCAGTGTACTGTGCATGAACTCATTTTGTAAGCCTTTTCTATGAAATTTGCATTTCATATTATTAGTAATTTAATCTTGTTAATTCTAGTCTAATACTGTCTAAATATGGTTAATGTAAGTTAATTACTAGGTCACTTGGGTTAAAAACTTGTTTTAGTATATAAAGCTTCAAAACAGTCTACATAACTAGTGTTTGGATTTGCTGATTTATCTGTGCTAGAGATCAGTGGTGTTGTTATTTATTATTGTTCTAAGTCAAAATAGGCTCTAATAACTCAGTCAAAGGATAAAATACAGTACTTATTAGTTAAAAAGTCAATTTCATCTTTAATTTTAACTTATGTGTTCACTGTTAGGAGTTTGAGTTGCTAAAATCAGTTTACATGCTTAAAAGCTATTACCATAAACATAGATAATCTCATTTCAGCTTTTAATATCATGTTCAGTCCATAAAATTGATCACAAGCTCATAAAGGTCAAACTTTCATTTTGTTCAAAAAGTCAAAGAGTGCCCTGTGCACAGTTGTGGTACCCCATTTCACAAGCTCTTAGAGAGCTTATTAATGGCCACTAGCTTATGTGTTTTAGCTTTTTGAGAAGCTCATCTAGCTGACTCAAGGTTCCAAGTTTTATTTTTCCATTTGTAGCTTATTAGGTAGGGTTGCACTCAGCTTATTGTTTTGTCCATTTTGACTCAGTACACTGAGTTCTACTCAGTGGTTTTTCCAGTTTTTTAAAAGCTTCTCAAAAGCTCATTAGTATAAGCCAATCCTTGTAAAATAGTTTTTTAGAGAGCTCAGTTGGTCTACTTGTTGGTCCAAGTTTTTATTTTCATTCCCTAGCTTATTACAGTGCTTAATAAGTAGCTTAAAGGTGCCTAGCAAATTACACAGTGTCCTGTGCAAACAGGTATACTTGTGCTTATTTGAGCTTATTCAGAGCTTATTTGTCAATCCTTAAGCTTAATCAGTTTTCATATTAGCTTATTACCATTATTTAGCTTATTTCCATTTTAAATTTTGCTTTTTGAGTAGCTTATAAGCCAAATAGCTTAAACTTGTGCTTATTCTATATTTTTGCTTACTATTGAGATCTTTAGCTTATTTCAGAGCTTATTAGTACTTTTTATTAAAAGTTGTAGTTAAAGAAAGTGCTTATTACATAGTACTTAATAAGTTTCAAAAAGAAAATCAAAAAAATAAAATGTTTTTGCAAAAAGGTGAGAGGCAGGCTCGAACCTGAGACCTCCACCTTAGGAGAGTGATAGTGGTGTACCTGTATGCCATTGCGCCCTTGGGTCTTTCTTGGTTATAGTTTGCATAATTAAATACATAACCATCTTTGTCTCATATAGCTTATTTGTACTTAATTGCTTATTTACAGCTTATTTAGACTAGCTTTTTCAGTTTTTGTATTTTTTATAAAATTGTATTAGTATTAAGTATTTTATAAAAAAGTTTCAGATTTTTCTCAATAGTTTTAGTATTTTTAAACATTTAATTAGTGTAAAATCTTAATTAATTCATAATAAAAAATATAAAAGTCAAAAAAATATAAATCTTTTTTCTAAAATTTTCTTTTGTCATATAGTACGTAAAAAAATTGTTTTTACACTTGTAGGACTTTTATTTCATAAAATTTACATTTTTGCTTGCGCACTCGCGTAATTTTTAGACATAACGTACGTTTTCATTTTAAATCTAGTTTTTAGATAATTTGAGTTTACGTTTTAGTTAATATAGTTTATTTAAGTTATTTTATTTTATAAAATCACAAAAACATCATTGTAAAAATAGTGATAGCGTTTATTTAATATATTTTAACTTTTTAATTTCTTTTAATTTGCATTTAAGTCGCTGTAATTTATTAATCTTTTCTTTAGGTAATTTTCCATCAATATCCTTACTGATCACTATCCTTAGTGATCATTCTATCATCTGATCAAGTGTTTATACACCAATTCATCCTCCGTGGGACTTAACGACCCAGGAATCCCCTATATTCCTTTGATCTTCATTGTATTAGTGTTTGAGCTGTTTTAAGTTTGTTACGGTTGACCATTCACAAGTGATTAGCTTGTGTAATTAAACTTGACGGTTTAGCACCAATCAGTGACTTATAATGTGATGTAATAATTTTATATATATATATATATATATATATATATATATATATATATATATATGCATGAGAATTTCACATTTACTCGATATAAGTGTTAAAATGTCATATTATTCAATTTACAAGTGAATAATTCATAATGTACAATGACATATGATATATATTAAAAAGATTATAATAGAGAAAATGTCTGAAACACATGCTAAATAATAAATGTTAGTTTATGGACACATTTTATATATGTATGATCGGATTCGAACACGAGACTATGAGATTGCACACTTTGCGTATGAGATTCGATGTTTAATAATTAATATATAAATGTTATATTTAATTATTAATTCACAATAAAATGTATAACGGTCGTTAGTACTTAACAGTAAAAAGACTAACGGTCATTCTTGATTAATCCTTGAGCTCCTTAACAAGCCAAACTTCTCTCCTTCTTCCTCCTTGTACTCATAACCGGTCGAACACCCTACACCTTAGGATTTCGAGTTATTTTGATCATTACAAAGTGTTTGGTTTTGTTATTGTGATTCTAGGAACTAGCATTCGCATCGCATCGCTACCAAAACGTGTGTACAAGACCATATATAAATACTACTTGGATTTTTGGTGTGATCCTACTCGACTTCATATAAGTCGACATATAAATAAACCCTAATTAAGGTTCATAACTTGATTTGATCGTTGTTTACTTGGATTGCTAAAAGGTACGCTTACGATTTATTTTTAGGTAAATTAATTATGAGTATTTGTTTAAATCTTCTGTTGTGCACTCTATGTGATTACATGTTAATAATATACTTGTTATGATTATCTAATTACAACAATAACTAGTAATTACATACAGTAGTACTAGCATGTCATATTTGTAAAGCAAATATAACATAAGATATATTGTTTTTGTCGTTTTTCTTTTGGCTATCTGGAATGATCGACATCAACTTCAGCAATTCAGTTACTGTTTTGAGATGGTATACAGTAGTACTAGCATGTCATATTTGTAAAGCAAAGATAACATAAGATATATTGTTTTTGTCGTTTTTCTTTTGGCTATCTGGAATGATCGACATCAACTTCAGCAATTCAGTTTACTGTTTTGATAGTTTTGATAGTTTTGAGATGGTATATGGATGTTTCAGTTTATGTAAAATATAAAAAATGTGAGTTAGTTACATTTTTTGTGTCCTTGTGGTTTGTTTGTTATTTCATTTTCAGTCCACTTTTCGAAACCTTTGAGGTTCAGTCCAAAATGAAACACCCTTTGCGGGTTTAGTCCAATTTTAACGGTCACCATTAGTTTGACTATGTTTGACCGTTAATAAAGAAGGTATTTTTGTCTCTTCATGTATTATATAAAGAAGGTATTTTTGTCTCTTCATGTATTATATTTCCAAAAATAGTGGGTCTCACAAACCATACGCCAAACACATCCTCAACCCTACTCTTTCTTTATTTCTCAGTTTATTTCCTCTCTCTAAAGAAATTCTCTCCTAACAACCACATCACCACCACCTCCGCAGCTAGCCACAACCGACGGTCGCCTAACCACCGGTCGTCTGACCTAACCCCCCCCCCCCCCCCCAAACATTAACCTTCAATGAATTTTTACAATTTAAAAAGAAAAAACTCAAAAATTATCAAATTTAACAAAAATTAAAAACACTAACCTTACATATTTCATTTCAAATCGCAAAATTGACTTTCGAAATGGTTTAAGGGTTGCAAGTGGTCGGATCTTTACATATTGGTGGTGGCGGTTTCCTGATGGTGGTGGTGGTTTCGTAGTGGTCACAACAATGGGTTTTGTCTTTGAAAATTAAAGTGGGTTTAGAGTGGGTTTTGTTTTGTTTAGGTTGTACTTTGATAGATTGATGGTTTTAATATTGTTCGATATTTTTTGTTTGATTTAACATTAACGAGGGGCTTAGCCTAGTTCTCGGTCCACCACACCAGCCATGTGGCACATGTAATGAAGTATAAATACCCTCTCCTAGCCATGGAGAATGTGTGAAAGTTTGTCATAATTTACACACATTTGTATTGGTTTTTGCTCTCCACCTCTCTCTCTCTCTTTAAGCACGAACCACTCTTCAAAGTGTGAAAAAGAAATCTTGATACCAAATGAGATCCTAAAACAACTTTATATCGTTTTCTATTTTGTATCTTGTCTTTTAATACATTTGTCTAATCAAACTTTATAACCTAAACACTTAAAAATACACTAAAAAATATGTGAACAAGATTTGTACATTTTTGAATTTCAGTTTTTTGTCCTTTCTAGTATAATCCATATACTTATTTCATAGTAACTTTTCGTTTTGCAATAAATTTGTTTGTTAAACTTTATAAGCTTGCACTTTAAAATAATACGTATTCAAAAAACCAACAAAGAAAAGAATAACAAATAATATCATAGTCATAGGGGTATGAATAACCTTCCCCATATCTATTAAAAGATACGTTTAGTTTGGTTTCATTAAATATTATAGATAAGTCTAATTGGTTATTTAAAATAAGTGTCCAGTTTAACTTTTTAAAGTTTTTCTCATTCAATTTTAACCTTAATATTTTTATTTGTATTATATAATAGGGTTTTGGCTATTAAATAGCCACCTGCTTTCTCAAATGTACCGTTATGGTACGTCTACTTTTTTTATTACCCGGATGGTACGTATACTTTTATTTTCGTGTTAATATGGTCAAAAATCATATGTGGCTTGCCAAGTCACTATTACTAATGTTACGTGGAATTTTTTTTTTTTTTTTTTTTTTTTTTGGTTCTTTTTTTTAATTTTATCACCATGCCTTGGCTTGCACATACAATACCGTAACCGACACAACATAATGCATAATCATAACAGAACATTGCAAATAATTCGCCCTGACTTGCACAAACAACATCCAATTCGTGGACGACACAGCCGATTCCTTATTCTTCAAAATAGCACAATACCACAATAGTGTTCCAATCACACCTAATGTTACCGCTGCATTCACAAACAGCATAAACCGAAACCTAACCGATAGCTTGGCACTTTCATTTAGCGGCTAGATACCACATTTAGATTCTAAAACTGCAACTGGTGGTGCGAGTCCCAATACGATTGAGTAAAACACTATGAGAAATGCAACAACACATGATATTTTGAATAAATCGAAATGAGTAAGAAGAAAAATGATTTTATTGAACCGGAAATGAATGTGGTGAGAAGAGGTATGAATGAAGATGATAATGATTTGAAAGTGGATGTGAATGTGAGTGGTTTACCGATGATGGTTTGGTGGGTACTGTAGGTGGTTAAAGCTACTTCGGTGAGGGTGGAGAGGATGACGGCGATGAGTGTGGTTAGGGTTTGGAGAATGGTGGTAACGTCAGTGGAGGTGTGGTGGAGTTGGATGATGATGGTGAGTGGGAGGAAGAGGATAGAGAGGGTGATAAAGTGAACGGAATTGGTGTTGAGGATTCTGACGGCGTTGAGATAACGGTGGTTCACGATGGTGGGAGCTATTGTTGTTGGGATAAAGAGAACATAGGTGAGTAGAAATAAATGGGGGAGACAAGTGAAGGGAATTTGGGTTAGATTTTGCCAATATATGGCCACGTCATTCAAACCCAAGGTTAATAATAGTGACTGGGCAAGCCACGTAGGAGCCACGTAGGATTTTGACTTGACAAATGCACTTTGTGACCATATTAACACGAAAATAAAAGTACACGTACCATCCGGGTAATAAAAAAAGTAGACGTACCATATCGGTACATTTGAGAAAGTAAGTTGCTATTTAATAGCCAAAACCCTATATAATATTTGATGAAAATTATAACTATGAATGCGTTTATATATTTTTGCATAAAGTATTGTATAATACAAATAAAAGCATTTATGGTCAAAGTAGAACAAAAAAAATCCAAAAAGTCAAATTGAACACTTATTTTGGTACGGAGATGGTAACAATTACCGAATTGATCTAGGCGGGTCTAGGGTTCGAATATATTTTTTCTTATTTTCAATTTTTTCAAATTTTACTCAAAATAAAGAAAAAATTTTAAAATAGGCAAGTCAACCCGTCTAGACCCAAACCCGTATTTCTAGAAGATCTGTTTAGACCCAAACTCATCTAAACATGTGACCCGGCCTAACCTGGAACGCATATTTTACTACCTCTATGTGAGATGATGTGCCTCTGAGGTAAAATGGGAAAACAGACGAACATTACATATAGCCTTGCAAGACTCTAGCCAAATATTTGACAAATTAGCCGAGAATCCTGCAAAATTCCTTGCGTGCTACCTCCATACATTGCCAACTAACACAAAATAAAGACACCAAACTAGAGACAACGAAGAAAAAAAAAAAAAAAAAAAAAAAAAAAAAAAAAAAAACTTTGGAAGAACATACTTAAAAAGTTTTATTACTTCATAAGACAAATAAATGACTAATTAACAACACAATATTCAAATGTCATTTTCTGGACCTATATGTAAATTTAGAGAATGAAGTTAATCACATATAGTAAAAGGACTTGGACCTAAAAAAATACAAATATGGTACAACATCTCTATGAATAATGAAATTACAAGTCAAAGACTCAAACCTTATTATTCCATATTCTTTAGCGCTGTTGATGCCTTCTATTTGCTCCATCTCTATTTAATGCTGAAAACTGGTTGCCTCCGCCATGTTGAGGTCGTGATGGCCCTCTACCACCACCCTGATTTCCACGAGGGGCCCACCCTCCTTGATTATTAGTGGCCCCACTGTTGTATCCATAACCACCACCACTGTTATTGTAAGCACCACCCTGTTGCGGATAGTACTGTTGTTGACCTTGATGGGGCCCAAGCGGAGTGTCTCCATGTTGGTATCCTTGCGTTTGAGGATTTGACCTATTACTGTAATTGGTATTTGATGCATACGGTTGATTGTAACTCCGGTCGTAGTTATGTAGAGGATAACCTGATCTAGGTGGTTGATTGTAAGGTCTATTGCTATTCTGGTAAGGTTGGTACGGAGGAGGTGGGCCATGATGTGCGTGTGGGTCATATGCTTGATGATGGTTATTTCTATCTGGCTTTACTTGTAAGCTATTAGTCACAAGTCGGTGTGCAGCTTCTCCAAGCTGTCGGCCAGAAGTGGCTCCATGGGGATTTTGGGTATGGCTATGGTTATGGTTGTTATTATTGTTGTAAGGCCTGTTGTTTCCATTCCTACATCAATAAAGGTTGTGTAAGAAGTTTCTATAAACAAGATAACAAGATGTGAAAAAATATGCAGTGTCCGTTATATGAAACTGATGATTTGTTTGCTGAGATTTAACAATTATCAGATTTAGTGTTTGTAACTGCATTTAATGTATTTTTAGAATGAGTTTCATCTTATAAAAGAATCAAAATTTAATTGAACCTAGCTGTCCAGTTAACGTAACTCTTACGAGTCAAATCACGAGTTAACTATGTTATTTAAGGGTCAAATAATCGCTTTTGAACGATGTGTAACAAAAACCGATTCTATTGGTAAATACTAAAACTACTTGGTTACCACTTTTTACCCTATATTCTGAACACTTTTCATCTACATATCTTATTGTCAACAACTCTACTACTAAGAAGAAAAAAACTGTTTAATAAAAACAAATTTTGAACGTTATATCTATATGAATAAAAATGCCCTCTTGCTCATTTTATCGTAGCTACAAACAATCAGAATTTTCCAAATACTAAAACAAGTAATTATCTAGCTATTATTACTTTCTTATCACAATTTTAAATAATATTATTATATAAATTAAAAAAACAAATTTCAAGCTTTAAATTAGCGTACCTTCCATTCTCCCAAGGTTTCCTTCCAGTATCTTCGTGCCATAAAGCAGGCTCTGGTTGCAAATCATCTACCGTTACAGTCTGTAGCAAAAGAAAGTAAACAAAGGGTCAATACAGGTTTGCATATTTTACCACATAACAAAGAGCTTATTAATCAAATGGCAGAAACATTAGTGTGCCATCCGGTGAAAGCAAAATCTCATCTAAAACCTAAGATTGACACAACCGCCATAAAATTACCTTCTTTGGTATTTTTACTCCAGCAGGTGGTCGGGATATATGCTTATGATAATCCGGAAGCCGGTATATAGCACATCTGAAACACAAAAAAGTAAAAAGTACATAAATAAACCTCAAACATACTGAAAAAAGCAGCCTATCCAATATATAATAGCAATAGGCATTGTTGCTTGTAGCTTACATGACTTGATTGTCCATGATATCATCCATCCCCACAACAGGTGAGCTAAACACTGGAGGACAGGGATCGCCGCCACATAGAGATAGATAACCGTTCATCCCACCACTGCACACAGACCCAAATTAAAGAAAGAAAGAAAAAAAAGGTCAAAATGCATGATTTCAGTTTGAAATCACATAAAAACGAGATCGTAGTGTAGTTGAACAAACATTAAGAGACTAGAAAGTGTAGAATAAAATATAAGGCAGTAACAACTACTCCAGTGATACAAATAACATAGGCATCATAAAATGACACCATGAAGTATAAATAATTAAAACTTGCCAGAATGTAACATACAGACACAGATCAAGAATACACATATGGAATACATGTACTGCTAAAAGAGGATATTTTGACCCATTTACTCTTGAGTAGATCGACTTATAATACTTGGTTAAAGATGAAATAAATCAAATAGGTCAAACGGGTTGCAAGGCGCCCAATATCTGCTTTTAATACTTACAACTTAAACGGTTTATTCAAAGACTTATATTGTTATTCCAAAAGTATTGTTTTGGTAATAATAGATAACGCATTAGATAAGAATAACCCATTTAAAGTGTTTGTAGCCTTGTAGGTCAAGCCAGCCCGGACCATAGTATAAGAATGACCCATTTTAAGCCAGACCTGTTAGACCTGTTACTTGGGCCACATATCTTGCCACCTCTATCGAAACTATGACAAACTTCTATTAGAAAACATTGACATTTTGCTAACATATTAAATCCAGCTTTCCTTCTAACATTACACGATGATAAACTTCATAAATCAAACATACATTCAATTTTGGTTTCTTCATACAAGGGTAAAGATTAACAAAACCAATAGTAATATTAGCATAAGGTTGCTTAAGAACTCATGACCAACATTAGGTGTAAAATGCAAAACGAACCTTGCTGCTGGATCAATTTTTTCCTTCACTTCAACACGTTCATTGGCCGACAATTGCTTGCAACGGTCATTTAGAGAGAATATGTATGGAGATAGTGTGTGCGACAATGCCACAAAAAGCATGTCAGCCATCGTGCTATTTCTGCGAGCCTCTTCTTCCTGTAGAAATCAGAGACAGACGAAGTCAAGAAGAGTCCAGAAAATCATTTTTATCATAGAATTTCAGATGATCATCATACCGTTAAAGTGTTTTCAACTTTTCGCACTTCTTCAAGAAGACGATCTTCATCAATGAAAGGCAGCTTTGCTATTCCCTATTAACAAGCATCAAAGTTTGTCACGAGATACATAACATAAAGGTAGAAACGAGTCGAAACAGGTCGGGATCAAAATGAATAATTTTAATTTATCAAAACGGGTGTGGCAGAATTGTTTGACTCAAAACATTTTGTCCAAAATATTAACTTTATAGATGATAATTAGCCGGTCAAATATCATTGCAAAAACTAGGAAGGTTTTTTGCATTAAAATTGCACTTTGGGCATGTGACCCAATTGATCTGTTAATTTATGAGCAAATCATTTTTATTTAACCCCAATTTCAATATATATATAAAACATAACCTGACAACCAATTAATAATCATATTTTAAAAATGACACTATTAATTAACAATTGAGCAACCCAAAAGACGTCCTACCCAACCAGATGTAGATAACTTAAGGTAACAAAATAAAACACACCTGCCATGCAAACCGCTTGCCATTCATGTCGACTTCAAAATCTGAAACACAGCAAAGAAGGTATTACATGAGTGTAAAAATAACTTTTAAGCAATACAGTGAATGCTTTACTTGGTCAAATAGCTGATTTTACCTGTTGGGTAAAAATCAATAATCGGTGAATTTGGATCCATCATTAGTTTTCTGTATTGCTCAGGAAGAGCATGAGAACTGCAAAAGGAACTCAATTAGAGATTTATAATATGGAAAGAAAGTTGAGAGAAAGAACATGTGAGAGGATCAAACCTTGCAGCAGGAAACACTCCCATCAGCTGATTAAACGGCTTGAATGGTGAACCTAATTCAAAACTGATATCTAGATCTCCAAGGTCCTTAAGATCAGAAGCAAATGGTGCATAATGGTATGGATAAAACCTTTAAAAAAAAAGTTTGACCAATGCAAATCAGTAACAATATTGTTCTAATACACCTCAAGGTACATGCAAAGCAAACTTGAGATCAGAATATAAAATTAAATTAAAACAATTCCAAGGGAAGTTACCACTGCCAGGAACAGACACCTTCATAGTAATAATGCATCACCCAACATAAGCCTTCGGTATATTTAAGAACCTGTGAAAAGTCAAGAACATAAATGTTTAGATTCCTTCTTAGTAGCAATTAACACAGACTATCAGGCAGACGAACTGAAATACAAGTGTCTGATGGTTGTTGTCTTAATAATAAAGCATGCCAAATTTTTTAATCACGTCACTAATCTCCAGCTGCAAAACAAAATAGGAGGCTAAAAAGCCATCTATCCACACATGGTGTTATATATGATTCTTATCTCTTCTGTTAATTTATTTATTCTCCTTCCTTTTTTATTTCTTTTTCTTTTCTTTGCGTGAAAAGAAGTGGAATTATTTGCTTGAAAACGAGTGGAACCTAATAAGGGGTTTGGATTCTTACAACATCTCTCCGTATTTCTTCAAGCTCTTCAGAAGATTTTGCCTCGAACTTCTCTTCATAGTACCTCTCTTTCCACCCTGGCACTCCCAGTTTTATCTGCCAACAATACATCAGAAAAATGCTAAATATAGTGACATGACAATAACTAATACTAGAATAGTAATTATAAAAATGTCAATATTCACAGTTACAAAGTGCATATCTCAATACTTGATTACGACTCTACAAGTCAGCAATTTCACAGAAAATATTTGTACTTATCACATGTATTCAGTCCAAGGCAAAACCATAATTTCTCCGTATTCTATGCTTTATCTAACCTTATCTTCCTCTGGCTGGTCAGAATTGAAAGCATCAGATTTGTCACGAAGTATCCCCTTCAGTTTTGTTTTCAGTTCTTCTTTGTTGTCAAGTACCTGAAAACAAGTAAGACCTTAAATGACAAAGTGTAGTTGGCCATAGAACGATATATCTTGACCCATTTATAAGTATGTGTCAGTGTTACATCTCAAACAGGTTGAAAGTTTCCCTACGTCTATTTTTTATGCCCACAACCTTTTAGATCGTTCTATTCAAATATTTAATTGTTGTTGTGGTAATACTGCTTTTGTAATAACATATATAAAAATTGTTTGTTGGTTTTCAAAAAGAACTTCTCGATGGACAAAGGAAAGTGCTTGTGGGACAAAGCGCCAATCTTTCCGCTTCTATGAAACACATAAAGAAGTTTTCTAGTGCCAAAGCGGCCTTAGATTTGCAGGAAACATACATTATCTTTATCGAGACTGCTCTCGGCTTCAACAATGGCAGCACCAATGGTAGACCCAGATGACACGCGTGCAACTTTATTTGGTCGGGAATGGCTCGACTCGCCATGGGAAACCTTAGGTTGGTATGGTGATGAGGCAGGTCCAGAAGCAAGACGTGATCCCTGAAATCGGCCAACTGGAACTAATGATTCAGGTTCCATTAGTGGTCTAGCATCATCTCCTCTCATTACTTGAGATTTGGCTTGAGCTTTGTCACGTTTTATCCTTTCAGCTTGTCTCTGCACACACAAAAATACAACACGTTAATATGATTTAGCTTTTCAAATATATATATTCTTACAGTAGTTAAAAACTGACAGGCGTTATTAACCTGATGAAGGCGGCCTCTTTTCTGGAAAATTTTATCTTCGTAAGACCCCACAGCCTGAATAAAATGCTCCACTTTACTAAGATCTGGCTGGGATTGGATAAAAAAATAAGCAACAAAAAACATTAAGTACAAAAATACTTCACTGACTAAGAGGTCAAAATTCTAAATAAAAAATATAACAAAAGATAGTCACCTTGCTTCCATTAGTCAGATACCCATTCATGGTTTTAAGTTCCTTCTTATATACAGCTAAAAGTAAATTTATTGCACCCTGAAAAGCAGAACATAAAATCAAAATTTATATAATAATCACATAGATTTATTCAGTAAATGGAACAATAATACAATGATCACTTGTACCTCACGAATTTCCAAAGTGGGCATATGTGGTAAAAAGTCGTTCCCAACAAAGAAACACATGAAGATAAAATCATCAACTATTCGCTCAAAATCGATCTTAAAAGGAAGATGAGGAATTCTCATCTCATACTCCAGGTACTCCCTAAGAGTCCAAATGTTAAGAAACTGGAAAAGCATACACGTGTTAAGAAACAATATGAAAACACAATCATCTATAAAATAAAGAGCCACCCAAGAAATGAAATTAACTAACTGCAAAAGTTTCGTTTGACAGTTACCTGGTATGGCTTCTTAGGGACAATATCAGCATCTCCTTTTTCATCAAATTCCCCTGCTTTTCTCTTTGCTTTTCCTTCACAAGCTGCTGCTAAATGACCCACTTGACCACAAATAAAACACTTGTCTTGTTGTCCAGGAGTAAATACAACCTGAAAAATCACAGCGAAAGAGCATAGATTAGATATTCATTACACACTAAAATTGAACTACTATGATCCCTCTTCCAATAAACTAAACTACCCCGATGTTACACCATGCTAAATAAATGCTGATTTATTTCAACTACACAATGATGGACTGGAATGAATTCTACGAACAAACAAGCCATAGGGAAAACAGCATTGCTTTCAGCATACGAGATATGCCTATATTGCACAAAAGTTATTTATAGTATTATTACCAAATCCATAATTTGATGCTATATGCATTGTCAATAATGCCATAAAATGTCTATTATGACATATGGCCCTCCCTTATTTGGTAGGACAACCAGATATGGGGAAGTAAAAGCACTCATAGTAGATCAGAGGATAAGGTACTAAGAAGAAAAAAAACACCACATGTTTATATGGACTTACAACAATAGTAACCTGTCCTAATTATTTTCTCTTATTCATTATTACAGACAATTATTGGTTTCTCATTTATAATGCATGATAAGTCCATATAAAACTAGCAACTTGTGTTAAACTTTGGGATTAAACAAAAGATAAAGAAAGAATTGGTTTTAGTTGCAGTTAAAAACGAAATCTGTCATTTAAATAAAATTAATAAATGCCACTATGATAATTGTTCTGCGATAACCAACCAACCCCTTTTAACTTCTGGGCAAAATATAGTACATAAACCTTTCCCTTCTTAAGTTTTGGGGCTATACCTCTCTAAGTATTGAAAAGTGAACTTCATGGGTAGCCAACGCCAACATGATCAGATCTGCATCCTGTGATTTAAAACAACCACAAAAGCAAAGAAACAAGCATAACAAATTAAGGGGAAAAACAGAAATACTGAAATACTCAGATGTAAATAATGGAAGTGAGCTGAAAGATAAACAATACCAAACCGTATAAGCAATGACGGGTGTTTGGATCAAAACCAGGAAGATTCCTTTGAAGACGAATATAAGACATTATCTTATGTTCCCCTTCACCAGGAACATTAGCATCAGAAAGGATAACCTTCAGAAAAATTAAGAAGCAACCATGATAAGTTAAAACTGTTTCTTCTGACTTAACCATACTTCCTTGATAAATCATTATTTCTATGTAAAAGCATTACTATCAAAGCTACCTTTATGGGTTTCCATCCTGGATCGTTGTTTAATCTTTGGTGAACATAATACTGAAGAGCAACTGACAGAACTGCCATAAACTCAGTCCCAGGAGTGATAACATTGGAGTCAAAAGTTTGAGATTCTTGTTTAGGAGGAAGCTTTCTGCCTTCTCTCTCAAATTCCTCCCTCAGCCTCTCCTCCTCGGCAGCCTAAAAAGTCAAAGTCAAAGTCAAAAAGATTAATCAACGCAAATCTAAAAGTGAAAAAACCCAGTGCACGGTTAAGGTGCATACCGCATCTGCTGCATCTTTGGCTGCTCTAAACCGCCTAGACCGCTGCTGGTTCATTTTTGCTCTTGGGGCAACACCATCTACACCACATTTTCAGATATGTTAATAATAGCAATGTGTCAAATTCAAAAAGTTGTAAGAAAAATTTTCAATCATACAACCTACCAATAGCCATATAAAGCAGCTTTCTTGGCCGCACCATTACAAAAAGACGATCTATGTAATCAAACATGCATTGAAACACCTCGTTAAAAGAGGTTGGAGAGGGCTGCATACAGGAAAATAATCTAATTTAGCTATTTTCATCATTAATGCTATGTAGATAATATGATACAAAATGCTGCACAAACAAATACAAAACACATACACAACCCAGAAAACAAAATTATTAAAATAAATAATACAGTAGATAGAGTACAATGCTATCAAAAACTTAATAATAGATTTGAGATTGAACTAAAACAACATAGACATTATCAGCAAAGAGTAACACAATGCAGTAAGGCTTGCTTACCTAGCCTGTGAATAGGCAAAACCTAAAAAAGATTTTAAAGATGGTAATTCCCATTTTCAGTTTCACATAGGGACATTAAACCTCAGCTTTCAAAATGTATCGAAACCCCCTAAGACAACTAATAGAACAAACTACACAGCCATATCAAAACTTATATAAACATATGCAAAAAGAACATTTTTTCTATAGGGAACATCAAACCCACAAACTTTTATTCACAGACATAAACAACAGATAAAAAGATTCAAACTTGATATTAAAAAAAAAATAAAAAAATATAAAAAAAATCTTCTACTCTCAATCATAAACATACACATATAGAAAGATAATGATAAACATAAAGATTATCGAAAACATATGCACAAAAGAACATTGTCTTAACTAGAAAACCTAAAACCCGCAAATAAAAACACATCCTTTTGATTCATTAACATAAACCAACACATTATTATCATGGTACATTATAAACCAACATATAAAGCCATATTCAAAAACGATAAACTTATATAAAAATATGAACCAACATAGACACCAATACATTAAAATCATGAAACCCACAAATAAAGAAAGATACTAACCCGGTCTTCAGGATGAAAACAAGGATGAATGATACCATTCATATCAAGATAAAGATTATCATATTCAATTTGATTAGGGTTTGGTTTACTTGTGTCAACAGGTACTTTAATCCCATAAATATCAACAGCTTCTTCTTCAATTACGTCCAATATAACCATTGGGTACTTTTCAGCCAGCCACCGGTAAAACGCCGGAACACCCATTGTTGAGAGAAAGGTGCCGCTTTTGCGTGTTTGTTTGGGGAAACAAAGTACGGAAAGGTTGGTTGTTTTTTTAGGTTGAGTCAATCTATCTATCGTGTCAGGTTAAATACGTAGGACATCAACTATTTTTAACTCCAGCTTTATATAATTTTTATTATTTATTACTATATGATTTTAATATATATACCACATATATAAAGCATAAAACTCATTGTTAAATTGTTAAAAATTCAACGTAGTCTATATTACTTTACTAGTTTATTAGTTTTAGATTCTCGTACACACACGAAGATTTGTGTTAGTACAAAAAGTGTGACGGGTTATGACGAGTGTTTGTGATGTTTGTTGAATTGGGCCAACAATTTCTTGATGGGCGATCTTAAGTGAGAGTAAACCGTTAGTCTTACCGTGATGACGGACCCCACGATTAAGCTCCGGCGTGAGAATAAGTATGCATTCTTGTCAGAGATAACTTGTCAGAGATACACGGGGTTTTGACAAAAAAAAAATTATTTTGTATTAATATTGAATATTTTGTATTTAAAGGTAATTACATATAATTATATACTTATGCACGAGTTTTCCATTATATATTAATATCTATTAGAATTTGTTAAAATAAAATTTTGTAAAAAATTCTCTTAGATAACTCAAGATTTAACTATATTTAGCATACATATATGTTGGTGTTGCTATTTAAATTTCACTATTGATATTATGTTGTACACAAGATGCGCGTTTAGTAACACATAATTAGCGTCGATGAAGTTAAAATATATTCCTTAAAGTTTTAAAAAATAATGTTTTTCTACATATCCTTATATAAATAAATAAGAATTACATAATTCGTTGTTATAAGTACAATCACGTATATTTTTTTCATATTACAGTAACCCGTACTTAAAATTTGATAATTATATTTTCGTTTTCAAAAATTTAGCCGTATTTAATATTCAAATTCGTGTCCACATAATCATACTTTTAAAATAAAATAAATGAGTCCTTACTGAACTTATATAGTAAAAGAAATTTTTTGATATTTATAATCCTAAAACAACATATATATTGTATTTTTAATATATAAAGTATAGGGGGTATAAAGTATAAATGTGAATTTGTTTAATTTATAAAGTTATTATAAAACATTAAAACTTATAATATTACACTTAATCTTATATAATTTTTAAAAATTCAACCACTAAAGTTTTATTAATTACCTCATATTTTTTTAAGTTTTTGTTTTTACAAATATTGTTATAAGTATAATCGCGTATATTTATTTTTATATTAAAGTAACCCGTGCTTACAATTTGATAATTATATTCTCGTTTTCAGTAATTTAGCTGTATTTAAAATGTAAAATCGTGTCCACATAAGGTAAACTTTTAAAAATGAAATAAGTGGGTCCTTATTGAACGCAAAAAGTAAAAAAAATTGATACTTATAATCTTATGCAAATTTATATGTTGTTATTTTAAAACAACATATACATTGTATTTTTTAAGATATAAAGTATAAATGGTATAAAGTATAAGGGGGTATTTGTTTATAATCCAAAGTTATTAAAAAACATGGAGGCTTATAATATTACACTTAACTCTATATAATTTTAAAAAATTCAACCACTAAAGTTTTATTAATTACCTCATCTATTTTTAAGTTTTTGTTTTCACAAATTTGACACCTATATTTTTATGTGTTTTTTCTAACAACCAAAATTTTTCACCAAATTTATTAAAGTTTGACCAAAATCAATTTAATTTTGACTTTTATTAATCAATCACATCACAGGATTTTGCTTACGTGGCGAAATCGAGCTCTCCTATTGGCCCAATTGTTTTTTCAATAAGAATGAATTCTCTCCGATGACCAGACACGATCAAGTTGTCACAGTCGATGACCAAGTTAAAAAAAAGGAAAGTGTGTGTAAATATCGGTTGAAAAAACCACCGATTTTCGTTTTTGGGCAGCCTCGACCTACACCCCACATTGGTCATTTCCAAGTTATTTTGTCGAGAAATCTGATGTGGCACCCGGTGACCTGGGTCACGACTGTGTCCAGCTTTAAAGGTTGACCAAAATCAATTTAATTTTGGCTTTTATTAACCAATCACATCTCACGATTTTGCTTACGTGTGTGCCCCAATAGGCTCACGTATTTCTAACCGTATAACATGCGTATCCGACTCACATATTCGAACATTCCTACCATAAAATTCCCTATATAGGCACTAAAACACATCTTTGGTACATTAAAATACATTCATGTATTATCTAAACCAGCAACTCAATTTATTTATACATTCATACCTTGAGCAGGCGTAGAAAATCCTTCCACGACAATCATGTGTTGATACTTAATCCTCTTCTAAAAAACGTACACAAAAAAATTGCATTACACTTTAGTATGTGCAATAAGATCATAAAACTGCAAAAACCACTAACATGTTGCATTATACTGAGGATAACAACAAAGTTAGTCATAACATCAAATAAGAAAACTTCAGATTAGAACAAAAGAGGTGTTTGGTATGCTTATTAAATGTGCTTATTGGCTTATTCAATTACCATAACATAATAAGTTTATGATAAAGCTATAAGCTTTTTTGAGAAGCTTAGTAAGAAAACCCCGAACTCACAACTAATTTTATCATAGCTTAATGTGTTTATAGTAAAAACACAAATATTAAGCGTAGAACTTTTCAATAAAACATTTATAAAAAAAAAAAAAAAAAAAAAAAAAAAAAATTACTAAAAGTTGGTGTGTATGACAAAAAAGTTAAACCATAAAAAAAGTTACTAAAAACTATCAACTAGATAAGCCATAAGCCAAAGTTCTGTTGAAGTCTCTTTCGGATTATATTCATAAGCAAAAAGAGGTTAACACATAAATCATAAGTACAGAAGAATGGCTGTATCTCACATCCGTGATTACCAACTCAATAACATTATCGCAGTATAGTAACGTAATAACCTGATTAAAAACTATATATTCTTGCTTAATAATTCTCATGTACATATTTTTATTTCTTTACAACGGCCAATTATTACGGGGGTTTTTTTTTTTTATGAAACATCACGTCAATGAATAAAGTTAGGTTATCACCTACGTAGTTTTTCTTTTCTTTTTTTGATTTAGGAGGTGATTGTTATGAAATATGGATTGTAATGCGTGCATTTTTTTTATAATTTAAGGAAAACACCTTCTAAATTAACCAATATATGATTATCTAACACATGTGTTTGTTTGTTTGTTTTTAATAATTAGCTTTGTAAAATATTTTCAGACATGTTGAGGTTGAGGTTGATGTTGTTGTTTAACTTTAACTATTGATATCATGTTGTACAAAATGTGCGAGTTTAGTAGCACATAATGAGCGTTGATGAAGTTAAAATATGCTCCGTAAAGTTTTTAAAATGTTTTTATGGATATAAATTTTAAATAATAATTCACGAGTCGTTGTTATAAGTAGAATCACGTATATTTATTTTCATATCACAGTAACTCGTGCTTACCATTTGATATTTATATTCCCGTTACTACTATTATAAAGTATAGGGGGTATAAAGTGTAAGGGGTTATTTGTTTTTTTTCTAAAGTTATTAAAAAACATGGAAACTTGTAATTTTACACTTAGCTCTATATAATTTATTTAAAATTCAACCACTAAAGTTTTATTAATTACTCCCTCTTTTTTTAAGTTTATGTTTTCATAAATTTGACACCTATATTTTTATGCATTTTTTTTCTTAACCAAATGTCTCCATCAAAATTATTAAGTTTGACCAAAACCAATTTAATTTTGACTTTCTATTGGCCAATCATATTGCTCAATTTTGCCTACGTGGCAAATTCGAGCTCTCCTATTGGTTTAATTTTTTTCTTCAATAAGAAGGGTTTTGCAAAAACGCTCCGAAATGATGTAATTCTTTTATTATATAAAAGATAAGAGTATGTGTGTTATTATGATAGAGAAAAGTTGTGCCTTGTGAGGGGTTTAAAACCCATTTTATAGGTGAGGCTCCCTGTTAGGTTTCTTAACAACTCGCACATAAATGTTAGTGACCGGAGTGGACCCTTGTTGGGCAAGGTCCCGTAATAATCGCTTATGCGGACACAAAAAAACCTTCTGTGGCCAGAGGTTTGGTTCGTTGGGCATTCTGCGTGCGTCTTTGAGTCCGGACCACAACCAATTTTGTTATTGGGCTTATTGTTGATCCAGTACTCGTAGTTGTTTCGTTGTTGGGTATGGGCCCAGTATGTGTGTAACAATTCGCATTTTCAGGTTTTAACTATTCATCCTCGGGTTTTCACTATTCACTATTACTATTTATTTTCACTATTCATTTTTACTATTCACTCTCGAAATTTTTATTTCACATTCTTGTAAGTTAACCTATTTTCATGATTACCCGAGAGTTTGACACTAGTCGGATCATTTTTGCAAATATCTCGAAACCGTGTCTGAGATTTACTTTAAGGTTTAAACGACATTTAGGCATCCCGATATATCCATAAAACATTAAAAACAAGAGAAATATATTTTTTTCACATCTTAGGACATTTTCACAAGATTTAGATTTTTACATTTTCCGGTTTGCGTTTTACGCATTTTACCCGTTTTAAGCCTACGGTTTTAGGTTTTTACGACGATTAAACACCTCGATAATTATCACTAATTTAATATACTAATATAGATTATATTGATAATTTTTAACATATTTATAAGTTTCATATTTTTAGGATACCTGGTTTTAAGTTTCATGACTTAAATGCTTACCGTTAGCGATTACCGGGACCAAAACTCACTCTGTAAAGGCAAGATAAAATTTCAAAACTCTTAACCCCCTTATTTTGCCATAGGTGGAGTTTTTACCTAGTCATCAAGTAAGGTGGCTTGGTTTCAACCATTGATTTCTAGGATGATTACATATGCATAACTTAACCTTAGTTAATTTCTAACCTAATATATAGTTAACTAGTTTTCTTATCCTATAAATACTAAGCTAAAACACATTAAAAACTTGCACCACACCTTCTTAACATCTAACGCCCTAAACCCTAAAGGCATTTCTTATAGATTTAGTAAGAAACTCTTGTGTTCTTGAGAACAAAACTATATTTTGATCTTTTTTCTTGGAAAATTTTAAAAAGAGTTGTTATAATCTTCAAATAACTTCAGGTCTCCAAAACTACTTTTTTATAATCTTCAAATAGCTTTGGGTTTTCAAAAACTTATTAATTTCACGTCGAAGCTCCGCTTATATTCCTTTTTCCTTACAAACAAGTATTCTATATTAAGGTAAATATTTGTAAACTTTAAATACTTATGAACTTTTATTTAATTATATATGCATAATGTATATCAACATCAACCCTCCACACATCGATGAACTAAAGACCATTCTCTTGTGAACATCATTGGAAACCCAAATCAACCAGTAGTAACTAGACAACGCCTTCAGACTGACCGTGAACATTGCATTTATGCACTTACCGTTTGCCAATCTGAACCCAAAAACATTAAAGAAGCAATGACTTATGACAACTGGATTGAATCCATGCAAGAAGAATTTAATCAGTTTAAACGACTTGAAGTATGGGAATTAGTTGAAAAACCAACAGGGGTCTATGTTATTGGTCTTAAATGGATTTGGAAAAACAAGTTGGATGCTGAAGGTACGGTTATCAGAAATAAGTCACGTCTGGTTGCTAAGGGTTATAGACAAGAAGAGGGGATTGACTTCGAGGAATCATTCGCACCAGTTGCTAGACTTGAGTCTGTACGGATTTTTCTAGCATTTCCGGCTCACATGAACATCACGGTCTAACAGATGGATGTCAAAACCGCTTTTCTGAATGGTAAACTGAAGGAAACGGTCTATGTTAGTCAGCCAGAAGGATTTGTTGATTCAGAGTTCCCTAATCACGTCTACAAACTGAACAAGGCTCTCTACGGTCTTAAACAAGCCCCTCGGGCATGGTATGATGAGTTGTCATCCTTTCTCCTATCTCATAAATTTATTAAAGGATCAGTCGACCCAACACTATTTATCCAATATCATGGGGAACACATTTTAATCGTTCAAATCTATGTGGATGACATCATTTTTGGGTCAACACATAAAAAGTACTCAAACGCTTTTTCAAAACTTATGAAAACACATTTTGAAATGTCCATGATGGGTGAACTTACATTTTTTCTAAGACTGCAAGTTCATCAATCCCCCCGTGGTATTTTCCTAAGTCAGTCCAAATATGCTCTTGAAATTTTAAACAAACATGGAATGCTAAGTTGTGATACCTATGCCACACCAATGGTACATACCAAGAAACTCGATGCTGATTTGCATGGGAAATTGGTTGACCCTACCAAATACCGAAGTATTATTGGGTCACTCGTGTATCTAACAACCAGTAGACCTGACATTGTATTTGTTGTTTATCTTTGCTTCCGTTATCAGTCAAGACCAACTGAAACTCACCTCTCTGAGGCTAAAAGAATCATCCGATACATCAAGGGAACCATTAATTTGGGGATCTGGTATCCGAAGGATTTTGGTTTTGAACTAATAGCTTTTTCAGACGCTGATCACGCAGGTTGCTTAGATTCTCGGAAAAGTACCTTAGGTGTTTTGCAATTCCTTGGTGATAAATTGGTGTCATGGCAATCGAAGAAGCATGATTGTACATCGTTGTCCTCAACCGAAGCAGAATATGTGGCCATGTCGGCGTGTTGTGCTCAAGTCATTTGGATGAGAACACAACTCAAAGACTATAGTTACGTATTTGACAGAATTCCGGCGTACTGCGACAATCGAAGTGCTATTGCAATCTCGTGCAACACCGTTCAACATTCGAAGTCCAAGCACATCGATCTTCGATATCATTTCATAAAAGAGCATTTGGAAAATGGTACTGTTGAATTATATTTTGTGGGTACTGAACACCAACTGGCAGACCTTCTCACCAAAGCCTTAGCTCCTGCTAGGTTTACTGAGTTGATCCACCGGATTGGTATGAGGTGTTTGACTCCAGATGAACTGGACGAACTTTTGACACATTCTTAAAACCAGTCAAACACCAAAACCTCTTTTGTAAATATTTTCTCAAAAAAAAAAAAATATATATATATATATATATATATATATATATATATATATATATATATATATATATATATATATATATATATATATATAATCTATAAAATTCAAAAATATTCTTCTATCTAAATTTCTTTTAACATCACAAGTACAAATCTTCCGTCAACACTTTGCTCTTTCAAACAAGTCAATATTTTAACGATCAAATGTTGAGGGGGAGATTGTAAATATTTTCTTTTTCATAAAACCTTGTACTTGCATGTTACCATTAATTCATTGTTTCTTATTAAGTGGTGGATACTTTATCATGTAAACTACCCTCCTCGGACTCAAATGTTTTCAAAATTCATTATTTCAAAAGTCAAAGGGGAGTATTGTCATGTTTCTTGCCTAAATATGTTTTGTGTAACCAAAATGGGAGTTAAAGGATCTTGGTTGGAACCTCTTTGAGGGTAAGGGGCCAAATGTGTCAAGTTTGAAAAATTAATTTTAATAAAATCATTCACCTAACACATTCAATGCACCACTTCATGTGCATTTACTCCTAAACAACCACCAAGATCAAACGGCCCGAATCAAATCTTCAAATCCGTTCAAGCTTTTCATAATCTATAAGTTCTAAACTGTTTTGATCAAGATTATAAACAAGGGTTTCAAAAATTCTTTCAAATCCAATGATTAAAACTCTTTAAAATTGATTTTGAATGCTTGTTCATGCTTATGAATTGGGGTTTTTCGTATAAATGTGTTTGGGTTGAATTGGCTTGTGTTAAAACATTCCTAAATGTGTTCTAAAGCTTTTTCAACCATCCTAAACCACCAAGAATCACTAATTTGCTTGACTCTTAATTTAGGGTTCTTGCGCTCAAATTGGGACTTTTATTTTTCTGTGATGTTTGATGTTATTAATTGAGATAGTGTTAGAACAAGTTCATAAACATATTGTGAATCTTTAATTAACCCAGAAACACATAATGTGTCAAAATTAAAGTTTTAGGGTTTTAGAGTTCATCTCCCATGAATCTTCTGATTCTGTGGTGGAAATATGATTAATCTTGTTCCATTGCACTCATATGACATCTAGGACACTCCATAAACATTCTTGTTTTGATTTGTGTGGCTATATCTCTTACGCGTAGATTAAGGGTTTAGGGTTTGAGAAACTTTACGCCTAAGTCTTTCTGTGTGTATCTGATATGTTCTTGTGCTTGCTTTGTGATCTAAAAGATGTTTGGAATAAACTGTTATCAAGTTTTCATGTTTATATTTAACAGGTAAATTATTCGTAATGACAGAATCTTCATGTGTTCAAACTGTTACGCTTAAGGATTACTTTATGCGTAAAGGTTACGCCTAAGAGAAATCTTACGCGTAACTCTTACGCATAAGAGGTCTACAGTGGATTACGCGTATCTTGAAAAGATATTTGTAAACAAGGCTTGTTACACATAAGCTTTACTCTTACGAGTAAACTGTACGCGTAACATCCAGCTTATTCCTACGCGTAAGTCTAAAGCCTTTGAACTTGTCTTACGCGTAAGAAACTCTTATGCATAAGCTTGGTCTTACGCTTTAGCTTACTCCTACGCATAAGCTCATTTCTTACGCATAAGGATCCTTGTTACACATAACCCACTGTTCACTACATTTTGATTCGTTACGCATATGTTACTTGTTAAATGCTACGCATAAGTCACAAATACCTGATGTTTCATATAAGCTTTCAAAAGTTAATATGTTGTGTGTTAAGTGAAAAATTGGTCTTTGAAATTTCAAAATTAACACGTTCACGTAACTTATCACATCAACTTCAAACAATTGGACAAATGTGACTTAGGACTTGTAACTAACATAAACATGTTACCATCAAACAAGTAATTAGCTAATAAATCAAACTAAAACAAACACATTGTGTTTCCATATGTCTGCCTCTTTGTCTAATGACTTTCATATCACAAAATGGCTGCAAATCAAGCAAACATCAATGCCCCAGCTGAGCTCACGATGGCAAACACATTCCCAGCTGGATGCGACAAAACAATTGGCAAGAACAATCTCCGTGTCGTCTTCAACAACTTCATATGTTCAGAATCATCTTGCAGAATTGCTGTGGTGATCCTTTCACAATATCCATTCAATCACATGCTCACAAAGTCATCCTCAATCTCTGACTTCTTTCTGATGATGAGTATGATTCAATGGATGAAGAATGAAATATTTGTAAGACATTAAAGTAGAAAAGGATGGAATATCATGCTTCAACCTTTCTGGTTAATCAACCCGGTGGGGCAGGAGGGTCAAACAGTAGTCCTCCACTTATGGAAGATCCATTGCAAACAACTCTAACCCCATATGATCCGGTTAATCAACCCGGTAAGGATCAGGGTGTCACTGTCACTACAACTGTTGAAATGAAGCAACCACAACAACAACTAAAACAACCACAAGAAGGAAAGCATGATGAAGATGAGGAAATTTATGACAAAGGAGATTACAATCATGATAAGGATGAAAGAGTCACTGATGATAATTTGGCGGCTAAAGAGGAAATGATGCGAAAAGAGGTAGATGAAGTTGCTAGAGCTGAGGAGGAAAAGTTAAAGAAGGAGACATACAACCTCATTGTTGTCAATCCAACACACAAAACTCAATAGTCTTCTGAACCACCTCTTGACACTTCCACCAAACCCAAATAATCATCTCAATCATCACCTCCATCAACAAAATAATCAACTAAATGAACAACAAAATCTGTTAAGAAGGCAACTCCATCCAATGATTAGACAAATGTTTAAGCAGGTTATCAACACTACACAACAAGCTTCTCAGCCACCACCATCTGATCAACCAAGGGATTCAGAAACCACACCACCAATGGAGAAAACCTGTGATCACTTTACACTGATGGTGAGGATCTTGAGCCCCAACCTGAACCTCAACCGAGATTAAGATCAAGTACATTACTGCACTTCCTATATTCATACGCATCAAATCAAAGAGCGTGTTGAAGATCTCTAACTCGGGGTCGAATCTTACCAAAAACAACTCAATCTCACCAGCCTACTCCTACACTTCAACGGAATCAATTAAGAACCTCAGTACAAAATCGTTCATAAAACAAAGTTTGGGTTTGTCTACCGAAGTGAAAATCATCATACTTGCTTCATGGCTTTCGATGAAATTCACAAGTTCTATGACGCCACCCTGAAGATGGTTCGAGATGGATTGGTTTATCGATTGAAGGACATTGAGTTGGGTACAATTCTGATGAAGAGTTGGAATTTAAAGGATCGCAAGGATGTTCTTCGGTTTTTCTCTAGGATTAATGAAAGGTTGATTCATCGGAATCGGATGCGACGGTTGGAGAGCTATGTGGGAGGAAGACCAAGCTTTCTGATTTAGATATACCAACGTCCTCAGAAGAAGCCGGTCGTGTGTAATCATTGGGTACTCTCTCAACATTCTTGATTGTGATTTTGATTATTTGATATATTCATAATGGCTTGTGCACACATAACAGTGTACAACCCGTACTTGTAATGAAAGGACCCTGTGGTACGCTTCAGTGCCACAATCCTATAAAAGGAGCGAAAGCTTCTTACTTTTGAGTCAAACTTATCAAAATTTTCAATTTTCAAAGTTTTGCTCAAAAGAACAAGTACTTCCCCTTATATTTTCAAAAACCTCAAAAGGTAAATATTACTTGTTGAGGGGGAGTATTTGCTAACTAATCTTTGTTCACAAACTGTTCTTCGTGGAAATCTTCCCACAAAACTCAAAATGGTCATATTAAATATCAAAATTTCATCAAAAATAACATTTATATGCCATTTTTGAGGGGGAGAAAAATTATGTGATACAAATATGTTGAAATTGTGATTGAATCTTCGTGCTAAGACTTAACCCATGAATTGACGAGATCTGAACTGTCATACATCGAAAAGATTTATCTTCCAAGACTCATCTGAGTAGATTTTACCTTTTTGAGAAGCTCTTGATAGACATGAACTTTGACGGGTTTGACAACCTTTTGAGGTTTATCCATACTTTCAAGCTAGTTATTAGAGCTAGTTGTCACCTAAAAGCTGACAATGTAACTCTTTAACTATGCAACATAACCGTGTCTCGCGGGGAATTGTCTATCTTGAGTCGATCAATTCAAAAGTGCGAGCTCTTCCCTCACCGTGCAGATTTCTGTCAAAACACTTAAGCACGTGTTGAGGGGGAGTATTTCTGCTAAATATAAAACTCTCACAGTGGTACAAAATGTTTTACTCACAAACACTTTGAGAGATTTTTCAAGAAGATGGTTTTATGGCAACATAGGTTAGTCATGGAGTAATAAGGTGACTAAGGTTAGGAATAACCGTCCTATGATCCGCCAGAGCCGGAGGGATCTACCCAAGGATACCACCAATAGTTAGAATATTAGAAGTCCTTAGGTATGATTATAAAAAGGAGAAAATAAGAATCGGAGAAAGAAGGAGTTGAAGAATTAAAAAGAAAAGTAATGAAAAGGGTGAAAATAAATAGTCCTCCAGATTATTCAACTTAGAGCAGACACCGGGTTCAATACATATGCTACTGGTTGTCACCAGATGACATCGATATTGAAGATCAAAGTCGTCATGGACCCAGTGACGCATGCACTAAACCTTCTTTGCCACTCAAGTTTCTCTCAACAGAAGCTTGTTTCATTCTCACAGGGAACCCTACGTAAACTACCGGCTTTCTCTTAGAGATTGCTGGTATTGAAGAAGGAGACCCTCTCCCTTGAGTCTAGAGCCACGAGATTCATCAAAAGATCTCTTAGGTACACTTGAACTTTCATCGCTTGTCGTTCATCAATAAGGACGCAAGTGATACATTCTAGAGTCCTTCGCAGATCTTAGCAATCTGCTGAGAACATTTATGAGGGGTTCACAACTGTGATCCTCAGTGATTGAATGGAAACTCGTGCCAGGGTCAACATCAAACAGCTCTGACAGCAGGTCACTTCAGTAACTCCTTGTGGGTTACGCTTAGTGTTATCTCAAACGGTCTACAATCGTGGGGTGATGCTTCGGTGTACCTCAGCGACTCACCTGAACTGTAGGTGTACTTTGGTACATCGTGTTATCCTATTTGAGGGACTCCAGTTCTGGAACAGTCTTTGCGAGAATTAGAGATGTGTTTTCACACTATGCTGTTAACACACTCGAAGTTCGAACTTGTAAGTGCTGGAAATCCCACTAAGGAGATTCCTTTCAAGAATCGAGTCCTGAAAATGTGGGTCATTACTTGAAAGAAGAATGTCAGAAGACGTCAGAGCAACTATTACATCAGCACCAACAACGTTTCAAGATTACTGAAGTTATTAATTACCAACACTTAGGGGGAGATTGTTGGAATCACTCCTAAACTATATTTCAAGTGTTTGTAATCAATATGTAATAGGTTGCTTAATTAGGCTTTTAAGTTATTATTAATGGCAAGGCTTATGTAGAAAGCCCATGAGCCTTGGCCCAAGGCTAATAAGAAGGAAGGGACTAAATGTGTTGCCCTAGCTCCCTTTCCCTATAAATAATGTTGTAAACTCCCATTTGGGAGTTGGTTGTTCACTTTCACATATTACTTACGCATATCCTTTCTCTACTCATACGTGTGTGTGTGATTTGTGTTCATCCAATCTTTCTTCTCTCTATCTCTTACATATTGATGCTTTTGTTACAATATGGTGACCTAACAGTATGTTAGGATCGTATTTATGAAAGATTTGGTGAATCGGGAGGTCTTGGAAGATGGAAGAACACCATCTTCAAGTTAGTGAGAGAAACTAGAGAGAGAAGGAAAACTAGTAGGTGTTTTATTGAAGATGAAAGGGAAAATACACTAAGAGTCTCACCCCTCCATGGAAGTATGGAGGGGTATTTATAGCCTAGCACATACATCTATTACAATATGACATAATAAGTCCATGTGTTTTGGCTAACTAGGATAGATAATGTAATCCCGTAAATGTCGTTCCATTTCTCTGTTAGGAGCGATTCCAACAATCTTCCCCCAATGATACGACATAAGGGATTACTTACAACATTTACTACAAATATAGAAAACAAATAAATAAAGGTCTTCATAAGCTCTTCAAGTGTTGAGGATGATGAAAGTTTACGCTCTTTGTCTTCTTCTTGTACCTCGACTTGAGAACCGTTTTCTTCACTTGTAGGAAAATGATATAATATGCATGAATTGGATTAACTTCCCCCCAAATCATGCTGCATGTCTTTAGCAGCTTCTTCGTACACTTCTTTTTGGCGTAGTAATCAGCTTCCCCCCAAACTGACAACCGTCTTTAGCAGATTCGAAACTTTAATGTAGTGAACATTTCCTCTAACTTTTGAAATTATCAGTACGCAACGGAATTTGTAGATGAACAGTAAACCACACAAGGTAAATCTAACTTATTGCGGAAAATCCGTTCGGGGGTAACATGCAAGAAATCAACAAGATCTTCTCACGTATGTAGATGCTTCACACCAAACAAACCGCGAAAGACGAAATGAAACGACTTCCCCCTGAATGTTGCGGTATATCGGAATAATAATCACCTGTGAATATGCAATTACTCGATAAAATGACCGTGTGTAAGGCATCACAACATCATATTTAGGTAACTTCACACACGATAACTCTGTGAAAGTGAGACGATAACACCAAAGTGAGAAATTTGAACCACAGATCGTCTCATTTCTTCCCCCTGACTAAAGAAATTCATGAAGGGAAACGGGTTTTCGAAAAAAGTCCAAAAACATCAAAGGAAGCAAACACCACCTATACTCTCTTCCCCCCGATGTTTTCAATGAATCAGAATCATACACCACGTATGTTGATGATGAATTGGAGACAGCGAAACCATGTATGTTCAATTAATCGAACAAGTGTGAAGTACCATAAATATCTCGTGAGAATCAACTCCTGATGAAACTTCTCTACTCGTGTATACTCTTCTCAGCTAACTCTTTACCGACCTCATTATCATTCTGACGGCTTTTTGTAGTGACTACTAATGGAGAAAACCCAATATGACAAACTTGAGACTGAAGTAAAATAACCCGAACATGTGGCTTAAACTTGCACTATTGTCAGACGAAGAACCCTTTTTCTTATCACCATCGGAAAAAGGGTAAACTTAAAGTTTCTCAAATTATCCACACCATAGTGTGACACTTGAGCACAACAACGTAACTCCTTAAAAGTGATAGTTATACGCTGTGAGCACAACAACGTAACTCCTTACATCAGGTATAACTAGACAACTCAAGTCTTTGTCATTCGTAACGGTTAAAGCTCGAACAAGGATCTCGAAGAATCATGCATCCAACCAACCCCGATGTCTTCAAAATACTAAGTACACGCACCTGTGAAATCCCACTTCAACCTCAAATAAATAATAGTGAATTCGTGCCGTAGTCACGTCTTGCGGTTAAACGCCCAAATCTAGCCTTTGTTAATGGTTTAAATGAACTTGATAATGGTTTCCCGATCTTGTCAAAATGTATCCCTGTGAAAACTTTTATAACCAAAATACCATTCTTTTTGCCGAACAAGATACCAAAATATTTTACACAATGTATTAAAAATATATTGGATAAAATTTTTCATATTCGGATTCATTTAAAACAGCCCATCTTTTAATCTTATAGCCTTGTAGCCCAAAAGAATTAGGATAGCAAATGTGAAACCTATCCATGAGAGATGAGTCTAACCGGGCCTAGTCCAAGTTTAGGATGTCCAATCGTCAAGCACAACTAAATATTAGATGAAACCCGGTCCAAACACCCTTTGATATAACCGGTATTAAGAGGAAGTAACCCTAATTATTCTCATTTACCAAAACCTAATATCACAATGCGTTTTCTCAGCCTCAAACATAACGCCTACCATCTTATTCTCTCACCTACTTTCTCATCCTCACAGATCTAAACTCTGATCTAATCTCAAACCAAATCAAATCTCATCTCATCTCATCTTCATTAATCCGATCAAATCCAAAACTGAAACAATAGCCCTTCAAGTCGATCATTACAAACAATAACTCTCAACCATACCGTTACCATGATGTCCTTGTTTTCTGCTCCAATCGATTCAAGAAAAAGAAACTTCAAGATTTGATTGTGGGTCAAAGGTAGGTTTTATTTGAAGTAATTGTTATGAACGAACGAATATAGGGAGTAACATACTTGTTATCTCCTTACTCTTTTTAGGATCGGATAAGTAAGTGAAGTATAAGCTTCAAAAATGGATCGATGACGAGTAATTTTTTCGTTTGAATGACCTTCGAGTCTTGATTTATTATTGAGAATCACGAAAAAATTAAACTAAGATCGAATGTAATTATTATATATATATTTTTTGTTTTGTCATTCCCAGACTTGAATGATCTGAGGTTTTGATATCAAAGTGAAGTAAGAGTCATGGATGAGTTTAGTTAGGATTTGAGGTTGGTGTATGGTCTTTGGGCATGGCTGTTGGTGTTTCAAGGCCATCATCAGTCGACTCTTTTGTTATATGTTGTTGGTTTAAGACTAGTGATGGTTAACACTGAAGTCACAACAAAGTTGTTGGTATTAAGGTTTGGTTTTGGTCAAGGTCTAATAGTCATTGTCACTTCTTCTTCTACATTTCTGTGAGGCTTAAGCTTAAAAAGCATTGGTCAGAAAGTCTTAAGCGAAAAAAAAACTTTTAAGCGTAAAGTCTTGGTCGAAGTCTTATGCGTAAACAAGTTATGAGTAATCACAAGTTATGCGTAAGTCAGGTTCCATGTTACGCGTAAGACCTTACGCGTAGGTTTTCTTAGGCGTAAGCAAGGCTACGCTTAAGCAAGGTTTTAGGCGTAAGCCAACAGTCATAGGCGTAAGCCTTACACGTAATACCTTACGAGTAGCTTTCCAAGCTACGCGTAAACAATCTGAAGATCCTTAATCGTAGAACTAGGGTATTGACCCATGTTGACTTTTTTCCGGCGATGTATTCCGACCAAAAAATCCGTCCAGATTCAAGAAACCCAGAAAAAGTATCATTCAAACTTCCATTTGACCCTTTTGACAAGGTATATAGACCATATTGACCAGTTTGACCAATAACATGACCAGTTGACCATATAATATTTTCATGGATATGGTACAAAAACATATTGATAAGTGATATTTGTGACAAAAAACTGATTGGACAGTGATTGACACAAAACAGATACTTGCAAACAGTAATAAACCACAACACCCTTTGAACCAAAAGAAATGCATAAACTTTTATAAAAACTGTTAAGACAATATAATAAAAAACTGTGAAAGATTATGTCCAAAACAGTTTCAAAAAAGTTATAATTTTGACAAGATAACATCACCAAAAAATCAACCATTGATAAAAACCGACCTAGCTCTTGATACCAATGTTAGGTCACCATATCGTAACACAAGCATCAATATGTAAGAAGTAGAGAGAAGAAAGATCGGATGAACACAAATCACACATACACGTGTGAGTAGAGAAAGAATATGCGTAAGTAATATGTGAAAGTGAACAACCAACTCCCAAATGGGAGTTTACAACATTATTTATAGGGGAAGGGAGCTAGGGCAACACATCTAGTCCCTTCCTTCTTATTAGGCTTGGGCCAAGGCTCATGGGCTTTCTACATAAGCCTTGCCATTAATACTAACTAAAAAGCCTAATTAAGCAACCTATTACATATTGATTACAAACACTTGAAATATAGTTTAGGAGTGATTCCAACAATAAACTTTTAATATGTCATATAATCGAGTAAGCAAAATATATGTTTCACATATTAAGTACTACAATAGTAGGGAACTTCATGTGAAGGGCCTCTTCGGGGTAATCGTACTGACGAGTTGTTGGATTTACGAATTAAAGTATTCTAGCTCCTCGTACGTTTACTACATGACCTCTGAATTGTGATGGCCGGAACGGTAGTACAATATATATAAAATATACACGTTTTCACAACTAGACCATTTCTATAAACGATATACACAACTACCATATACAACATCATGATCAATATTACAACTTATATAGGCCCGCTTATAATTTTTTCAAAGTTATTCCAAACCTAAAACGCAATTGATGCAGGTTTTACTGACCAGGTTTTAATATTTATATAGTCTCGTTATACCTATGGTCTACCCTAATGCACTAACGGGCAGTGTACCCGGTCGTGTGTAGTGTAGTATTCAGTAAAACCGAGGTCGTCCCAAGAGCTACGAGGACCGGAAATTAACTTAAGTATATGTCATGATTTTAATTGCTTTTAAGATTGAAATAATAAATTAACTAATAAAACAAGAAAATAAAAGAAAGCAGATAAAGGGAAGAGTTGTGATCAATGAAGGAGAGTGGTGCTAACCTAGTTACTCATCCTAACTAGTAATGTTTACATCTAATTGTTGGATCGATGTACTCTAACCAAACTAACTATATAGCTTGTTAAGGGTTTAATAACCTTGGATAAATCCTAGGTTATTAACAATGAAACACTGAGCAAACTTTATTAAGCATGCAGAATTTACTTAACAAAGCTAAGAAGAATTAACTTTAACTTTCAACGATATTATTAATAACTCTAAATCTTCTTGTTATGCAGATTCTTTAACAACTCTAAGACTCTAATATCGTACTTCTCTAAAACTCTAAAATCACGTCATCTCTAATGCCAACCTAGCGGTCCTTTTATAAGCTTAAGGATAACCCTAGTCGGTTTACAATTTGTAACCTTGTACGACAAGTAATACTATATTAAGCTTAGAACATTCTAGAATTTACACATTAATCCTTAACGTCTTTGCATAGCAGTCCTTTAAGCATGCAGTACTTTGATGAATGAGCAGTACTTTGACATTCTTCATTAGCAGTACTTTGACATCTTCAGCACTTTGAGTCTTCAGTACTTTAACTCTTCATCACTTTGACTTTGTATATCCCAACAATCCTCCCCTAACTTGAATTCTACTTGTTTGATTTCAAGTTCTTTTGTATATTCAGCTTTAACATCTTTGTCTTTAAAGAGGGATTGTGACTTTATCTTCAAATCTTATCTTTGTAGATTCTGTGCTTATATCATCATCATCAAAGTAGTCTTTATATTTGTAATTCTTTTCAGCAACAATCAGCAAGCTCCATCTTCTCAGTTACTCAGCAACATATGACAATTTATACATTAATTCAATTAAGTTTCAGTCTATTCTCATCACTTCCAGGTGTGTAAACTCCTGTGAGAGGTGAATCATTGAAATTTAATGGATTTTGATGTCTCTTTACCAAAGCCATTAACTCTGGAGTAGCCAAATGTTTCGATGTGTAAGACCATGGTACATTGAAAACCATATGATTTTTAGCAAATCATCAGCTATCAACAGATTTGATTTGTCTTTACCAAAAGTTGTACCCTTTTGGACTAGTTAGTTCTTACTACCATGGTGAACTAATTACCATATAAATGGTTTTCCACAGCCTTTACCACAAGCCATTTTCTTGTGGGCTAGCCAACTCTTCACATTTGCTGATATGGTGAGTTGATTACCATACAACTTATTAGCAAGTTGTCAACTATATAACGGATTTGAGATATCTTTACCAGAGCCGTTTGCTCATGGATTAGTCAGTTCTTTTGTAAACATGGTGAACTGATAACCTACTATTATAACCATCTCAAAAACCATTGTTGCTGTTAACTTTTGTTTCAAAATATTCTTTACTTATCAAAAGTTTCTCTTTAAAAAATATTTACTGGTTCAACTGCAAGCAGTACTTTTGATAAAGTACTGTTTGTCCAGCAGTACTTTGAATAAAGTACTTACTTTTCAAAAAAAATATACAATTATAAATCATACCAGTATTTTATGCTTCATCATCAGCCATTTTTGTCCATCTGATAAACAATTTGATGACCATCAGTGCTGTTTCATTCTCCTCTTCCACTTCCATTCCATGATCTAACATTCTTCTCATAAGATCTGATGTGAGAGGATATCTTCTTTCTACTAACATATGGATCATTGTTCCATCTTCTAGCTCCAAAACATGCACTCCAGTTTCATCAAAATATCTCCAGCAATTAATTTCCCATACTTCTTGATTATTCCATATAGCATCAGTACTTGTCTCCTCAGTTTCAAAGATAGTTATGAGGTCTCCAAGTAATACTAAACCAATTCCTTCTGATGGAATATGTTCAAAATACTCTTGTACTAGTTGATACAGATGAAACATATCTTCTCTATTTATCAAGTGCAGTATGTCCCATAATGAGTTAAACACTCTAAAGCTTTCATCTTCTCTATGGAACATAAGATAATTTCCATCTTCTGCATTAACAACTTCGAATGTAACAATCTTTGACTTCTTTTCTGTAACATCTTTAGCCTTAGGATTTTCAAAATCAACAACTCTAATGTAATTTCTCAGCTCATCAACTGTATCTGTTCTCAATTCAACCTTCTTTGATGACTGTTCAGCTTCTGTTGTTCTTTTTCTCTTTAAGCTTCTTTTAGTATCAACCTCCTTTTGCTTATCATCCTTAAAAGAAACAATACTTTCAACTTGCTTCTGATAAGCTTCTCTAACATTTTCGTACAAATCTTTCATCTCAATGTAATTCAACTTTGATAATCCTGTATAACCTTGACCTTTCAAGTAAGCCATCATTGCATTTCTTTCTTTAGCCTTACTCATTGGTCTTCTAGGTAAAACTGGTTTTTCTGAGATAACAGCTTCAGCATTCAATTCATCTTGTAATTTCTTAGCCGCTTCTTTATTATTAGCTTCTTCAATATCAGCTTCATCATCCAATTCAGCTTGTACCTTTTTAGTAGCTTCCTCATTCTTAGCCACTTGAATTGCTCTAATTTCTGCCAAAGTCATCTTTTTCTTCTTCCTTGTTTCCACCAGCTTACCTTTGCCTTTATCTTTTGGATCTATAACTGGTTGAGAAACTTGTGGATGTTCTTTAGTAACACCTGGAATGCTAACACCTCTTGGTTTTGATAAATCGTGCAATATTTCAGCTATAGTTTCATCATCACTTGCAGTATGCACTAATTTTGGTGTATCAACTTCCTCTTGTATAAAAGTAGAAGGACCAGCTTCTTCTTCATGAATAACAGTCGAAGGACCAATCTCTTCTTCAAAATCTAACACCCTTGGTGTTATCCGTTCTTGTCCATGAGAATCTTGAAAACCAGTACTTTGATCAGCAAAACCTTGATCATCAGTACTTTGAACACCAGTTCTTTCAGGCTCAGTACTTAGAATATTAACCTGTACTTCAGTACTTTGAGGTTCATCTTCTTTTTCTTCATGAAATTCAGCATCTTCTTTCAAATTCTCTTGCTCTAAATTCCTCCCCAATTGGACAGAAGAATGCTGTTGAACCTTTTTGCCTATAGAAGCCTTCTTGAAATGTTTTCTTTTCTTCCTTTCAGCCTTGATCCATAATCTGTGATGTGTTACCACAGGTCAGATAGACCGCTTAAGTTTTCGAAACTTGGTCTTCAACTGAGCTATCTGTGCAGCTTGAGCCTCAGTAGTTTTCTTCAATCTGACTAACTCCCGTGTCAGAACATAATTATCCAGCACTAAACCTTCAGGGGGTATAGTAGCTGTGTCTCCTCAGAAGATGATGAGGGAATACGGATATCTGGTTCTAACTCAATAGGTGGAGTATCATGGTGAGATGAGGTAGGTGAAACTGCAGTACCTTCGTTGACATCAGTACCTTGAGAAGCAGTTCCTTGAGATGCAGTACCTTGAGTTGAATCAGTACCTTGAGTTGAATCAGTACCTTCTCTTTCATCACTAGCTGCAACCTCGTCCCTAATAGCTTGAACAATCTCCATCATTGAAGTAGTCAATGGAGTGTTCCTTCCAGTGAACAAATCACTCTTCCTAGCCATGAAGGTGAAAATTTTAGCTGGTTGTACCACAACAGGTAATAGACTTGAAGGCTTTGGTACATCAGCAAGTTGTTTATTCCAGAACACTTGAATAAATCTTGGATACATCAACCAGCGCGATCCATGGGAGATGTGAGAGAGCATTCCATCTAAGATTAGCCTTGAAAAGTTGAACATACGGTTTGTAGCCAATCCTACCAGTGCAGATGCAATGTTTGAACCAAATTGCTCCCAAGAAGTACTTTTAGAGCTGATACAATGAAGAAGAACATGTACTAAGTACTTCCAATGTGGACTAAACAAGGGCTTCTTGAATGTTGTTGTGTCAACCAAAGACCCTTCATATCCAATATCTCGCATTGTATCCCAAATAAGTTGTTTATCAAAACGAACAGCTCCTTCTTCATCATCAAACAATAGATCTTCACGAATTGAAGCTTCATAAACCTTGACTATCCTTCCAGCAACTTTAGCTTGAATATACGATTCATCATTCTCCATATGTGTCCTTGCAGTTGCCCAAAATTGCTGTATCCAGGGCTCAATTATATCAGGTTCCACCAAAAGTGCATAACTGATTGGGGAACCAGTTAAGAAATCAATGATGTCATAGAAGATGACATTGGCCTCTGTTTTATCCAAATTCGCCACCATATTGTGTTTCGAAACTGTATTACGATTTGCCATTGAAGATTTGTTTACAAAGAAAGTGATTCGGTGAATAGTAAATGTGAGAGAGAGAAATATGGAAAAGATTGATATGAATAAAAATGAGAGGGAAAATCGGAAAGTAGTTATTTATAGGTTAGATTTGAAAAATCACAGCCCATAATAACAAAGTTACTGTTAGTGTGTTTTACCCCTCAATATTATTGTTGGAACAGTACGTTAATAAGACAAGCAGTTCTTTCCACGTGTGCAGTACTTTCCAAAGCAGTACTTACAGAGCAGTACTTTCATAGGACAAAACAACAGTACTTTTCCATCTTCTTCTCTATAATAACAAATACTCCATGTGGGCATTGTAGTGCCTCCCCTTAAGCAAAGCACATGACTGCCTAACTAAACTAATCAGTCCTCCCCTTAAATGTAGCTTAATAATTAATCATGCCAATGCTCACCACTAAGTGATTAAATCTTGAAACATCAAATCCTTTGGTGAGTAAATCAGCTACATTATCATCTGTATGCACCTTGACAACATTAATGAGCCTATGGTCATAAGAATCTCTGATGAAGTGATGCCTAATCTGAATGTGCTTGGGCTTGGAATGATAAACTGGATTCTTCACAATGCAAATGGTACTCTCATTATCAATATTGATAGGAGTATTCTTGAAATTGAACCCATAATCCAATAGCTGATTCTGCATCCACAAAACTTGTCCATAACAGCTTGCAGCAGCCACATATTCTGCTTCAGTAGAGGATGTTGCTGCAATTGTTTGCTTCTTACACTGCCATGAAACTAATCTTCTTTCAAGATATTGGCATCCTCCAGTAGTTGATCTTCTGTCATAGTTGTCACCTGCATAATCACTATCTGAAAAAGCTTCCAAGTGAAAATGAGAATCCTTTGGATACCACAACCCTAACTTAGGTTGTTGTTTCAAATAACTGAAAATTCTCTTCACTGCATTCATATGAGAGACCTTAGGTGAGACTTGATATCTTGCACATAAACAAACAGCAAACATGATATCAGGCCTAGATGCAGTTAAGTACATAAGACAGCCAATCATAGATCTGTACAACTTGACTTCAACAGGTTGACCATCTTTATCCTTGCCCAATGAGTTGATAGACTTGATAGGTGTAGTGACTGGCTTCATAGCATCAAAGTTGAACTTCTTAAGTATGTCAGATACATACTTGTCTTGACTTATAAAAATTCCCTCCTTTGACTGTTTAACTTGAAGTCCTAAAAAGAATGTTAACTCACCCATATAACTCATTTGAAATTCATTCTGCATCAGCTGCTCAAACTCCTTAACCATGGACTGTTTGGTAGCTCCAAAGATGATATCATCAACATATACTTGAACCAACATGATATCCTTCTTGTCTCTCTTGATAAACAAAGTCTTGTCAATGGCTCCCCGCCTGTAACCATGTTGTAATAAGAAAGTAGAGAGCCTCTCATACCAAGCTCTAGGTGCTTGATGTAGGCAATAAAGAGCCTTAACCACCTTGTAGACTTTGTTTGGATGTGCAGGATCTTCAAAAACAGGAGGCTGTTTGACATAAACCTCCTCTGTAATAGTTCCATAGAGAAAGGCACTCTTGACATCCATCTGATAAACCTGAAATCCCATATATGATGCAAAAGCAAGGAATATTCGAATTGCTTCAATCCTTGCTACAGGAGCAAATACTTCATCATAATCTACTCCTTCTTCTTGTCTATATCCTTGTGCAACTAACCTTGCCTTGTTCTTGATGACATTCCCTCTTTCATCTCTCTTGACTCTAAAAACCCATCTTGTACCAATGACTTTCTTTCCATCTGGTAGATCACACAATACCCAAACTTCTTGAAGTTTGAATTGAAGAAGTTCTTCTTGCATAGCTTCAACCCAACTCTCTTTAGTTAATGCTTGAGCAATATTCTTGGGTTCTTCTTGAGAGATAAAACAAGTAAATAGGCATGTTTGATGATCCTTATGATTCAGCCTGTTCTGTTTATAGACAAAGCTAAGTAAAGCATTGTGAGGTTTAGAAAAACCCTTAGCTTTATGTCTTGTAAGCACTCCAGAGTTAGAAGGTCCAATGATTTGTCACATATAATACCTCTTACCTTGAGTCTCAATTGGTTTTCAAGCGCTATGATTAGATCATGAATTGCATCAAAAGTATCATCTTTAAATCCCAAGAAAAATATCCAACTAAATCTACTGCAATCATCTGTCACAACCAGACAATACTTCTTCTTGTTTAGACTAATAACAGAAATAGGTCCAAACAAATCCATGTGCAGCAGCTCCAAAGGTTCTCTAATTGTTCTTTCTTCAAGCTTTTTGCATGAATCTTTATGTTGTTTACCCTTCTTACACGCCAAACAGGAGTGATCATTCTTGTAGGTTTTGGTGGGTAAACCTCTAACTAAATTTCCTTTGACCAATTTGTTGATATTCTTGAAATTTACATGGCCCAATCTTCTATGCCACTGATGTGCTTCTTCGAGTGTTGCTTTTGCTACTAAACATGTTGCTCTTTCAGAAGAGCTAAGAGTCCTTATATCAAGACTGTACACATCATTGGTTCTTGGTACTCTCAGTATTACCAAGTTATCATTAATAGGTTTGAATTCAGGGGAAAGAATAAGACATTCCTTGTCAGTGAATAGCACAGGATACTTCTTGTCACAGATCTGAGATACTGACAACAGGTTGAACTTGAGCTCCTTCACATATCTAACATTCTCAAAATCTATGCTCCCTGCCTTGATGGTTCCTTTCCCACTAATTCTACCTCCACTAGCATCATTCCCAAATGCAACTCTTCCTCCACAATATGACTTAAAATCTAACAGAATCTCCTTGTCTCCTGTCATGCTTCCAGAGCAACCATTATCCACAATTAGATGATCTTTAAGCTCCTCTTCTGGGTTTCCCTGCACAAAGATAAAAGAGTTAGTTAATTTTAGGAACCCAAGCCATTACTGACTTGTGTTCCCCTTGTGGAGTTACATACTTAAATTCTTTAAGTATGTAATTTCCATTGTCTTTAAGCACATGATCAATTATCTTTGGTTGTTCCAAAACATGTGTTTGTTTTTCAATAAAAGTCTCTTTTTCAATCAAGTTTTCTTTATTATTATCAACAAAAATCTCTGTTTCACTCTCACTTGTTGAAAGTACTGTTTGTTCCCCATCAATACTTTCCTTCTTAACCCATTTGGTTTTAACGTCTGGTGTAGAATCCCTTGATCTACCTACTTTATTTGAGTTGAAACGCCTTCTTGATTGATAGTAATTAGATCTCCTAGGGTTTCTATTCCAAAAGGTGTTTGGTGAAAACTGAGCAGTACTTTGTGAAAGTACTGGTTTTGGCTTAACAGTACCTTGGAAAGTGTTTGAAGGTACAGGGGATTTTGCAAAAGGTCTTCTCTGGTGAGGGTACCTATAGTCTTGTGAAAAGTTGCTATGGTTAACCCTATGTGAGTGATTCCAGACAGGTTTATTCTCTCTAGGCTTATGGTTGGTAGTTCTGTTCTTTGGGAATTTACTTAGGTACTCTGAGTGAAAGTCACAGTTCTTAATTAAATGGTCAGGACTATAACAAACAAAACACAGTTTTTGAATTGTAATCCCAAAATTGCTTCCTCTATGTGTATGACCAAACCTATCCTGTCGTCTAGGTGAATGATAAGAGTTATGATGACCAAAGTTATCCCTAAAAGGTTTAGCAGTATTTTGAAAAGGTTTTCCTAAAGGTACTACTGAACATGTGGCAGTACTTTGAGTTGAAAGTACTGCTTGACTCTTAACATCATCTGCCTTAGGTGTCTCAGCTGTTTCTTTTGAGGTTTCAGACCTAGATTCACCAGTAAGCTTTTTCCTAAACTCTAGATTGTCTACACCAAAACGAGAAACATCTGGTCTAAGAGGTTGATGACTACCAGTGGGATGAGGGACAACATGATAACCTTTGTCTTTCTTATATTCAGGAGGTGTTTCGCTAAGTGATTCCTCATTACTAGATGTGTCTACATAGTTAATGAGTTCATCATCACTAGTTGTTATATCCTCAAAATCAAGGTCATCCTGATTACTAGGTGGGTTTTGTTCTATGCTACTGAAATCCATACCAAAACCTAGTCCAGTTCTAATGTAAGCTCGTATCTGTTTTTCAACATAACTAACTTGAGAGAGACCAGATTGTCCCCAAGCAGCAAACTTTGCTAGCAATTCATCTCTCTCCTTAGTCAGCTTTTCAATCTCAGAAATCTTACATCCTAACTTCCATTCACTTAATTTTAACTGATAATCCTGTTGTTCATACTTTTCAGCCCAAGCCATTTCATTATTTTCATGTGTTATTATTTTGGCTTCCATAGATTCTAAAGTAATTTGGTAACCAGCTACTTCAGACCTAGCCGTTCTACACTTATCTCTTTCAGTCACATAATCATTAAGCACTTTTCGATAAAAGTCATGACACTTAGAACATACCTTAGAGATAGGAGGTGAACTTGGTGAAGTGGCTACCATAGCAAGCAGAACAGGTTCATCACCATTCTCCGTGCTCCAATCAAGGCTTCTTAGACCATCTCTAGATTCCAAAGCAGCAAATCCAGGTTCCTCATCAAACGCTGTGCTCCAATCAAACTCCTCCATTGCCACCATACAGTAGGTTACTGGTTCATCATCAAACTCAGTACTCCAGTCAACCTCTGATAGATTCTCTTGAGCAACCAAAGCTTTTGATTCAGTAATAGGAATTTCCTTTAGTTCAAGCTTTGGTTTCTCAGTCATCCTGTTTGCCTGATATTTAGCAAACCTGCATTCCCTTGCAAAGTGTCCAATCTTCTGACAGTTAAAGCATTCAATCTTGGATTTGTCAAAAGTGATACCCTGCTTAGGCTTGAAGTCAATGCCTCTTCCTGTTTTCTTCATGAACTTCTTGATTCTAGCAGTGATCATAGCAACTTGCCACCTAATATCAATTTCTTCAAGAGCATCCTCTTCAATCTGTGAAAAATCTTCTTCATAAGTAACAGGTAAGGTAGCTTGCTGTGCAAAGAATGAGCATACGACTTCATCAGAATGGATGGTGCTTGTTGGTGATGATGTGGGATTGGTCATGGTTGTGATAGAATGAGTAGGATAGCCAGTACTTTGAGCAACAGTACTTTGAGTAGAGTAAGCAGTACTTTTAGTAGAAGTACTACCTCTCTTTTCAGAAGACACAAAAGCTATAATGTAAGACTTTGAACTTGTTTGGCCATTCATCTCATGCTCATACACCTTCAGATGGTTGTAGAGATCATCAAAGTCCATAGTGTCCAAACCAGGTTGTCCTCTGATCATAGTAGCAATCACATGCCATGTAGATGGCAAACTCCTTAAGAACTTCAAATTAGCATCTTCAACAGATACCTCTGCCTTGTATAACTCTAGCATGCTGAGGAGATTTTGGAATCTATCATATGCAGCATCAAGACCTTCTCTTTCACCAACAGTGGAAGTTTCAAACTGTTGCTTCAACAGATTTCTGTGCATCTTCTTGGAAGCATCATTACCTCCAAATCTAGTCTTGAGAGCAGCCCATAGTTGCTTGGCATCCTTAGCATCATGGAACTTGAGTAGGTGACCATCAGGAATAGCAGACAGGAGTATGTTGAGAGCCTTCTCTTGATTCCTTATTGTGGCAGCTGGCAAGATGGGTTTAGGTGCTTTAGGTTGTCCAGGTATGTCTACAGGTTCGTCCACAACTTCATTGCCATTGACAATCACATTCCACAGTGCATGGTCTGTGATTGCAATATACTGCCTCATCTTCATGCTCCATAGATCGTATTCTCCTTTTTGATGATTGGTATTCTTAGTGAGGTGATGGATGGTGGTGGTGCAGCTTCAGTCGACATCTTTAGGGTTTTGTTAAGTAGGTTTTTGAGGGTTTCTTCTTAGTCAGAGTTTCCACACAAGCTCTGATACCACTTGTTGGATCGATGTACTCTAACCAAACTAACTATATAGCTTGTTAAGGGTTTAATAACCTTGGATAAATCCTAAGTTATTAACAATGAAACACTGAGCAAACTTTATTAAGTATGCGGAATTTACTTAACAAAGCTAAGAAGAATTAACTTTAACTTTCAACGATATTATTAATAACTCTAAATCTGCTTGTTATGCAGATTCTTTAACAACTCTAAAACTCTAATATCGTACTTCTCTAAAACTCTAAAATCACGTCATCTCTAATGCCAACCTAGGGGTCCTTTTATAGGCTTAAGGATAACCCAAGTCGGTTTACAATTTGTAGCCTTGTACGACAAGTAATACTATATTAAGCTTAGAACATTCTAGAATTTACACATTAATCCTTAACGTCTTTGCATAGCAGTCCTTTAAGCATGCAGTACTTTGATGAATGAGCAGTACTTTGACTTTCTTCATTAGCAGTACTTTGACTTCTTCAGCACTTTGACTCTTCAGTACTTTAACTCTTCAGCACTTTGACTTTCTATATCCCAACACTAATTACTTCCAATTACTTCAGGTGGGGTCAAAGTCGAGAGGACAGCATTTGGTCAATTCACCCTAACCTATCAGTAAAGATGCCACCACTGAAGAAGTCAGGTGTCCCCTCATAAGTCCAGTTGTTCCTGGTCCCCTAAGCTTAGTCATTAAGTTCTGATACATGCTAGACTTATAATAGTGAGTGCCCGGGCGTTAGCAACTTAAAAACTCACCCCCTAATTCTTAAGTTCATCCAAACGGTAGGTGATCAGTTGGTCAAATCACACAAGTAGAAAGGGTCTTCAATTGGTCATATCTTACCCTTCCCGTCTCAGTCTACTCACTTAGGGTCAATTGGTCATATCTCCTAAGCAACTAGCCTCTACCGCCATTCAAAACTACTGAAACAAGGGTAGCTACCAATAAACTAGGCATGCATACACTTAGAAATAATTATACGGAAGCAATGTAAATGCAAACAAAATAATTAAGGAATCATAACTAGGCCAGCACTAGGGTGCTTAGCCAAACATATAGTAAATCATACCAACAAAAATGAATAAATCATGAATTGAATTAAATATAATGTTTGATACAAATTACTTGATGTAGAGCTAATAATGATGATGATTACGAGTGAATTCTTCATTCAAAACTTGCTTCGGACTGCTGGAAAATGCCCTGGAGTGGTGCCCTAATCGACCCCTAGGATAGGGGTGAAGAGAGATACTTAAAAATGCAGATTTAGGGCTGTATTTATAGGCCCCGACATGGTTACGACATAACTTTAAGTGTAAATTACGCCGTAACTAGTTAGGGCGGAACTAATTTTAGAGTTACTCCGTAACTATAGTTTGGGCGTAACTATTTTTATAGTTACTGCATAACTATTAGTTAGGGCGGAACTAATTTTAGAGTTACTCCCTAACCTCTTCAGCTTTTCAAAATAGAAATATTGCAACTTAGGACCTTGAGTTTCTTCATTCCATTGATGGAGACCAACATAAAAACGTGTTAATTGAGCACCAAACTTCGTATGTAGTAATATTACGGCGTAACTAAATCACCGGGTTACACCGTAATTCTTCGTCCGCGTATACTTATCCATTCCTTAATTTCCTTTACGTCGTAACTAAATTCATGTTACGCCGTATCCTTCAAAATAATAATTACGACGTAACCAAAAGAATTGGTTATGCCGTATCCTTCAAAGCATCGTACTTACGCCTTAACATTAGTAACTAGTCACGGCGTAATCTTCATACAAAATACTCAGGCCTTCGTACTGTGGGTTACGACGTATTCAAAAGTACCACTTACGCCGTAACTTGTCTTCAAAATATAATTCTTGGCCTTTTTTCACATCTTTTCCGCTCCAACGCCTCATTTATCCTGAAATGCAATTATGAACGAATATGAACGAATTAAGTACCATATTAATATAAATGAGGCCATAAACACGGGAATTTGTTATATAAAATATCAGGCTAATTTGATGTTATTAAATATCCCCCTACTTCAACTCTACTTGCCCTCAAGTAGACCGTTTAAATAATTCTTAAAAAGATATCTCCCAAGATTAATTGGAAGATATGAATTTAAAAATCACCTAAGATAGAAAATTTCAAATCGAGCACCTCACGAAAAGGAAATTGAAATCATACTATCTCTCATGATTCACGTGTTTACTTTTGGGTGATCACTCAACTGCTCAGTCATGGCGAGTATTCTATCATAGGCTTGGCAAAGATACTAATCTCTACCACTAGAGTCTATAGATGCAGCTATTCTAAAAGGCAATGGGTTGACATAACAAAAAGGCTTGCGGGGTTATTTTGTCATTACTAACGAGCTACGGCGAAGGGGACAAAAACGATGATACATGACAAAATCTATGGCCAAGACACTAATGATTGCTCGCTTCCTCACCTAAGCTCGATTCATGACTAAGGGTAGGTTAAGACATGGGAAAACTTTAATGGGTGTAAATAAAAGACACGAAATAAATAGATTCCTAAGTCCACAGTCACCCCACCACTAGTCACATTCAATCCCATAGCAAAAATCGAGGGTCAAGAGTCAAGGGGTCTTAAATACACGAGTCAATGCATATAAAAGGTAGTGTAGTGCCTCATAATCCATAAACCAGGCAAATAAGGTGCATTAACTCGGCATTCATTGAAAAAAAAGTCTGTGCTATAATTTTTTTTAAAATCTGGGTACTTTTAGCACATAATTTTACCAAAGTCAACCATTTCTATCTCCCATCCCCCCACTTGAAATGTACAATGCCCCTATTGTACGAACACTGATTAAAATTTGAAAGGCGAGATAGAAATGTACGGGTTTCTAATTTTATCCGTAAGACAAAACGGATATGTAACAGTGGCGCCTAGTTGAACAAGGCGAGAATACTAATCATCAATAAACACTTGCTTGCATATATATATATATATATATATATATATATATATATATATATATATATATATATATATATATATATATATATATATATATATATATATATATATATATATATATATATATATATATATATATATATATATATATATTTTTCACTATCTCTCTTTTTTTTTGATGGAAGACAAGGTATACATAAATATGACCGATACGAACATAAAAAGTATCCCCCCACTTGAGATCAACTATAATCTAAACCCGATCTTCCAAAACCCTTTATTCAAAACCCGCGACTTTCACCAGTGGAACCAAAATTAACCAACAGCGCCCGGACCATGGACATATGGAAATTACAGGGTAGGCTAGGCGATAGGTGTAACGAAACAATAATATTGGGTAAACAAAATGAAAGGAAAGGCTCTGAAGGGTGTATCTAGGGGTATCTTGCACTAATGATGAGTGCAACAAAAAGGGTTTAACAAGGGGATTGACTAATCGATGTGAGAAGTCAATATACACAAACATGAATGGATGGGCTATTTGGGTTTAATCCTAAAAATTGCCTTATATCCTAGCTGCACCGATCACACCAAGTTACCTCAGTGTAATGCTCATTATAATGGTCTCGAAAAGATATACAAGGCCAAGTTCTAAAGTCTACTACAGCCACCGGCACACTCATTTTTATGGTGTTATGTATAAGGGGAAAACGGAAAGGCTTATCCTCACACAATGGAAATATAGGGTAGGTGTGCTCAGTCTAGATTAATCCAGTTAAGTAATGAAAAACATGTCAAAAATTTACTAATGAAACACTTTTCATCAGAAACTAGAAAAATAAAGGCAAGTAAAATCAAGTGGGTGTCTATGTCTAATCCCTTCCCCCCACTTGGGTCATACTAAGCACAAAAATGACAGATAAGAAGGGTTAGAATTGAAACAGAAAAATCCCCTGGATTTGCTCGGCATGATCAAGACTCACGAGTAGACGTGTCCCGCTTTGAGATTTATGAGCAAACTTTAATAACCTGAATTCACTTAAGACAACCAAACGCATCATACTAGAAAAACAACAAGAATAAGAAAAAAAAACTAACTCACTTTCGTAGGAATCACGGTTGCATTTAGCATATGCAACAAGCCTTTTAAACCACTTGGTGTCCCAAGCGGACGAGTATAGTCTTGTGAGGGTTTACAGGGAACACACCCACAAAGTTCATTTAAAACTGATACAAGGTTATGGTATGTAAGTCTAAAATGAAAATTTCGTTACAGGAGAGGTTACGGCGTAATCACATAAGTGAGTTACGCCGTAATTAGATAAACCCTGGAGACCTTCGATAATGGATAAGGTTTACGGCGTAACTCAAGGTTATGGTTACGCCGTAACAATTGCACAGAATGGAAATTCCAGACTGATTCCGAATTTTGGTGAGCTTAAACGCCATCCTCCTTGCTCCATTTCCTGCAAAAAATAAATACAAACATACCAAACCCAACTATTCTAATAAATTGGAAAAGAACAGATAGGCATGGGGTGCCTCCAATGAATCGCTTGTTTTTATTCGAGTCACGAGCTTGACTCCACCCTTATTTACTACGTAAAAGGGTGTTCATCCCCTCACTTGAAATCAAGTGTGGGTGAAAATAGCAATAAACACCATGAGGGTGTAAATTTGCTATGGGATGGGGAAATGATAAATTACGATCATACCTAAAAGGAGATGTCATTTCCCTCCATACTTTACCCGTTTTAGTTGATGTCGTTAATGACTGGTTCACCTCGTGACGTGGCTGATTAATAGGCTCGTATGTCTCCTCATTAATCACTGAAGTGTCCAATATCTTGTCCTCTAATTCCTTTGCAAGATCAACTAAAATTGGTTCAGTAGCCGGAGCTACATAACCATCATCGGGTGATGGGACGGGTTGCACGATTTCATTCATAATTTCATCCATAATTTCAGCAACCTGTATAGGAAAACAAGCAAGATTGTTAGTAATAAAAGAAGAGTTAGAAGTGTTACCATTTTGCGTTGTAGTTGATTCCACATTAGCTTGTGGCAATGCGTCATCATCCTGTAAGCTCCATGCTTCCATCTTCTTCAATTGATCATTGCTTGTTTCTTCATTTCTCACAACCTTCAAACGTCCTGGAAATGGGATAGGTGGGACATAAGGTCTGATATAAGGTAAATTACCAGGAACCCGTTCGTTGTTGACTTCTTTCATCTTTCCCACCGTTGCTTTGATAGTTCCAACCACATTCTTTTTACTTTCCAGGACCTTTTGGTTTAATTCTTAAAGCTTAGCCTCCAAGCTTTTCCTCTTAGCGTCAAGGTTTTTTAAATTTAAGTCCGCGCCCTCCTTGAATTTCCTAATCCATTCGTCATTCGAGTCGTGCATCCTTTTTAAATCATCCGAGAATTTCTTGACGGCTTCCTCCAATGACTCAACGTACCTGACCTGCTCAAATTCTTTGAGTTCTTCTCGGAGAGAATGCTCTTGTATAGCATGAATGTTTTCCTTAACCATATTCATATCACATCCAAGTCTATCAAGTTGCTTGGTGATGTCACCAATGTCATCCAAGCCTTTGCTATTTGTTACCCAAGTGGTTGCTCCCTCATACCAATTTCGTGAATGGTCAGCCATCTTTTGAATTGATCTAAGGGCTTGTGCTGGTGGCATCGTAGGGATAGGCCCTTGAGAATCGAGCATTTGGCGGTAAGGGATGTTTAAACCTTTGTTGAAAGTAAGGATCATATTATGGTTGCTGATATCATGCGTTGGGCATCTGTAGAGAAGGTCATTATATCTTTCCCAAGCTTCATCAAGCGTTTCATCCACCACTTGTCTGAAACTCCTTATTTCTTCCATTATCTTGGCAATCTTTGAAGGAGGATAATATCTTCTAATAAATGCTTTCTCCAAAAGATTCCATATATTGATTGATCAAGTAGGAATCCTGTTTATCCATCTTATGGCTGCACCTGTAAGTGTAATTGGAAATACTCTAAGCATTAATGCATATTGAGTCACTCCTGGAGTGTGAAAAAGATCTGTGATCTCTAATACTCTTCGCACATGCAGGTGGGCATCATCATCATCAGTTCCCGCAAAGAGCTTTTGTCTAAGTTCCCTCATGAACTGGCAGTTGATCTCAAAACTGATGTTATCATTCAATTCGGGACATACCACGCCCAATCTTTGGTTACTTTGAGTCAAAGCAATATATTCTTCCAATCTTTGGTTACTTTGAGTCAAAACCTGAAATATCAAAAATAAATAAAAACAGAAAAGAATAGAAAAAGAAAACTAAAAACAAAAATAAAATAAAATAAAGAAAAACTTAAATTAAAATCCTAAATAGCTCCCCGGCAGCGGCGCCAAAAACTTGATGCAGGTTTTACTGACCAGGTTTTAATATTTATATAGTCTCATTATACCTATGGTCTACCCTAATGCACTAACGGGCAGTGTACCCGGTCGTGTGTAGTGTAGTATTTGGTAAAACCGAGGTCATCCCAAGAGCTACGAGGATCGGAAATTAACTTAAGTATATGTCACGATTTTAATTGCTTTTATGATTGAAATAATAAATTAACTAATAAAACAAGAAAATAAAAGAAAGCAGATAAAGGGAAGAGTTATGATCAATGAAGGAGAGTGGTGCTAACCTAGTTACTCATCCTAACTAGTAATGTTTACATCTAATTAATTCCAATTACTTCAGGTGGGGTCAAAGTCAAGAAGACAACATTTGGTCAATTCGCCCTAACCTATCAGCAAAGATGCCACCACTGGAGAAGTCAGGTGTCCCCTCATAAGTCCAGTTGTTCCTGGTCCCCTAAGCCGAGTCATTAAGTTCCGCTACATGCTATACTTATAATAGTGAGTGCCGGGCGTTAGCAACTTAAACACTCACCCCCTAATTCTTAAGTTCATCCAAACGGTAGGTGATCAGTTGGTCAAATCGCACAAGTAAAAAGGGTCGTCAGTTGGTCATATCTTACACTTCCCGTCTCAGTCTACTCACTTAGGGTCAGTTGGTCATATCTCCTAAGCAACTAGCCTCTACCGCCATTCAAAACTACCGAAACAAGGGTAGCTACCAATAAACTATGCATGCATACACTTAGAAATAATTATACGAAAGCAATGTAAACGCAAACAAAATAATTAAGGAATCATAATTATCCAGCACCAGGGTGCTTAGCCAAACATACAGTAAATCATACCAACAAAAATGAATAAATCATGAATTGAATTGAACATAATGTTTGATACAAATTACTTGATGTAGAGCTAATAATGATGATGATTGTGAGTGAATTCTTCCTTCAAAACTGGCTTCGGACTGCTGGAAAATGCCCTGGAGTGGTGCCCTAATCGACCCCTAGGAGAGGGGTGAAGAGAGATACTTAAAAATGCAGATTTAGGGCTGTATTTATAGGCCCCGACATGGTTACGGCGTAACTTTAAGTGTAAATTACGTCGTAACTAGTTAGGGCGGAACTAATTTTAGAGTTACTCCGTAACTATAGTTAGGGCGTAACTATTTTTATAGTTACTGCGTAACTATTAGTTAGGGCGGAACTAATTTTAGAGTTACTCCCTAACCTCTTCAGCTTTTCAAAATAGCAATATTGCAACTTAGGACCTTGATTTTCTTCATTCTATTGATGGAGACCAACATAAAAACGTGTTAATTGAGCACCAAACTTCGTATGTAGTAATATTACGGCGTAACTAAATCACCAGGTTACACCGTAATTATTCGTCCGCGTATACTTATCCATTCCTTAATTTCCTTTACGTCGTAACTAAATTCATGTTACGCCGTATCCTTCAAAATAATAATTATGACGTAACCAAAATAATTGGTTATGCCGTATCCTTCAAAGCATCGTACTTACGCCGTAACATTAGTAATGAGTTACGGTATAATCTTCACACAAAATACTCAGGCCTTCGTACTGCGGGTTACGACGTAATCAAAAGTACCACTTACGTCGTAACTTGTCTTCAAAATATAATTCTTGGCCTTTTCTCACATCTTTTCCGCTCCAACGCCTCATTTATCCTGAAATGCAATTATGAATGAATATGAACGAATTAAGTACCATATTAATACAAATGAGGCCATAAACACGGGAATTTGATATATAAAATATCAGGCTAATTTGATGTTATCAACAATATCATATTTTAGGTTGCACGTAGAGGTTTTCCCGGCTTACCATCGATTCCGTTATACATTTTGATATCATTAGTTCACGGTGAGTTTCATAGCCCCTACTTTTCTACGTTTTGAATTACTTTTGGGGGAGATACATGCTCGATTACAAAAAAATACTTTACTCGCTTGATTTACATACATGACTTGCATTTACATAAATACTTGCATACATACATGATTGTATTAAACTTATTTGCGTTATTCTTGAATGCATTACACTTAATTGCGTTATTCAATTTATGTGACTAGACTTGATACAAACATACATCCTAACATTGAGGTGTTGGAAGGCCATTAATTTGGATACATCCCAACCGTGAGGTGTTGGAAGGCCATTAATTTGGATGCATCCCAACCGTGAGTTGTTGGAAGGCCATTAATTTGGATACGTCCCAACCGTGAGTTGTTGGAAGTCCATTTATTTCGATGATACATGATCGATATACTATTTACATACTCAAAACGTTTATGCTTATAACTACTATGATGAGCGTATATACATATGTGTTACTCATACTATATTTTTACATGTTAAACAAATGCTATGAACTCACCAACCATTGTGTTGATACTCTTTAACATGTTTATCTCAGGTCATAAGGCGATAGCTAGGGTTTGAAGCATAGAGTCGCACGACATATTTTGAAGACTTACGCTTTTATCATTTACCATTCGAAACATTTTGTAAACATTTATATATTATACTTTGGGACCTCATGATTGTAACTTTGATTTCAATTATCGAATGGTAACTTTTCAAAATGTCTCATTTAGAGGTCTTTGGAAAACTAGAAGGGGGGTTGAATAGTTTTACCAATTAAAACTTCCTTTTAAACTATTTAGATCGACTTATGTCAATCTATTTGGTTGTGTGTGTTGGATGTTGATAAACAAGCATATAAAGATATGTAATGAAAAGATAAGAGTAAGAAGCACAAAACCACAACGCGAGTATTTATAGTGGTTCGGCTACAACGACACCTTCCTTGCCCTACTCCACTCCCCGAGTCACCTACTCGAGAGTTTGTAAACACTACACCAATCTCCTTATGGCGGAGAAGCCTTCACAACGTCGCTTAACCTTTTTCCGGTACAAAGCTAAATACCGAGTTCTTTCACACCAAGGCGAACCACACCTAACACAACGTCGCTGATAACGCTACACGCGTCGTTCGGGGTCAAGGAAACTTCCTTTTCTTCGAGCAAGTTTTATAACACCCTAGGCAGTGAACCTAATCGTTGTAGTGTAGTAATTAGGGTAAGCCACGGGTATTGATATCGTTCTCTAGGGGAATAGGAATGCTAGTAAGGAGTTACTACGCTAAGGTTAAGGTTGAGGAAGATTATTTTTTATCTTTTTATGTTTTATGAAATGGAAAGGTACGAATCTCGGGTATTGGATTTGGGGGGTTGGTATTTCTACCGATTACTCTACTATTATCTAATTATCTAAACTAAGGTTGTGGGAGTCTATGTCTAATTAATGTGTGCTCGTATGATAGTTTAAAGATGTGTTTACTTAGGTTGTATTACTCCTTAATTATCTCCTATTGATGGTTGAGTTGTCACGTCTTATTCTTAATTGCGTTGTGTGTCTAAAGTTGTAGGGTATGCGTTTCTCCCTAACTCTTTGAACTTACCAAAGGGTCTCGTCTACAAACCCACTAGGGATGATAAACTCTTACTCTAAGACGCTCTTTGGATGGTTTAGCCTACAACTACTCAGGTAATTATATTCTAAGGTTCACAAAGATGAATCAAGCATTAAGTACACAACGAATGACCTATCGCATTACTAGATCATTGATCAACTAAGATAAGAAACAACCAATCAATATTCAATAATTAAGTTTCATACTTCCTAAGCAAACACACAAATAAATTAGCCGGACATGGAAAACATGCAAGCATACACACAAATAATCAAAGACATAATTGAATTAATGAAGTAAAGACTTATCTTGATGTAAGATAGGGTTTAAAACCCTAAAATACTGTACAAGACACCTTAGGTTCGGTTTTAGGTTTTCACTCCAAAAGACTCTCTTTAAAAACTGAAAAATTCGGATTCTATATATAAGATTACATATGCGACGGCGTCACCTTATGTTTCGTGACGCCGTCGTGTCACCGTCATTAGGGTTTCGTCTTGGCCACGTTAACCTTGCGACGACGCCACCTTATGTCCGTGACGCCGTCCTCTTCAGCTTCTGACGTCGTCTGGATTGCATCTAGGCCGTCTGAGTAGCGACAGCCTACTCTTTCACAACTAGACGTCGTCACTTGAAAATACTAGTTTTGAGTTCTGAACCGTCACAAAAATCTTGGGACGGCGTCGCAATTAGCACCTGACGCCGTCGCCTTCTAATTTCAGCAACTGTGAGTGTCTCGATTTTGACTTTGGCCATTTTCTTCATATATTCGCGCCTTTTCGTCCAAATAAGTGCCATTGCAGCATTTTGCCTTCAAGAGACCTAAAAAGTGAAAAGGAACGATATTAAGCAATAACGGATACAAAAGTGATCAAATAAGGACAAAAACGACCACTCAAAATGGTACCTTTTAAAACCTTATCAAATATCCCTACGCTTGTTATTTGCTTGTCCTCAAGTAAATGTGCTTTTAGCCAATTAATTTATAAGTTAGGGGTCATGAAGCATTAATTCAAAATGGTCCACAACACATATAAGCCCCGCAAAAGTCATAACAAGCACGGAAATTACATACTAGCACCTCACATGGGGTGTTTGGATACTCACATCTCTCTCGGGTGTATATATGAAATATAACAAATAGGAAATGGAAGATAAACACTCATTAACCGGTCCTAGTACATAGATTACCATAGGCTTGAGAATAGATCAAACCTCCATCGCTTTGGCGTAAGCACCTTGGAAAGACTATCAAAGAGGTCTTTTAAAGGGTTGTAATGTTAGGCTTACGGTAGGGAAACAAGGGTTTGGTGGGATAGGCTATTTAGTGGTGGCAAGTCAAAAATCTCAATGTTACATGCATACGAAGAATGGCGTTGCTAAGCCAAGACTCGACACTCTAAACTCTATATAACTGAAATAAACAAACATAAATTAAAAGATAGATGTAGGATGGTAGCCCGTATGATTTTTTTTTCACACTCTATATTTTTTTTCTTTTTCTCTTTTTCTATTTTTTTCGATTTTTTATTTTTTATTTTTTTTATTTTTTATTTTTTTATACACTTTTACTCTACCATCCTCTACGATAATATCAAAATACTAGGGATTTATAGGCATATCCCTACACTTGAGTTTTTATTACTCTAACACTAATTTGACCCGAATTGAAAAGATCAAAACACTTGGGGTACATTATTATGCAAACAAAGGGAATTTGAATTTAATGTTCCCTTCCCGTCATTTCATAAACTTTAACTTTTTCCATGAATCCCAATCGTCCCAAAACTGTATACAAAGGATATGACTCGACTTAGCAACTTATGCAAGCAACTAAATAATTGAACTAAGGGTTTAGGGTGATAACAAACATTTGCACTAAAGGTGAGTGCATAAGGGGTAGGCTAAGGCGATTTGGGTGTATATTTGGGGGTGGGGTGTAGACAATGCTCTTCATTGATATTTCGGAAAAACCGAAACATCACGAGAACTGCGAAAAGGATAGGCTCTGAGGGGTTAACTAGGGGTATCATGTACTAAATATGAGTACAACGCAAAGGGTGTGGGGGAATTACTCAACTGATATGGAAGAAGTAATTATATTACAGGTATCAAACAAGGGTTATCCTAATGCCTCTTATCATTTAGTTATTCCTAACTACACAAGTGTAGCCTCACTTGCGATCTCGGAATGCATCACAAAACAAGTTCTAGAATCTAATATACTACCGGTTCACACTCTAAGCATTGAAGATGAATGCTTTTATTCCTACTAATCTAAGGGCGATCCTCACATTTTGGTGGAATTTGGGTGGTAAAGGGTTTTTTGTGCTAGTCATGCAACTTCCTATCCATGAGACGCTTTTGTTAAGACTAATGGCCCACTCCTATATGTCATAAAAAATTTTAAATTTGGTGCCAAAATTACCCTAACCGACATTTCCTCATGGTTTATTACACAATCACAATTGGACAAAGCAAATAGTCAAGGATAAGCATAGTTTCAAAGTTCCCGTTTTATTTTCCCTCCCTACACTTAAACTGAACATTGTCCCCAATGTTCCCCGAAAGTATCAAAGTTATGATAATGGAAGGTAATTAAAAACGAAAGAAACTAATATTCCCCTGATTAGCTCGGTAGGATCCGTGTAAAGTGGTGGTTAAATCCTTTCCAAGAAGAATTTATGCGTGAAAAGCTCTTTCCAATCTTATGTAACTTCTTCTTGACAAACTAAACCTGCACACTTGAAGAAAACAAACGAAACCTTCGCGTAAAATCGGCGGTAAATATATATATAAGACTCGATTTAAACTAGGATATAATGCTTGTGGAATGGATGTTTACATAATTTCTAAGAAAATTAAGACCTGGAAAATTCCAAAAATTTATAAGTAGCTCAGAAAACGAGAAAAAAGTAATCTGATGTTTTTACTCCTTCCTGACGCCGTCAGGTTGCAATCCTGACGCCGTCAGGTTATCCTGACAAAAACTGGTCTGCGATTTTCTGAAAAAAAAATTCTGGAAAATTTACATCTTTAGAATCTGGAAAAATTTCTGCAAAACATCCATTATGACTCGATACAAGCATTTGACTCGAACAAACAAACATAAATATCTTTTAGTTAATTGTTATTCTCATGTTTACGTTTCTTTTGAAAACGTGTGTAATCCTCCCTACACTTATCCCTTATGTAAAATACCTTTATATGCAATTAAGACGAGGTTAAAAACAAAATAAAGCATTTTTACAAATTTAAACATGAGGATAAACAATTAATAAAAGATATATGACACTAACAAGCAAACAATTAAGCATGGGTTGCCTCCCACGAAGCGCTTTTCTTTATTTAAGAGTCTTGTAGCTAGACTCATAGTCGTGCTCCTACGTTTCCTCACTACCGCTCTCTTGACCCTTTGTTTTCCCTTCATCGAAAGGGTGTAGACGTTGTATGCTCACCGTGTATTCCTTGCCAATACTGTCAATTATGGCGACGGTTTTATCTTTTAAATTGGTCTCCTTAACTGTGAAAGGCCCAAACCATCTTGGTTTGTTTCTTCCTCGTAATGCCCTTATCCGAGATCTATACAAGAGCACTTTTTCTCCCTTTAGAAATTCCTTAGGGTTCTTTTGTACCTTAGGTATTGAGGTGGGATTGCTTCCTAACTTTTTATCGGGTTTCCACAATGTCGCATACAATCCTTGAACCATAAAGTCTCTAAGCCCTTTTTCCCAGTCATTCATCTTCTTCTTAACATTGTTGCCCGGGGCTTTTCGATTTCCACCCGTAATCATTTCCATGATCTTAAGAGGATATCTTGGGATGATGGGTATCCTAGCGTACCCCTTTCCGCTTTTGAGTATCATGATGCCTTCTCCGCATTTGATGGTTGCCTTGGCGGTGGCCAGGAACGGCGTCCCAAGAATGAGGGGTACGTTTTTATCTTCCTCAACATCAATGATCACGAAATCCACCGGATAAACGATGTTAGCCACCTCAATTAGAACATCAACAGCGATTCCTACAGGGTGGACATAAGTATGATTAGCTAAGGAAAGTCTAAGGCCGGTTTTGGCTGGTTTCTCTTTAGTTAACTTATTATAGATTGACAATGGCATTATGTTCACATCGGTCCCTTGATCGGCCAAGGCATTTATATTGTCCATGTCACCGACACTAACTGGTATCACGAAATTCCCTGTGGTGTCTCGTTTTCTTGTTAACGGTTTTTTTATAACCAACTCATACAGAGGTTCCATAGGCAAGGCGTCGTATTCTTCTTCCGTCATTTTTCCTTCAAGAGCTTCCCTAAGAACTTCATTATACCTAAAGTTGTTTACTTGGTTTGCAATGGTTTTCTTGTTAATTTCGTGCTTAAGGTAGTACTCAATGGTCTCAGGTTCATCATTAGGCACAGACTCATCCTTCGTGCTTTCCTCAGTTTTCCACATCTCAGCCCTTGCATTCTCAGGCATAATGGAAACGGCGTTCACAAATGAAGTGGGAGGGCAATCGTTGCTTCTTACGAGCACTTTTTCGGGAACCTTTGTTTTGGTAAATTCAATTACCAAATCCATCATTTCTTTCATTTTTGCTTGCATTTCCTCTCTCTGCCTATAAACCTCCTCTTCAAATCTGGCTAATCTCTCTGTATGAGCTGCCATGTACTCCCTCATTTGATCCTTGAAGCTTGGTGAAAGTGGTATTGGGGAAGTAGAACGGAAGCGCCTTTCGGAACTTGGGTTTTGCTCGCGACTTGGGGATTCCGAAAGAGGTGTGGAGCGGTTGGTGGAGTGGGCGGATTTGACGACCTCTCGAGGAATTTGTATGGGTGCTCTTTTCTGCCTTTCCATAAGATAATCAATTCCTCTCTCGATGGCACTCAATTGCTCTTCGAGTGTATCGGAGGATTCAGAAGGAGTGGATATGGCATTAACCACGTTAATCGGAGTTTCGGGAGATTCACTCCAATCTTCGTAGCTTTGATCGGCAAGCTCCTCTATAATATCCCATGATTTCTCTGCATTAAAGTCGCTGAGTCTTCCACCGGCGGCTCGATCAATGGATCGTCGAGTGATGAAATCGGTATGATCATAGAAGATTTGGATTTGAAGCCAAATATCAATGCCATGGTGTGGAAGTCTACGGAGTAGTTCCTTAAATCGAGTCCATGCTTTCTAAAGAGACTCACCTTGGAGCTGCTGGAATGTCAAGATGTCTCGCCTAAGCTTAGTGGTTCTCCCCGGTGGGAAAAATTGAGCAAGGAAGCGAGAGGTAAGATCATCCCAACTTGAGATGGAGCCGGCGGGAAGTCGCTCAAGCCAATTACTAGCTTGGTCCCGTAGAGAGAATTGGAAGAGACGCAGGCGCGTGGTCTCCCGAGTAGTAGCATCAATGTCGATGGAATCGACAATTTTGAGGAAATCCCTCAGATGCTGATTTGGATCTTCGGAACGAAGTCCATGGAATGCACATCCGTTTTGCACCAACCGGATGGTGTCGGATCGCAGGGACGTAGTTTGGGCTTGGTCGGGAAGCTCAATGGTGTTCCTATAGCCTAGGTGGCTTGGTCTCGAGTATTCACAAAGAGTACGGGCTCTTGGCGGGTCATTTGGTGGTGGGTTGATGAGTGGTGGTTGGTTATCACCTTCCATGATGAAAAGTGATAAGATTACGAACAAAAGTCACGAAGAAGGGGGATAGACTAAGAGAAAGCTAAAAAATGAGAAAAGTTTACTTGATAGGAATCAAGCAAAGAACCTAAACGAGGTGGACTACTAACTAGCTATTCTATTCCCCGGCAGCGGCGCCAAAAACTTGATAACGCTACACGCGTCGTTCGGGGTCAAGGAAACTTCCTTTTCTTCGAGCAAGTTTTATAACACCCTAGGCAGTGAACCTAATCGTTGTAGTGTAGTAATTAGGGTAAGCCACGGGTATTGATATCGTTCTCTAGGGGAATAGGAATGCTAGTAAGGAGTTACTACGCTAAGGTTAAGGTTGAGGAAGATTATTTTTTATCTTTTTATGTTTTATGAAATGGAAAGGTACGAATCTCGGGTATTGGATTTGGGGGGTTGGTATTTCTACCGATTACTCTACTATTATCTAATTATCTAAACTAAGGTTGTGGGAGTCTATGTCTAATTAATGTGTGCTCGTATGATAGTTTAAAGATGTGTTTACTTAGGTTGTATTACTCCTTAATTATCTCCTATTGATGGTTGAGTTGTCACGTCTTATTCTTAATTGCGTTGTGTGTCTAAAGTTGTAGGGTATGCGTTTCTCCCTAACTCTTTGAACTTACCAAAGGGTCTCTTCTACAAACCCACTAGGGATGATAAACTCTTACTCTAAGGCGCTCTTTGGATGGTTTAACTTACAACTACTCAGGTAATTATATTCTAAGGTTCACAAAGATGAATCAAGCATTAAGTACACAACGAATGACCTATCGCATTACTAGATCATTGATCAACTAAGATAAGAAACAACCAATCAATATTCAATAATTAAGTTTCATACTTCCTAAGCAAACACACAAATAAATTAGCCGGACATGGAAAACATGCAAGCATACACACAAATAATCAAAGACATAATTGAATTAATGAAGTAAAGACTTATCTTGATGTAAGATAGGGTTTAAAACCCTAAAATACTGTACAAGACACCTTAGGTTCGGTTTTAGGTTTTCACTCCAAAAGACTCTCTTTAAAAACTGAAAAATTCGGATTCTATATATAAGATTACATATGCGACGGTGTCACCTTATGTTTCGTGACGCCGTCGTGTCGCCGTCATTAGGGTTTCGTCTTGGCCACGTTAACCTTGCGACGGCGTCACCTTATGTCCGTGACGCCGTCCTCTTCAGCTTCTGACGTCGTCTGGATTGCATCTAGGCCGTCTGAGTAGCGACGGCCTACTCTTTCACAACTAGACGTCGTCACTTGAAAATACGAGTTTTGAGTTCTGAACCGTCACAAAATCTTGGGACGGCGTCGCAATTAGCACCTGACGCCGTCGCCTTCTAATTTCAGCAACTGTGAGTGTCTCGATTTTGACTTTGGCCATTTTCTTCATATATTCGCGCCTTTTCGTCCAAATAAGTGCCATTCCAGCATTTTGCCTTCAAGAGACCTAAAAAGTGAAAAGGAACGATATTAAGCAATAACGGATACAAAAGTGATCAAATAAGGACTAAAACGACCCCTCAAAATGGTACCTTTTAAAACCTTATCAGTCGCCTACCCTTTATACGGTGCTAGGCTAACCACCGAGTTCTTTCACACCTTAGGTGAACTACACCTTCACAACGTCGCCTACCCTTTATTAGGTACTAGGCTAAGCACCTAGTTCCATTGCAATGGAGGATCTACTACCACACTACACCAACGACTAATCCCAAAGGAGATCTACTCCTTTACAACATCATCAAGGACATCAATATCCTTGGATCTAATGCTAGTCTATCTAGTACATCGAAACACACCATATCGAATGTACATCTAAGGTACCTTTCACTAATGCCTTTGACTAGATCTACAAGACACCTTTCACTAATGTCTTGTGTCTTCACTTCGAAGCACCTTTCACTAATGCTTCAAGTCTTGACTTCTAAGCACCTTTCACTAATGCTTCTTGTCTTGACTTCTAAGCACCTTTCACAAGTGCTTATCCTATAGACGATTGATACCCTTCACTAATATCTTCATCTTGACACTTGAGACATCTTTCACTAATGTCTTCAACACTACACTTCTTTGAAGAAAGAAAGAGATCATCAACAAGAGGACTTCAATAGCCTTGATGATGAGGAAGCAAGGCAACTCATGGACTTGAGCTTGCTCGACTTCAAAGGTGGTGATTTTGCCTTTAAGAGGAACCTAAAAGATCACACAAAAACAAAACTACAAACATAGATCTCTTGGATCTAAGGTTAGTGAGATTTAACTCAGGGGAGAAAGTATATTGAAAGGGGGTAAGGAATAATGAAGAAATGGCTCACTATTTATAGAGGAAAAATCCTACTGTTTCCCCGGATCCCACGGATCCCTTCCACTTGGGATCCGGCTAGCACAAAGCCAGGGATCCGTGGAACGCTCCTCTTTGCCCATGGGTATTTTTGGTTATGGGTCATGGGTCATGGGTTATGGGTTGATCCATGGTTTTCTTTCTAGATACAATGTATCTTAAGGATACAATGAACTTGGTTAAGTGGTATAAATAAAACCATGGGTTATGGGTCAAAACCATTTGCTAGTTTTTACCTATTTAGTATATACTTGTTTTTACCCATTTTAGTATATACTTGTTTTTACCCATTTTGGTATATACTTAGTTAAGTATATGTTATCCCAATATGTAAACACTAGTTGTTGTACATATGTATATCTTAAGCATAAAATCACTTATAATAGTTTTAGTGTTTTATGTGAAAGCGTAAATGTGTTAGAAAACTATTAGTTCAAACCATTTACGTATTTTATTTGTTTCGCTAAAATGATCTTACTTTTGTTATCGACAAAACATTAGAAGATCGTAAAATATAAATAAACGTTTTTACGGCTTATTTGTATTAACAATCTCCCCCTTTTTGTTGATGACAAAACATAAGATTATTTTAAGGAAAAGCTAAAATTCGTAAAAGTTTGAATTTGTAGTTTTTACTTTCTTCTCCCCCTTTTTGTCGAAACAAAAAGTGTTTGAAAGAAAGCACCACATCGTTTTTAAGAAAAACATGTGAAAGGAAAAAAATAGATAGCAAGTAACGGGAAAGGATCTCGTCGTTACTCCCCCTTGACGAGTCCATCCCTAAGTAAGGGCGTCAAGAAACTAATTCTAATCTAGTTCATTTGCAACTAACTTATGCAAAAGATTACGTCTATGTGACGGGTGTGCTCCCCCTAGATGATTGCAATATTTGCAACGGGAAGTCATGAAATTTAAATCAAAGGTTGAAAGTAATTTTGCAACGTATTGTTTTGACACCAAGCTCCCCCTAGCTTTAGGATGTCAAATTCTTTATGTGTTAATTGAATAACTGCAAAACAAGGGTTAGAAAACAAGTATAATTCACAATTTCCTACAAATGTGATTTAAGTTAGAAAAAAAAACTTTCTGACTTCACGGATCCCACGGTTCCCTCCTAGTAGGGATCCGTCTAGGCAATACTGAGGGATCCGTCTGGCTGATGACTAAAATCAGCAAAGGTGATATAACAAGTAATGTTATCACATAAATGAGATATGAATACATATTCTCAGAAAAATAACAAGTAGCATGTAATTCCATTTAATAAAACAAGAGTTATGATATACATGACTCTAAAAATAAGAAAATAGACAATACATGACTAGGAATTTCTAGACTACCTAACGCTTGATGCTAGGACACCACTAAAATCTTCTAGCTCAAGTTTTGTTTAGGTTTGATCTTGTCGAAACGTTCGAGGAGATGATAGAACATGAAACGTTGGTCTTCTCGTACTTCATGTATCAAACTTTCAACATGTTGACAATGATAGCAATCTTTGTCATGGCTAGGTAGTGGTGGTGGAGGAAAATGGCTTGATGCGAAGGATCAAGTGAAGCGGCTTGCGGAGCTTCAAACGATGGAGGGATTGGTGGAGGTGCATTTGAGAATGCCTCGACCAAGAATGATGGTGGTGGTAAGGAAGTGTCAACTTCCATATGGTCGGGTGGTTGACTTTGATGATTCCTCATAATCCATATAGGATTATATGATGGGGACGGCGAAAAGGAAGCCGGAGCAAGTGTTGACTCAACACCTTGATTTTGAACCATTATTCCTCCTAATGAGGAGAATGTTGTCGGCGGAAGCGGATGAGACGGCCTAGGAGGCAAGTCCTCTAAATTGTAGAGGTGTAGTGATGATAGTGGTGAAGTAAATGAAATATTTCTAGGAACCAATGGTGATGGTTTAGTGGAGATGATATTGTTTGGCCTAGGAGGTATGGTGGTGTTAGGCATAGGTAGTTTTGTGGGTACTATCCTTTTAGGAATTGGTTTGATTTGATGATGAAGGATTCTCTCATTTGTTGGTTTGACGGGGGATGATTCGGTTGAGGAGATTTCGTGTATAACATGAGCCTTTTTCATGGGTGGTTCTTTGGTGGATAAGTTACTACTTGGGGTTTTTCTCATGATGAAATGATTTCAAGAGCTGAAAGTTAGAGTGAGAGTGATGACTATGGAGGTCCTAACAAGGTGGTTTATAAACTAAGAGATTTGGCAAGTGCATTTAAGCTTTAAGCCACTAGGATTCATTGGAATGTGATGATTGACATGCACAAGAGTCAACTTCAGAGGTTGGACTGATCTAGGAACTCATTTAAGGAGTGTTTGAGTTAGGAAGATAAGTTGAAATGATTGTTTTAGCAAGATTTGACCTATACTGTCATCCGGATCCCACAGTTCCTTTCTCAGAGCGATCCGTCTAGGCTAATCCTAGGGATCCGGCTATCAGCAGCTATGAAAGAGTGGAAATGATGTTTCTAAAATCTAAGACCTATAACATCTTGAGTGTTTCAGTCTTCTTAAGTGTCTTAAATGAAGGAGTGCTTAAGTACTTGAAGGTGGTGAGTGATGTAGCTAATGATTGTCTTTATGGAAGGATTTGGAACTTTCATGAGTACCAATGAATGAGCAAGGATGACACTAAAGAAGAGAGTGTCAATTGAAGCTAAATGATCCTAGAGATCAGGTTGTGACTTAGGATTGTGTTTTGGAAAATATCCTAATGGTTTTGAGATGGGAAAACTAGGATTTGATCAACTTTGATCAATTTTGAGCTGAGGTTGATTTATGATCAATTTTGTCATAATCGAAGGATTTCTAACCTAGATGTGATGGATCATGTAAAAAATGAAGTGTGAGTTTTGAGAGCGGAAGAGTGATGGATTAAAAATGATAGATCTATGAACATCTTAGAGTGTGATCTATGTGAGTTGGAATGAGTTGGAAAGATCAACCTATCTTGATAAGGACTTAATCTGCCTTAATACACTGTGTTTAGCTTAGTGTGAGGTGTTCTAAGGATATGTTTGAAATATAATGCTTGCAATTGCAATTTCTGTTTGCCGGATCCCACGGTTCCCTAAAGATAGGGATCCGTCTAGTACAACATTTGGGATCCGTCCATCTGCTAGGCAGAACCTTTACTAAAGGTATGAAATGATCTTGACAATGCATTATATTCCAAGATTAGTTAAAGGAGTTCTAAAATTAAGATATCAAATGTAAGATGTTTTATTTCATGAAGGAAATAGGATTACATTGATAAAGCACGAGTAGAGTGGAATTGATCCTATTTAACTACTACTAGGTTCCTTGAGTGTTTTCGCTAGGAGGATCATCGAATGGTTGATGAGTGTTGACGGATTCAGGAATGAAGAACGTCTTCATGAGGGAAATGTTCAGCGGTTCCATCATCTTGTTCACAAGTACGTACAACGAACTTTGAAATTGAGGATGAAAATACATGACATTATGATAGAGGCGAGTCAAGAACATTCTATAAGGGATGAGTTTATTCTTGGAGCCTTGAAGATTTGCAATTCGCCTTGCGAAGAAGTAGGCGAGATTGTATGGTTGTTGTGTTAGCAAACAGTACAACATGTGAGCACAACAAGCGGGAAGAATATCTCGATTTCCCCTAAGACTCCAAACATTTTCACGTAGAATGAGAGCAAGAGGCTTGTACTCTTCTCGGATATCCCGTGTATGGATAATGTTTGGATTGGAGTAATATGGTCGAGGTTTGCATATTATGCGATTTAAATCTTCCGGAGAGGGTATGTGTGAACAATACGGACTATTTTCTTCACGAAAGTTGAAGAGAGAATCAAGAGACCAATCTTCGGTGAAGGCACATTGTCCATGATTTGGAATCTGGAGAATGTGAGCAAAATGCCCAAGGGTTAAAGTGAACTTTTGGTTTTTGATATAAAACCAAAGAGATAAAGAGCGATCCTCGTTACGAACGAGTTCAACTTGATGGAAGAATTCCATTATGAACCTTGGACATATCTTCTCGTTGATTTCAAGAAGACATTCTAGTCCTATGGTTCAGAAGGAGGTATTGATACCTTCTTCAAATTGTAGAGAGGTGTCTACAATACGTCCTTCATGGAAGTGACGGTTTTCGAGATTATTGAACCCACGAACATGATTGCCAGATGTGTTGGGCTCAAGAGAGATGTTCGGAGTGTAGACGCTAGTGAGTGAAAAATCAAACTCATATTCATGTGTCATAATTAAACCTATAGAAATGATAGGTTAAAGAAAGAACATGTTTGTGACCAACCTACGATAATCTAATGTTTTTACTAGATTTTATTAACAATGGTATTTAACACTTAACTAACTCATGGTTTTGAAATTCTAGTGGATTATTACTTTTAGAAAGATAGTGGTTTTTAATCTTGCATGAAAACTGTTTTTCAGTAGGACGGATCCCACGGTTCCTTTACAAAAGGGATCCGGCTAGTATATCTTCCGGGATCCGTGGATCTGTAGTAACAGACACAGATTTGATAAAAGGTTTTACAGTTTTTATACCACGAGATATGTTTTATCCTACATTTTCTTTTAGCATGCATACATGACCTCTAATGTATCACAAAAATATAAAACATATAAATCAAAAGGAATGATAAACACATAATAGTAACCTAGATAAACTAGATTAATAATATTGCATTTCAATACTAAGGATGATACAAAGGATTGGGTATATGACCCCAATATAGATTAACAACACAAAGTAAATGTCTCTCTATGTGAACTTCATCATAGGGAACACAAGTGCGATGAGTGTTAGGGCGATGAGCACGAGTGCGATGTAAACCATGTTGATGACGGATCTTCTTGATTTCGATTGAGATGGAATGAGGAGGAAGATGAAGTTTTTGAATGAGAGGAAATTTTTGAAATTGGAAGATTTGAAAAAGTGAGGGTTTGATAAAGTGGTCGACGGTGGGAGTTTTTATGGGAAGGAGGAATTTTTGAAATTCGTGTTTTGTTTTATTGGATTAAAAGAAACAAAACATAAGTTTTATATACCACGACTTTATATGAGAAATAAAACACGTATGTGAGAAAAAAGGCTTCCTAATGAAGCTTCAAGTAAAACATGTAATTGGCACAAAAGATAATCATATAAATACCTAACTAGGTATACTTAATTATCAAGCAAAGTAAAAAGAAAATCATACCTTTAGCGCACTTAGGAATGTCTTTACAAATGACACAGCAAATGTCACTTAGACTATTCCCGCTCCTTTGCGTTTAAGATACCTTCTTAAGGAAGGTATTCTTGTTACCAAGCAACTCCTAAAGCTTGGTGGGTATGAGCTTTGACTAATCAACTTGACAAGGAAGATTAGTGCAATAATAAAAAATAAATAAGAAAAAATGTTGTTATCAAATCAACATCCAAACATATAGTTTTAAAAGACATGGTGTTTGTTTTTATGAAAAACCTTCTTTGTAGTTTTCAATTAACCATGGATCGTATCAAGTTTTTAAAATACAATATACTTAAAGAAAATTGGTAACGAAGCTCTGATGCCAATTGTGGAAAACTAGAAGGGGGGGGGGGTTGAATAGTTTTACCAATTAAAACTTCCTTTTAAACTATTTAGATCGACTTATGTCAATCTATTTGGCTGTGTGTGTTGGATGTTGATAAACAAGCATATAAAGATATGTAATGAAAAGATAAGAGTAAGAAGCACAAAACCACAACGCGAGTATTTATAGTGGTTCGGCTACAAGGACACCTTCCTTGCCCTACTCCACTCCCCGAGTCACCTACTCGAGAGTTTGTAAACACTACACCAATCTCCTTATGGCGGAGAAGCCTTCACAACGTCGCTTAACCTTTTTCCGGTACAAAGCTAAATACCGAGTTCTTTCACACCAAGGCAAACCACACTTAACACAACGTCGCCTACCCTTTATACGGTGCTAGGCTAACCACCGAGTTCTTTCACACCTTAGGTGAACTACACCTTCACAACGTCGCCTACCCTTTACTAGGTACTAGGCTAAGCACCTAGTTCCATTGCAATGGAGGAACTACTACCACACTACACCAACGACTAATCCCAAAGGAGATCTACTCCTTTACAACATCATCAAGGACATCAATATCCTTGGATCTAATGCTAGTCTATCTAGTACATCGAAACACACCATATCGAATGTACATCTAAGGCACCTTTCACTAATGCCTTTGACTAGATCTACAAGACACCTTTCACTAATGTCTTGTGTCTTCACTTCGAAGCACCTTTCACTAATGCTTCAAGTCTTGACTTCTAAGCACCTTTCACTAATGCTTCTTGTCTTGAATTCTAAGCACCTTTCACAAGTGCTTATCCTATAGACGATTGATACCCTTCACTAATATCTTCGTCTTGACACTTGAGACATCTTTCACTAATGTCTTCAATACTACACTTCTTTGAAGAAAGAAAAAGATCATCAACAAGAGGACTTCAATAGCCTTGATGATGAGGAAGCAAGGCAACTCATGGACTTGAGCTTGCTCGACTTCGAAGGTGGTGATCTTGCCTTTAAGAGGAACCTAAAAGATCACACAAAAACAAAACTACAAACATAGATCTCTTGGATCTAAGGTTAGTGAGATTTAACTCAGGGGAGAAAGTATATTGAAAGGGGGTAAGGAATAATGAAGAAATGGCTCACTATTTATAGAGGAAAAATCCTACTGTTTCCCCGGATCCCACGGATCCCTTCCACTAGGGATCCGGCTAGCACAAAGCCAGGGACCCGTGGAACGCTCCTCTTTGCCCATGGGTATTTTTGGTTATGGGTCATGGGTCATGGGTTATGGGTTGATCCATGGTTTTCTTTCTAGATACAATGTATCTTAAGGATACAATGAACTTGGTTAAGTGGTATAAATAAAACCATGGGTTATGGGTCAAAACCATTTGCTAGTTTTTACCTATTTAGTATATACTTGTTTTTACCCATTTTAGTATATACTTGTTTTTACCCATTTTGGTATATACTTAGTTAAGTATATGTTATCCCAATATGTAAACACTAGTTGTTGTACATATGTATATCTTAAGCATAAAATCACTTATACTAGTTTTAGTGTTTTATGTGAAAGCGTAAATGTGTTAGAAAACTATTAGTTCAAACCATTTACGTATTTTATTTGTTTCGTTAAAATGATCTTACTTTTGTTATCGACAAAACATTAGAAGATCGTAAAATATAAATAAACGTTTTTACGGCTTATTTGTATTAACAAGGTCGTTTTCTATAACTTGTACTTTATATTATGAAGTAGCACCCTAGTGATTTGGAGGTGTTACAGATTGGTATCAGAGAACTGGTTATAGAGAACTAGGTTGCGTGTCTTACCTAGGCTATAAATGCTTTATATGTTAAGACTCTCCTCTCTATTTGCCTTACACACACACTTCGTGCGCATATGCTTTTTGTTAGTTGTTTGTTTAGATCTATGCTGTTGGATGATATGACTTTAGTATTAATAAAGTAACCCCGGAATTTAGTCAAGTCATTACAAATATGGAGTTCAGTAATAACTAATTATTTAACTTGATCTTTGGACAGTTCTTGTTTGATGAGACATGAGAGTTGAGTTAAATAATATTATTACTTAGCTTTAGGGATTGATGACTTGGTTATTTTACTATCTATCTTAGAAAGTGAGTTTTATGTTGAGAAATCTTAAGTAGGATGATTTATAATCTCCTTATTTGAATGGATTGGAACGCCTCTTTATTCAAATAAAGAAATTATAAACCACCGAACATAAGTTTATAACCTATTACTTACATAAATTTGGACGCTTCTTTATGTAAGTAATGAATTATAAATGAGTGGGCTTATTTGTATCCGATACGACTCCTTAACCACAATTAGATGAATCAGAGTAAACCCCATTGTTTTAGAGATTCCGAAACCATGCCTTTTTTTAAGCACACCGTAAGTAGTTAACATCAACAGAACTTCGGGACGAAGTTCCCTTAAGGGGTAACTGTAACAATTCACATTTTCAGGTTTTAACTATTCTCCTCGGGTTTTCGCTATTCACTATTACTATTCATTTTCACTATTCATTTTTACTATTCACTTTCACTATTCACTCTCGAAATTTTTATTTCATATTCTTGTAAGTTAACCTATTTTCATGATAACCCAAGAGTTTGACACTCGTCGGATCATTTTTGGAAATATCACGAAATCGTGTCTGAGATTTACTTTAAGGTTTAAACGATATTTAGGCATCCCGATATATCCATAAAACATTAAAAACAAGAGAAATATATTTTTTTCACATCTTAGGACATTTTCACAAGATTTAGATTTTTACATTTTCCGATTTTGCTTTTTAAGCATTTTACGCGTTTTAAGCCTACGGTTTTACACTAGTATAAAAACGGGATTTGGTCACACATGGGCGAAATGGAACGGCCACATATTCGCATATTTGTGTGGCTGAAGGTACGAAAATTGACAACATTTACTAATTAGTCACACATGAAAATTTTGATTGTGTGACCATTAGAACTGTATTGCCACACAATCGAGCATTGTGTGGCTAAAGGTAACTGGTAATTTTGTTTCTGATCATTTAGCCACATATGAATTTGGAACACGTGACAAATACAAGTAACCTTGATGCATTAGTCACATGAAGTAATTTTTTGTGTGTCTAAATCATAGAGTCAAGTTTTGTCACACATTATTTAAGGGACATGTTTTGCTAATTATTTAGCCACATCTGAAATTGAAACGCGTGACAAATGAAAAGGAAGGTTGAAGCATTAGTCACGATATACATATAAACAGTGACAAATATATGTCACACACTTGAACAATGTGACCAAATGGCATATATGGTCACACTAAACGTTTTGTCACACATTCGTTAAGTGTAGCCAAAATCCAGTACATATGGTCACGTAAGTTAATATGTGTGTTTAAAGTTCAGTTTGTGTTAGCTTGCCAAAAGCTAATGTATTCAGTCACATTTACTACTAACAATGTGACCAAAAATGCCATATATGGTCACACTAAACGTTTTGTCATACATTATTTAAGTGTAGCCAAAATCCAGTACATATGGTCACGTAACTTAATATGTGTTTTGAAAGTTTATTTTGTGTTAGATTGGCAAAAGATAATTTGTATAGTCACATTTACTTCTAGCACGATCATGTGACTATATGCCTTTACAATAGCAACAACATATAAAAAATGTGTGACTAAATTATGTTCATGTGGCCATTAGATGATCAATAGTCACACAAAATACACATTTCTTCACTTTAAATACCATATGGTTACACTTATTAACACTTTTAGCCACTTTATGATTAATTGTATGTGACTAAATACCCAAAACAAACATGCTTTGTGTGACTAAATGTTAGAAAAGGCCACACAAACATAAAATTCATGTGGCCATTGGATGATCAATAGCCACACAAAATACACGTTTCTTCACTTTAAACACCATATGGTCACACTTATTAACACTTTTAGCCACTTTATGATTAATTGTATGTGACTAAATACCCAAAAGAAACATGCTTTATGTGACTAAATGTTAAAAAATGCCACACAAACATAAAATTCATGTGGCCTTTGGATGATCAATAGTCACACAAAAACTATCCTGTTTTTCATAAACAGAACTAACTACGAATACTAAACAGACGTAACTTAGGTCTGCCAGACTTAACTTTGTAATGGCAGCCTTAACCACTAAAACTAACCTACCAGACTTAACTTTGTACTGGCAGCTTTAACACTGTGACCAAATGCCATATATGGTCACACTAAAAGTTTTGTCACACATTATTTAAGTGTAGCCAAAATCCAGTACATATGGTCGCGTAACTTAATAGGTGTTTTAAAGTTTATTTTGTGTTAGCTTGGCAAAAGATAATTTGTATAGTCACATTTACTTCAAGCACAATCATGTGACTATATGCCTTTACAATAGCCACAACATATCACAAATGTGTGACTAAATTATGTTTATGACCACATTTAAGGTGATTATATGTGACCAATATGTTCATAACAGTCACATCGTGAATTATTCATGTGGCTATTATTTAGAGCAAAATGTGAAATCGATCATCATTAATATTCATGCTTTTTATGACTAAATATTACAAAAGGCCACACAACATAAAATTCATGTTACCATTGGATGAACACTAGTCACACAAAATACACATTTCTTCACTTTAAACATTATATGGTCACACTCATTAACACTTTTGGTCATTTTATGCTTAATTGTATGTGACTAAATACATAAAACAAACATGCTTTGTGTGACTAAATATTACAAAAGGCCACACAAACATAAAATTCACGTGGCAATTGGATGATCAATAATCACACAAAATACACATTATAAGGGTATTATATGTGACCAATACATTCAAAATAGTAACATTGTGAAATATTCATGTGACTATTATTTAAAGCAAAATGCAAACACAATTATCATTAACATTGATATTAGTCACATTGAGTGTTTGTGTGACTAAATTCAAGATTTTATGTATGGTCACATGAAGTATTTATTTAGGTGTCTAAATCATAGAGTTATATTTTGTCACACATTATTTAAGTCTAGTCATAATTCGATACATATCACAATTGTGTGACTGAATTATGTTACGGGTAATAAAAAATAACAAGAAAATAAAAAAGGATGTTACACCCCAGCGAGAATCGAACCTGCGACCTCCCCTACGGAAGTCAAGCGGGTTACCATCTTGCTAGAGTAACATATTCGTTAAATGTAATGCATTTCCTATGTAATATAGAAGTTTAAGCTTCATTGCTTTTGGCTAGTAGCTTAAAGAGTGCTTATAGAAGCTGCTTATTAAACTGTGGCTTTTTCTCCCTCTGCTTATTTTCAATTTGTTTCACTTTTAAAATTTCGAATTTAGCAAAACTAAATAGGTTGTAGCTTATTTGGTTTAAAGGGTAAAATATCATAATGGTTTAAACCGTTTTTGTTCGTTTTTTTTTCTTGATTTCGACCATTTTTGTACGTCTGGGACCGCTTTTGTCTATGGTCTAACGTTTTTTTAAAAAAATGGTATGAAGGCGTACAAAATGTACGAAAGCGAACACAACGTAGCAAAACAAAGAAAAAATGAGAAGGACATATGAAAACGAAAAAATCATACAAAATTGTACGAAAACGTAATAAACGTTTCACAACGTTTTAATACGGAGGAAAACGGTAAAAAAAGCTTGAAAACATATGAAAACGAGCGAAAATTGCCGAAAACGTTCAAAAATGGATGAAATCGGTCGAAAAGGTCGAAATCGGTCGAACATGGTCGCAATCGGTCGTAGTCGGTCTAAAACGGTCTAAATCCATCGAAATCTGTCGAAAATTGTCAAAATCAGTCGAAAACTAGCGAGATCGGTCAAAATCGATTGAAAACGGTCAAAAGGGGACGAAAAACGTTACAAACGGATGAAAATGTAAAAAAAAATACAAAACGTTTAAAAATGTTGTATAGTATTTGTCTTAGTTTACAAAACCCAATGTACATGACCCATGACCCATGTTAATTACCCATTTTCGATCATCAGTCATGTATTGGTTGATAACATGACACTATAAGCCACTACAACCCAATGCACATAAGCCATTACCCATGTTAATTACCTATTGTCAACAATCATGGATGTGGCGTAACATGTGTAATCTCCCGGAAAATTTCATTGTACTTAAGACCTTAATCAGAAATTAAGCACGATTTATATCATCATGAAATTTTCTAAACATCACATTTGCATATCATTTGGCATATGCATGATCAACGCACTTGAGCGTTCATAAATATACCGTTGTGATCAGAACGAAATTCCACACAAGCCCGATAATCTTAAAATACGTAACGAATACGTAAAAATTTGTAAAAATACGAAATAAATTATAATAAAAATATATTAAAACTCATAATGGGCCTCAGACTATTTGGGCCTTATACTACCTCACGACCCAACCCATTATACCAATTGGGCCTCGTAACCGAACCAAGCCCACACCACTATTTTGTTTGGGCCTCGTCCCAACTCGAGCCCACACACACCCTTAATATATCTTGGGCCTAGCCTTGTACACGAATCCACCAACAAGCCCAACTCCTTTTTACTTCTTCCTTGCGCCTCGTCAAACATCCAGCCCAACACACACATGAAATTAGCAAGACTTGCAAAATTGAAATAATATTGCCCTTGTGATTGTTGTAACCGGTAGAATGAGAAACCAAACCAAACAAAACTAGAAAACATTTCCCTTGGATCCTAAACTATGCGTGTTAGAGTGGACAAGGGGAGGGGGAGACAAAGCACTTCTTAGCCACCCTAACACCTTTGTTTAATAATCTAAAACCCATTGACCATGCTTTGACTTCAATACACAAAGGATAATGTGTCTTTTACTTGTCTACTAGCTCGACATGTCCACTATATCTCCTACATTTTCGGCTGACATGGGCACGCCTAAAGACCAAGTTCAAAGTATCACATGTCTAATATTGCTAAGTCTAGGTAATCTAAGGAGTAAAATATGAGAAAGACCATGCCTAAGCTTCTTTATAAATCACCACAAGACTTAGACTTACACACACAACATTATCACAAGGCAAACTCACAAAAACATAGTCTCGCATACACCTAAACCGTTCACCGTGAGCATCAAGGAGGAGCAAAGGGGTGTCGAATACGAAGCACGCTAAGGAAACTTGGGTAAAATATTAGTTTGGGTAACGTTATAAGGAGAACACGGGTTAGAGCTCGAGTCACCTTCACATCGTTCATCTCCACTCGTAACGAGTGTTGTAAGTCATCGAAACTATTTCACTATTTACTCATTTCGTTTAGTTTACACATGAACATGCCATTTCACATAAAACCATATCGTGTAGACCACCTTCGACACTTAAACACTCATTATTACATGAAAACACTAGTTAAAACGTCGAAAACACATCACAACTCTATGTGAAGCTCTCGTACACCTTTGTAGAATCCATGGATCTGGACTCAACTAGGGTATGAGTAACATTGATTGATTGAAAGAATGCGGAATAAGAATAACACAATCAACATTACTAATAAGGTTTTCTTTATTCAAACATGATAAAGAAACTAATAAACTACTAATACTACTACATGCTCTATGCGTTTTCTAGACTCTCATTAGGAGAAGTCTACCATGAAATGAATGAAAAGGATAATGGAAAAGGGATGCCTAAACCCTAGACGCCTACCCTCTTTATATAGCAGAGGGAGGTTACATAAAAACCCTAAACATAGCTTACTAGAAAAGCTACTATTAAATATTACTATTAAGACCCTCATTGTTTCTTCTTTCTTCATTCTTGCTCGTGGTTTTGTAATCTTCAAATCTACAATTCCCAACAATCTTCCCCTAAACTGGAATTTGACTAGGTTAAGTTCTAGTTTATTGATAATACAAAACAACCTGTATAAAGAAACAATGCTAAAACATGTCATCACCATAATAAGCTGCACACTATGAATCTCCTTCCTTTTTGCTAACAGGGGTCTTGTGCAACTCGTAGACGCTTCCCCTCAAGTGATGCATGTATATGGTAAGTAAATAAAAAATAAGCTTCCCCTTAAAATAATACTAACCATCTCGATTTTTTTTAACAACTAAACAAAAGAAATAAACCGCAACAGCATAATAGTCTACCAGTAGGAACGGAGAACCAACAGGAATACCAACGCATGCATCTTATATCTTGTACTATCCACGTGACTCCAAATCTTGATAAACCCTCAATACGAGACACTGAGCACTATAATGTAACTCCTTAAAGTGATAGAAATTGTGAGCATTACGCACCTTCAATCTGTAGATCACACCCCTTCACTAACACTGAGCACTACAACGTAACTCCTTAAAGTGTTAGCAAATGTGCGCATTAAGTACCTTTAATCTGAAGATCTCACCCCTTCGCTAGATTTATCAAGTCTTTGTTACACCATTAAAGTACGAACAAGTTATCTCAAAAGTGCCAGACACACTTTGAGATATGATAAGACACGCACCTGATCAACCAGTAGGAACTCCAGAACAATCAGCAACTGATCAACAGAAACCAATATTACCAGCAGGAACCAAATAAGTCAGCAGGAACCGACCATCAATGACCAATATCAGTAGGAACTGATCAGCAGCAACCGATACTACCAGCAGAAACCGGTCAGTGGGAACATAAAGTACATCAGAATATGCAGCTAGTAGAAACATCAAATCAAGCCGAAAATATGTTAATTACTAGGGTTCATTGTTGAATAAAAATTCAACTCACCAAAACTAGTAAAACATTAGAAGACCAGCACAAATTGTCAAGACCAGAATTAACATATACAACAATCGATCATAAACAGTATAAAATTTATTCGACCAGAATTAAGTTCCCACGCTGCCCTAAATCAACCAGTACTGAACTCCTTGTCTACCAGTACCAACAAAACTTGAATAAAGTCCCACCATAAAAATAATGCCCATGAAAACAGTATCAATACTTGGGCATACGTGTAGCAATTTTCAACACATGTAATATACTCAACGAAAGAATAATAGCACATATTACCATCGACCAATCATCAATAAGTACACACGTGATCAATATTATTTAAACGAGTGGGACCGGTATAATATTGACCAGTATTAAACCAGTACAAGCACAAGGAATGAGCAGTTTATCAACATCAAGTGACCAAGCAAAGTTATCAGCAGGAATGAAAAAATAATGAGACCCCACGAGACCAGTACAAACGAGGGACCAATCAGTAGTAACACTACGTGATAACCCATGTGATCTCATTCCATTGTCAACGCTCAGCAGGGGACCACGTCATCCATACGATGTGACCAAACATTATCAGAAAAGATCAAATAGCCAATTAATAATAAGTCCCACGTGACACCAAATCGAGCCCCACATATACTATACCTAATAATGAAATCAGCAGGAACCATTTCTGCTGTAGAACGAAGGACCCACACACGAGACCACATCCAAACAAATATAATCAGTAGGAATAAACAAGGGTCCCACTATCACACCGACCAATCACTAAGATGAATTTTAATCGTTAGACCAATGAAAGAATAAACATCACGTGTACGACCATCAATCACCAATTAAATACACCAGTTCACCATGTGATCTCAGATCGAATATTAATTATCAAACGTGGGATCAATGGACCAGTACTAATTTAGTACACGAATTAAATGATTCCAATAGTACCAGAATGAATTAGTATAAAAAATGGTACGAGGTTACCTTTAAAAACAAAATCATATCATCAACGCATGGATCTACTACACGCCAATAAAATTCTTTATGCTTGCCGCCTCTTTTTCTTTTCAGATCTGCTGCAACCCTAATTAGAGAAAAACCTTATAAACCCTAGATCGAGAGCCACGAGGCTCTGATACCAATTGTAGAATCCATGGATCTGGACTCAACTAGGGTATGAGTAACATTGATTGATTGAAAGAATGCGAAATAAGAATAACACAATCAACATTACTAATAAGGCTTTCTTTATTCAAACATGATAAAGAAACTAATAAACTACTAATACTACTACACGCTCTATGCGTTTTCTAGACTCTCATTAGGAGAAGTCTACTATGAAATGAATGAAAAGGATAATGGAAAAGGGATGCCTAAACCCTAGACGCATACCCTCTTTATATAGTAGAGGGAGGTTACATAAAAACCCTAAACATAGCTTACTAGAAAAGCTACTATTAAATATTACTATTAAGACCCTCATTGTTTCTTCTTTCTTCATTCTTGCTCGTGGTTTTGTAATCTTCAAATCTGCAATTCCCAACAACAGCACCTTGTTTACGGGTAGTTGTCTTCTTGACCCTTACTTCCTTGAGAGTAGGCTCATTGATCATGGTGTGTTTGTTGGGGTAGTCAAGACGCTTGGGAATGTATTCATGTTTCCTGAGAATGTTGTAGATGATTAGTTTAGTGAAACGAATGAAGGGAATCCTAGAACCTTGTTTCTTCAGATGTTGCATCATGTCCTTCCAGATGAGGCTAGCCAAGTCGATGTAATATGCATGAACTATTCCTCAGAAGATTTGCAGATGCATCTGTTTCAGGTGTTCATGGCCGCTGTCCCTCCCTGAGACAGACTTGGCGACCATTAGGTAGATTGTTCTCCAAGGTTGAGGAATATTCTTGACACCAACTCTTGAATGAGTAGAGATGATGCCAGAAGCCTCGTCGTACCCAATATTAACCAGGAATTCCAGAATCTCGGCTTCATTAGGAATGTTGACATAATCAGCAGCAGAGTTAATGTCTGGAAGTAGAAGAACTGCTCGAAAATCATCTACAGAAACCATGATCTCTTTTCTGTCAAGAGTCACCTTAACCACATGATCGTCAGCAGTCCTTTCCATGGTATACCAGTACTGGTGTATGTAGAAGTCTGGAATAGAGGATGATCTTGTAAGCATGGACCTGAATGGATGATGCAGAAGGACGTCCACAACTATTATGCAAGATGATTCAGCACAAGTGAAATTGTTGAAGTCGACTCGAAGATTGTTCTTGCAAATGATTCTGTCATAACCGGCTGGGAAAGTGTTGGCCATTGTGAGCTCAACTAGGGCATTGATGTTTTCTTGATTGACAGCCATTTTGTGATCTGAAAGTTATTAGACAAAGGAACAAACATATAGAAACACATTGTGTTAGTCTTAGATTGATTTATTGTCTAATTACTTGTTTGATGTTATCATGTTTATGATTGTTACATGTCTTAAGTCACATTGGTCCAATTGATTGAAGTTGATGTGATAAGTTACGTGAACAAGTTAATATTGAAGTTTTAAAGTCCAATTTTCACTTAAACACACAACATTCTTTACATTTGTAAGCTTATGCGTAACATTAGGTTTTGTGACTTAATCGTAACATTCAACAGTTTGCTTATGCGAAATAGTCCAATACAAAGTGAATTGTAGCTTATGCGTAAACATGAGGCCTTATGCGTAAAGAAGGTGCTTAAGCGTAGCCGTAAGCTAAAGCGTAAGACCATGTCTTATGCATAAGAATTTCTTACGCGTAAAACAGGTTCAAAAGCTTTAATCTTACGCGTAAGGTTAAGCTGAATGTTACGCGTAAGATTTACTCGTAAGAGTAAAGCTTATGCGTAACAACCCTTGTTTACGCATATCTTTCCAAGATACGCGTAATCCTACTGTAGACCTCTTATGGGTAAGTGTTAGGCGTAAGATTTCTCTTAGGCGTAACCTTTACGCATAACAGTAATCCTTATGCGTAACATATGAACACCTTTGTCTGAATTTTACGAATAAGTAGCCTGAAAGTCACAAACATGAAAACTTGATTACAGTACATTCTAAACATTAACAAGATCACAAAATAATCATAAAACCATATCAATTAAACATAGAACAACTTAGGCGTAAAACAAGCTTAAACCCTAAACCCTAAACCCTTATCCTACGGATAATCAATTTAACCATACAAATCAATCAAGAATTGCTTCTGGACTATCCTAGATGTCAAAGGAGTGATATGCAACAAGTTTTAACACGAATCTACCACAGAATCAAAAGATTCGACTGTTACGAACCCTATAACCCTAAAATTTTAATTCTGACAATTTTGATGTTTCTAGGCTAATTAAAGGCTCAATTCATGTATGTAAACACATTCTAACACTATCCTAAACATCTAATCACCGCAGAAATAACAAACAAGAAAAGCCCCAATTATGAACGCAGGAACCCTAAATTCAAATTAGTTCAATTAGTGTTTCTGGGTATGATTGGATGCTTGAAATAGGTTTAGAACACATTTGTAAATGTTTTAACATCAACCATTTCAACCAAAACACATCTACGCGTAAACACCCAATTCATACGCAAGAACAAGATTTCAAAATCATTTATAGAAAAATTGAACCGTTGGATTGAAAAGATTTTCAAAACCTATGTTTAATCATGATCAAAACCTTTAACAACTTACAGATTTTGAATCAAGTGAACGGATTTGCAGGATGAATTTGGGTCGTTGGATCTTAGTTGGTTTTAGAAGTAAATGCTTACAAGTAAGCATTCAATGTGGTGGTTGAGGTGTTTTGTTTAAAATTATTTTTCAAAATTGACACATTCAGTCCCTCAACCTCAAAGAGTTTTCAGCCAAGACCCATTAACTCCCGTTTTGGTTAGACAAAACACTTTTTAGGCAAGAAACTTAACGATAATCCCCCTTGACTTTTGAAATAATGAATTTAGTAAACATTTGAGTCCGAGGAGGGTATATTTCAAGATAAATATCCATCATTTAATAGAAAACAACGTATTTTTGGTAATATGCAAGTACAAGGTTTATGAAACTGAAAAATATTTACATTCTCCCCCTCAACACTTGTTCAAGAAAAATGGTAAAATGTTTTGATAGAACACTGTGTTGATTGAAGATTTGTAATTGCAATGTTTGTTTTTCAGATAATTTGAAAGGAAAAAATATTTTTGGATTTTATAAGATTTTATATTTTTGTATTTTGTTTTTGAAATATATTTACAAAAGAGATTTTGGTGTTTGACTTTTCAAGAAAGTTTTAAAAGTTCATCCAGTTCTTCTGGAGTCAAACACCTCATACCAATTCGATGAATCAAGTCAGTAAATCTTGCAGGAGGCAAGGCTTTAGTGAGAAGATCCGCCAATTGGTGTTCTGTACCTACAAAGTATAATTCAACTATACCCTTTTCCACATGATCTTTGATGAAATGATATCGAAGATCGATGTGCTTTGACTTTGAGTGTTGAATGGTGTTGCACGAGATCGCAATAGCACTTCTATTGTCGCAGTACACTGGAATCTTGTCGAATACATAACCATAATCTTTGAGTTGTGTTCTCATCCAAATGACTTGAGCACAACACGCAGACATGGCTACATATTCAGCTTCAGTTGATGATAGTGATGTGCAATCCTGCTTTTTTGATTGCCATGACACCGGTTTATCACCACGGAATTGTAAACCTCCTGAAGTACTTTTCCATGAATCTAAGCATCCTACGTGGTCAGCGTCTGAAAAAGCTATTAGTTCAAAACCAGAATCCTTCAGATACCAGATCCCCAAGTTAATGGATCCCTTGACGTATCGGAGGATTCTTTTTGCCTCAGAGAGGTGTTTTTCAGTTGGCCTTGACTGATAACGGGAGCAAAGATATACAACAAATACTATGTCGGGTCTACTGGCTGTTAGATACATGAGAGACCCAATAATACTGCGGTATTTGGTAGGGTCAACCAATTTCCCATGTAAATCAGCATCCAGTTTGTTGGTATGTGCCATTGGTGTATTATAGGTGTCACAACTTTGCATTCCATGTTTATTCAATATTTCAAGAGCATATTTGGAGTGACTTAAGAAAATACCACGGGGTGATTGATGAACTTGAAGTCCTAAGAAGAACGTAAGTTCACCCATCATTGACATTTCAAAATTTGTTTTCATTAGTCTTGAAAAAGCGTTTGAGTACTTTTTGTGGGTAGAACCAAAGATGATATCATCCACATAAATCTGAACAATTAAAATGTGTGCCCCATGAAATTGAATAAACAGTGTCGGGTCGACCGATCCTTTGATAAAACTATTAGCAAGGAGAAAGGATGAAAACTTATCATACCACGCCCGAGGGGCTTGTTTGAGACCGTAGAGAGCCTTGTTTAGTTTGTAGACGTGATTAGGGAACTCTGGATCAACGAATCCTTCCGGCTGGCTAACATACACTATCTCCTTAAGTTTACCATTTAGAAAAGCAGTTTTGACATCCTTTTGGTAGACGGTGATGTTCAAGTGAGCCGCGAATGCCAGAAAAATATGTACAGCCTCAAGTCTAGCAACTGGTATTGTTTGAAGTCAATACCCTCTTCCTGTCTATAACTTTTAGCCACCAGATGTGACTTGTTTCGGATAAACGTACCTTCATCATCTAACTTATTCTTCCAAATCCATTTGAGACTAATGACGTAGACCCTTGTGACAACTGGTAAATTTCAATAACTATTTTTAAATACCACACTACTTTCAATTTTAGCAAGTTAAGCAATCGACTATAAACACTTGATATTTTGCGAAGTACTCTATTGATAGACCTTGTTTGTGACTTTAGACTAGGCACTACTAGACCTCGGCACTAGGAAAAACATAATAAATTGAGAAAACCACTAGTCTAGCTCCATAAGCATATTTATGACCGGTTTTATTGGAAAAACATAACTAAAACTATCACGCCCTGCCAAGGCGGAAACGCGGGGCGTAACAGATAGGAATCGTCATAACACTTGGTTAAATAAAATAGAGAATACACTAAGTGAAAACAATACCAAATGTCATGACGACGCCAGACACAAGTAGGGGACTTGTATCATGGTTAGTCGAACCATAACCACATAGTCATATAATATGTCAATTAGTCTCCCAATTTGGGTAGAAATTACATCAAACAAATGCAACATAATCCAAAAGAAGTATAAATGTCTCAACTAGAAATAATAACAATCCATGAAGATAATGCCTAAGGTCTCTCGCTAAGCCATGCAAGAATCAAACTTCCTTAAGCTGTTTTATTCATATCACCTGAAAATAAATACTCGAAAATGTCAATATAGAGTTGGTGAGCTCGTAGGTTTAAGGAAAATATATAAGTATAAAACAGTTTGTTGTGCATGGAACTATAAGTAAGACATGTGTATAAATAATAGTGTTGAGCAAGCAGTTAAAAAATGTAAACACATCATGCAATCCGACCACCACGTGGTCACAATAGAAATCCAAATGCACTGGGTGCCTCTTCCCAAAGGTTAACTGGGTACCTCTTCCCTCTTCCCAAAGATAAACTGGGTTCCTCTTCCCAAAGATGTACCATAAATCCTTGGTCATGATTCCCACAATATGAACACACATAATACCGCCAATATTGCATAACTAACGCACAATTATATACACATACATGTCTAAAAGAAGTTTTATCATAGCGAAAGAAATAAGTAAATGAAATAGTAGTTGAGTATTATTTTCCCCCAAGAAAATATCGGAAAATGGAACCACGAGTACTCACCTTAGTCACTGAAGAGAAATAATGAGGTAAGCAAGCAAACTAAATCACATATGTCTCAAGCTATTCCCTCTTCAATGCATCTACACGAATGTATAATCATTTATCATTTAGGAGTTTATTCACAATTAAATACCACAATTGACTTGCAATTATTATTTGTTAACGAGATTAGGATTTATTATTATTTAAAGATACATCACATTAATACATTTAAGGTTTAATCACATGAACTAGAACATGGGTGTAGGTATTTCTCGAAGGGTGATTGATCGGTTAGGAATAATGACGAATCGAAATGGGAATAATGGAAAACTCGAGACCGATTATTTATACGATTAAAAGGACACAAGGTAAGACAATCATGAATTTTAAACAGGCAAAGCCGAAACATAATCCAATCTTTCCGTGTATAAAACAATATTTAGCATGTTATAACTTATTCAACTCTTGGTTACCTACACACCTATATATTCCCATTTAGTTCTTTTTAATTTGATAGGCATGATTAGACAAACTCGACACTTAATTTCACCTCCTTTGGGTTGACACACTCACACATGTATTCAATCAGGACTTCATAGTTGACCAAACATAGATGCCATGCAAGAAATCATAACCAATGACCACAACCATTTACATGACCAATCAACACAATTTCTTACACAAGCTGCATGCAATCCACGACCAGTAATTTGATCCATTAACAATACACATGCAATTCACACATACACACAACACACGCATATTCACGACCATTAACAAAAATATATGCTTAACCAGCTGGAAACTAAAAGTTTTAGAAACATGCATTTGATAACGACATGTTAAAACCATGTACCCTTGAACTCTTGACCAAAACAAACCAACACTAATGGGATCGTGCGAAGCCGATTATGACTCGACCCATCTATTTGCAAAGCAGAATATATTCATGCAAAGCAGATTATAACTTGCTTATTAATGGGGACATGCATGATGTCGCATGAAATTGTAACTAACACCCTCGACACTACCATGGTTGACCACACACAAATCAATAACAATCCTATGTCTTCTTTCTATTAGATCAGTTTACTAAACATGTTTCAAAGATGTATTAGCCATGGATAGATTCTTTTGACAGACCACATATCGACACACCCTTCACATGCGATCATAATTTAACACCACACTTCGTTTACATAGCCTCATGAAAGAAAGTATATGATCTCTTTATAAGTGGTTCCAGATTTTAATCATGCTAGGGTGAAGGTTTTCAAGAGTCAGGCAAAGTGGTGACCTCGAATAGGGTTGAAAGACCATGTGCACTAGGTTTATAACCTTAAACAAGGTTTATAACCGATTATGGTTTGGAAATTAAACATATTAGATGATAAACAGACGAGTTAGGATTTTAAAGGTATTATAGACCGAATACTACATGTGTTTCAGGTGGGTTAAAGAATACAAGAGGGTAGTTACCTGTTTCTGAGCGAGACCACACCAGTAAGAAAACTAGCACCAGGAAACCAACACGAATCAAATAACCAAGACCTCGGAAATGAAACCCTAATACCCACGAGTTTAAACAACATCAACCTTTACTTATGTGCCCTTTAGAATGAAAGAAACACAAGCCATACCCTTTTGCCCTTGCAAGATAAATATGACAGGAGCTTTTTTTCTCTATTGTGTCGAATGAAATGAGGAAACAAAAAGAGTTGAATCCGGTTCTTATAGAGGGGGTTTTGAGAGGAGCGTGTATGTCACTTTGGAAGGTTTTTAATAGCTTTGATAGTGACTGAGTGCATCAGTTATGAAAGTGAATGAAGATCCAAAAATCATGGGATTTGATTTGGTGGAAACTTGGATGTTACAAGTAAGGAGAAAAAAAAGAAAGCGTGTGTGGCCTTTTCTATATTAGGATATTTTTTTTTTATTTTGCAATTAGTATTATATTAGGCAAAGACTTGGGTTACTTATATCATTGTGTATAATTATTTGTATGTTATAGGTTAAAATGTCTATAGTTTTAGGTTAAGGTCCAAACTATTTACAAATGTGAATTTAAAGCTTAGGGTTACACAAGATTTATAAATAGAAAACGGACATCGGGTCAAAAGTCACCATTGACTAACCTGATCAGATTACGGTTCTCACAGATCCCGAAATTCCATTGGATCTACTGTCGAATCTAAGCTCAAACAGGTATTAGGTCGATAGAAAATGGGCTATCCTCTAATAATAGAGTGCACCCGCGAATGATCCTATTAACTTCTATTTCCTTAACATTAACTACTTTAATCACATAATTGGGTTTTAGGATACTAGCTTTCCTATCACTAAATTTCACAAATGAAGTAGAAATGAAACTGAAATCGGTGCCTGAATCAAATAATACAGTAGCATATTTATTGTTTAGATAGAAAGTACCCGTCACGATGTTAGGGTCCTGGCAGGCTTCATTTGCATTCATAATGAACGCTCTTCCTCATGCCGGATCTCTGGCGTTCTCCTGGTCTCGAATACCCCCAATAGCCAAACGGTTCCCAACTTGACCTGGTGCCCTATTCAGCTTAGGACATGTGTTACAAAAATAATTTGGGCTTCCACACTCAAAACATGCCCCTTGGTTATTCATCATGTTAACCACATTAATCGGTGTCGCCTATCCGACCACTCCTCGATAATCTTTTGCCACGTGACCAGGCATATTGCAATTAAAACACATACGACACGACACATGATCTTGATGATGGTAATTATATTTAGCACACTTAGGATAAGTACCTGTGTACTCCTTTTTGACGGGGTTATACTCCTGCCTGACGGGGTTAGCTGCTGCAAATCCCTTTCCCACTTTGGCCTTCTTATTGTTTTCCCAAGAGCCTCCGTGCCTACTTGACTCACTATCATCCTTTCTCTTTTCACCACCCTTTGAAAGCGTTCCACACCTAACCGCCTCATCAGTCAGCGCCCCTTCCTTCTGAATGGCGCTTTGGATAGTGGTAGGTTCAGTTGCCCTAACCATCTCACGAATCTCAGGAACCAACCCGTGGATGTACCTGGAGATGCGTTTGGACTCGGGAGTGACCAAGTGTGGAACCAATTTAGCCAGCTCATGGAACCTATCAGTATACGCCGCATGGCCGGTACCCACCATGACGTGGTTTCAGAATTCCGTTTCCAAATTCTGCATTTCATTATTAGGGCAGAACTCCTCCTTCATTAACGCCTTAAAATCCTCCCATGTCATACCTATAGCAGCTTCTCTACTTCTAGCTTGAATCTGGGTATTCCACCAGGTAAGAGCTTTGTTGATGAGTGAGCTTGCCGCATACTTCACCTTCTAATTCTCAGCACAGTTGCTTATGTCCATAACGGCTTCCATCTTCTCTATCCACCGAGTGAGTGCCAGTGCACCGTCCTTACCATCGTACTCTTTTGGTTTACAAGCCGAGAACTCCTCGTATGAGCACCCATTCGTGCCATTACAGTTACCATTCCCGTTCCCACCATTGCCATTTCCATTCCTACCACCGTTACCATTTCCGTTTCCACCGTTGTTAAGGACGTGGTTACCCACTTAGGTGATGATTTCCGGGAGTAGAGCTCGGAGTTGTTGGGTTATTTTCACACCCCCAAATTACCTGTTTTGCAGCGGAATGGAATACCTGGGGGATGACTGTCATAGCATCAAAGTTACAGTTATATCGAACGACCTAAAGTGTCGTTTTGAAAATATCGTTAGATTAAGTAAAATAATCAGAGTTTACAAAACATAGGTCCTAAAAGATTTCCAAAGTACCAAAATAAGTTTGTTACAATCAAACGATAGTTAAGTGCATAAAATCCATGTGAGACGCGTCGTCACCACGACTCGATGATAAGTCCACATGCATGCCATGAAGGGAATGCCTTAGATACCTGAGATAAAACATGCTAAAAGTGTCAACACAATGGTTGAGTGAGTTCATAGAGTTTGGTTGAATTGTAAAGCCTTTCAAAAATGTTCACTCAGCAAAGGCATTGTAAATCCACTTAGTTCCAAGTTCCGCCCATACAAAACTTACAACCTGTGTGTTCACAACCCACTGCCAAAATATGTATGGTTTATGTTCAAGCACATGTTGTCAAATGAATTCACATAATAGTACATAACTTAATGTATCAATAGTCAATTGATATAATACATAATTCGTATAGTTTCAAATAGTTCCAAGATCATTAGTTCATGATTGTACCAAGTCCGCTAGTTCAACATTATACCAAGTCCGCTAGTTCAACATTATACCAAGTCCGCTAGTTCAACATTATACCAAGTCCGCTAGACAGTGATCATACCAAGTCAGTTAGCTCAATGGTCATATAGAAACTCTAAGTATGGCAATACTGTTACTTCGTATGACTAAACATTCAGTTCAGATAAACATATAGTTTGCAAATAATCATGATTGTCATAAAAGTTGTTGAGCATGTATCTCCCCGAAGAGTTTAATAAAAGTATTAAAAGAGTAGGGGCTATGACTCACCTGATGCAATGATTATGATGACAAAAGTGGATACACTGAAATGAGGTGCAATCTCTATCTGCAACCTAATATGAATAATATGTTCTAATGTAAGTCATGAAACAATGTCGTACATGCAAATTCACATGATATCGATACCACTTGTACATTTTTGAAAATAAAGTTTATTCGAAATATATGTTTATGACATCTCGTCATGTTATAAAATACTTTACAAGTATTTACGTTGAAATTATATCCTACGATAGTCATTTAGTGATTTATTAAGAAATTATAGTTTTTCGTCGTAAAACAATATAATTTGACAATTCATGAAATTGACTAAATGGCCTCGAAAAGATAGTCGTAAAATAGTTAATAGCGAGTGTTAGGAAACAAACTCAATGGTTTTGGAAAGCTTGTCACATTATCTAAAAGTCTTAGCATTTAACTTTTGATCATAGAGGTCTCGATCATGGAGAAAAATATAGATGAAGTAGGGTAGTCGGACTAAAAATATTGTTTAAGGTTAGTTTTCGGCAAAGTTTGAGTGACCAAATATTATTCGTTACAACTCCGTTTGACAAACGGTTGAACATTTTGGAAAATAGGTTAGGTGAACTTACTTTTATTTGTAGACATCGTTTTCTCAAAAGTATTCTATCGATATGAAAAACGACTCCAAACATGGTCACTTGCGACAACCATTTTGACTAATAGAAAATATATAAGTGTTATTACTTGTGAAAAATAGTTACGATATCCATATTTAAAACGTGTATAACTTAGTCGTTATAAGTCCGTTTTCTGCATTTTATATATCCTTAGTTTCGTGTTAATGTATACTAGTATATTTTTGACAAATCGACTTATTTAGACAATGTTTAAAACTCATTTTTGCCCTATAAATAACTCTTAACAGCATACCATTTTTCAGAAAATATAGTTTTTGCCGCTAAACTTGAAAATAGCGTATCTCCTTCGTTATAAATCCATTTTAACCCGTTCAAGCGACCACGGTTTCGTTTTAAAGTATATTTTCTGAAAATATAACCCAAAATAGTTCATGACCTGCTGAATTTTCCAGATTTTGCAAAAACGATCAGACCACAATCTAAAGTTGTCGAAAATGATTTTTCTTGCGTAATACTTGTTTCAATCACTTCAAATCAACACCAAATCTATTCTAAACCTACCATACACCTTCTTAGGGTGTCATGGGTTCCTAAACATCATCAACAATGATATATTTCAAAGGATTAATTATAGGATGATTTATACTAATAATAAGTACCAGAAACAAATAAAAGTGGTATAGATACACGTGATACTTCCATGTTTTTATACTAAAATGATAAAAATAACTCAAGAATGATTATGAAAGATTAGTAAAGATCATGAAAAGATTACTAGTTATATGATGAGGTTTAAGTAACTAGGTTTCCTAAATACTCCTAGGTTTTTATTGCAAAACCTTAAAAAGAAGTATACTAGTGTTAAGATTATTACTTTTCCTTGAAAAGCTTGTGATTCTTGCTTGTGTTTCTAGTCTTGGCCGACCATGGAGATGGAAATGGAGTGGATTTCTTAACTTTTCACCTTAGATAAGTGTATGTATGTGTTTGAAATAATTAAAACTCTTTGTATAATTGTAAATATCTAGCAAATTATGAATAGGTGTACATTTTAGTTAGGATATTTTGTAAGAAAAGATGACTGGGGGGGGGGGGGGCGGCCATGGGATAAGGGGTAAGGATTTGGATGAGTTTTGATGACTAATGGTAGTTAAAGTTAAGTATTATGTGTATTTTGTACATTTAATTAATTATTTAGTGTAGCGTTAGCTAGAAATCGATTTTAGCGGAACAAAATACAATATATTGAAGTTATAAAAATTATAAAAATGCATTTCCCGCAAGTATTGAGTGAATAAATATTTATCGAGTTGAATTTACGAAAACAGTCGTAAATATATATATATATAACAATTTATATACAAAATAAATTCAAAACATCGGGTAAACTAATAATATAAATTTTATAGTGTTAAAATGAGTATAAAAATATATTAGGACAATTTTCGTAAGTTTTGGATCAATTGTTCAAAATAAATGATCGTGCGATAGCGTTTATTTAATAGAAAAATATACGTTAATGAAATATGCAAACCCATGCATAAATTGATATGAAATGATGTTACTAATGATATGTAGACTAACTTTAGTCTATATGAAATGTTCTCAATGATGTTCAATGAATACGCAGCTTAACCCTCAAGGTTACGCGTATTTGATACTCGTAAACCTAGTTTTCGAAAAATGATGAATAGTGAATCATGAATAGTGATTTTTCTCCGGGAATGAATAGTGTTTCGCGAATAGTAAAATTTTGAAATAACCTCTCAAAGTATCAAATCGACTTAAAAAACGATGGATAGTAAAATGATGAATAGTAAATTCCCGAGATGAATAGTAAAATTTTTAAAGTTTGCAAAATGACCGAAAATTAAGAATTGTCACATTCTTCCCCTGTTAGAGGAATCACGTACTCATGATTCAATTATTGATAACTATAGTCCGATCCTCGACAAGGGTTCTAAAAGTCCATGCTCGTGCACATGGGTTTCTCATCCAACTAGGTACGTTCTTGTGCTATCGTGACTATTGTGTGCTCTAAAGACGTACTCTCTTATGGCTAGGTTTGATGAGGCAAACTTTCCCATTCTCGAGCAAAACCCTCAAAAGACTTTTAGGTGACCGATTTTTAATTAATCTTACAACTCATCAAACAAGAACTGTCATGAGATTAGGCTAAATCGGTTTGAAGGAGGTCTTTTGAAAGTTTGGCTCGATTACGGAATTGCTTACACATATGAGACTACTACTCCCTTCATTGCATGATTCTTCCTGAATTAGACATAGGTGATCAGGCTATGTATAATTTAGGAGTAACTATGCAATGCTTGGACTAATCGACTCATATGTTGTTTGGTGTTGAGTCAACTGATGTTAAAATTGTGATAGGGAGTGACAAGGCATTCTCCACATTGGGGTATGAAGAAAGGATAATGGAATGGGTATCTGAAGACATCTATGTGACAATCGATTTGAAATGAAAGTAAATAACTCGCAAAATGTACGTATAAACCTCATGTATAGTGAATATGCACTTATGATGAAATGATGAGATGCTATGATGATGTAGTTATAGTCTAGGGTCAATGATACAACCTAGTTCTCTATAACTCTTGCTCTAATACCAATCTGTCACACCCCCAAATTACCTGTTTTGTAGCGGAATGAAATACCTGGGGGATGACTGTCATATCATCAAAGTTACAGTTATATCGAACGACCTAAAGTGTCGTTTTGAAAATATCATTTGATTAAGTAAAATAATCAGAGTTTACAAAACATAGGTCCCAAAAGATTTCCAAAGTACCAAAATAAGTTTGTTACAATCAAACGATAGTTAAGTGCATAAAATCCATGTGAGACGCGTCATCACTACGACTCGATGATAAGTCCACATGCATGTCATGAAGTGAATGCCTTAGATACCTGAGATAAAACATGCTAAAAGTGTCAACACAATGGTTGAGTGAGTTCATAGAGTTTGGTTGAATTGTAAAGCCTTTCAAAAATGTTCACTCAGCAAAGGCATTGTAAATCCACTCAGTTCCAAGTTCCGCCCATACAAAACTTGCAACCTGTGTGTTCACAACCCACTGCCAAAATATGTATGGTTTATGTTCAAGCACATGTTGTTAAATGAATTCACATAATAGTACATAACTTAATGTATCAATAGTCAATTGATATAATACATAATTCATATAGTTTCAAATAGTTCCAAGACCATTAGTTCATGATTGTACCAAGTCCGCTAGTTCAACATTATACCAAGTCCGCTAGTTCAACATTATACCAAGTCCGCTAGACCGTGATCATACCAAGTCAGTTAGCTCAATGGTCTATGATATATAAACTCTAAGTATGGCAATACTATTACTTCGTATGACTAAATATTCAGTTCAGATAAACATGTAGTTTGCAAATAATCATGATTGTCATAAAAGTTGTTGAGCATGTATCTCCCCCAAAGAGTTTAATAAAAGTATTAAAAGAGTAGGGGCTATGACTCACCTGATGCAATGATTATGATGACAAAAGTGGATACACTGAAATGAGGTGCAATCTCTATCTGCAACCTAATATGAATGATATGTTCTAATGTAAGTCATGAAACAATGTCGTACATGCAAATTCACATGATATCCATACAACTTGTACATTTTTGAAGATGAAGTTTATCGTCGAAATATATGTTTATGACATCTCGTCATGTTATAAAATACTTTACAAGTATTTACGTTGAAATGATATCCTACGATAGTCATTTAGTGATTTATTAAGAAATTATAGTTTTTCGTCGTAAAACAATATAATTTGACAATTCATGAAAGTGACTAAATGGCCTCGAAAAGCTAGTCGTAAAATAGTGAATATCGAGTGTTAGGAAACAAACTCAATGGTTTTGGAAAGCTTGTCACATTATCTAAAAGTCTTAGCATTTAACTTTTGATCATAGAGGTCTCGATCATGGAGAAAAATATAGATGAAGTAGGGTAGTCGGACTAAAAATATTGTTTAAGGTTAGTTTTCGGCAAAGTTTGAGTGACCAAATATTATTCGTTACAACTCCGTTTGACAAACGGCTGAACATTTTGGAAAATAGGTTAGGTGAACTTACTTTTACTTGTAGACATCGTTTTCTCAAAAGTATTATATCGATATGAAAAACGACTCCAAACATGGTCACTTGCGACAACCATTTTAACTAATAGAAAATATATAAGTGTTATTACTTGTGAAAAAATAGTTACGATATCCATATTTAAAATGTGTATAACTTAGTCGTTATAAGTCCGTTTTCTACGTTTTATATATCCTTAGTTTCGTGTTAATGTATACTAGTATATTTTTGACAAATCGACTCATTTTGACAATGTTTAAAACTCGTTTTTGCCCTATAAATAACTCTTAACAGCTTACCATTTTTCAGAAAATATAGTTTTTGCCACTAAACTTGAAAATAGCGTATCTCCTTCGTTATAAATCCGTTTTAACCCGTTCAAGCGACCACGGTTTCGTTTTAAAGTATATTTTCTGGAAACATAACCCAAAATACTTCATGACCTGCTGAATTTTCCAGATTTTTCAAAAACTATCATACCACAATCTAAAGTTGTCGAAAATGATTTTTCTTGCGTAATACTTGTTTCAATCACTTCAAATCAACACCAAATCTATTCTAAACCTACTATACACCTTCTTAGGGTGTCATGGGTTCCTAAACATTATCAACAATGATGTATTTCAAGAGATTAATTATAGGATGATTTATACTAATAATAAGTACCAAAAACAAATAAAAGTGGTATAGATACACATGATACTTGCATGTTTTTATACTAAAATGATAAAAATAACTCAAGAATGATTATGAAAGATTAGTAAAGATCATGAAAATCTTACTAGTTATATGATGAGGTTTAAGTAACTAGGTTTCCTAAATACTCCTAGATTTTTATTGCAAAACCTTAAAAAGAAGTACACTAGTGGTAAGATTATTACTTGTTCTTGAAAAACTTGTGATTCTTGCTTGTGTTTCTAGTCTTGGCCGACCATGGAGATGGAAATGGAGAGGATTTCTTAACTTTTCACCTTAAATAAGTGTATGTATGTGTTTGAAATAATTAAAACTCTTTGTATAATTGTAAATATCTAGCAAAATATGAATAGGTGTACATTTTAGTTAGGATATTTTGTAAGAAAAGATAACTAGGGGGGGGGGGGGTGGCCGGCCATGGGATAAGGGGTAAGGATTTGGATGAGTTTTGATGACTAATGGTAGTTAAAGTTAAGTATTATGTGTATTTTGTACATTTAATTAATTATTTAGTGTATCGTTAGCTAGAAATCGATTTTAGCGGAACAAAATAAAATATATTGAAGTCATAAAAATTATAAAAATGCATTTCCCGCAAGTATTGAGTGAATAAATATTTATCGAGTTGAATTTACGAAAACAGTCGTAAATATATATATATAACAATTTATATACAAAATAAATTCAAAACATCGGGTAAACTAATAATATAATTTTTATAGTCTTAAAATGAGTATAAAAATATATCAGGACAATTTTCGTAAGTTTTGGATCAATTGTTCAAAATAAATGATCGTGCGATAGCGTTTATTTTATAGAAAAATATACGTTAATGAAATATGCAAACCCATGCATAAATTGATATGAAATGATGTTACTGATGATATGTAGACTAACTCTAGTCTATATGAAATGTTCTCAATGATGTTCCATGAATGCGCAACTTAACCCTCAAGGTTACGCGTATTTGATACTCGTAAACCTAGTTTACGAAAAATGATGAATAGTGATTTTTCTCCGGGAATGAATAGTGTTTCGCGAATAGTAAAATTTTGAAATAACCTCTCAAAGTATCAAATCGACTTAAAAAACGATGAATAGTAAAATGATGAATAGTAACCAGTGAATAGTAAATTCCCGAGATGAATAGTAAAAATTTTAAGGTTTGCAAAATGACCGAAAATTGAGAATTGTCACAGTTATGATTGCAGCAACGTCTGGGTTAGCACCAGACTCTGGGTTAGCACCAGACTCTGGGTTAGCACCAGAGTTACGTGTTTTTCTCTTTGGCGGCATACTATCAAAGGAAGGTTATTCGTATATGTTAAGGGGGATAAGATTACTTGATATTCACAATTTTAAATGCAAAAATAAGAACACTTAGCCTTATTAGCACCACTCAACGCAACCATGATCACAATTCCACATGTGTCGTGATGCATTTATAATTATGTTGGACACCATAATTATAATTGCATCCGTTCACACGTGTACTCATTACCAAGGCTGCATATCTAGGTATTAACACCAACTAGAGTTATGCAATAAAACAGGTAATATCACAAATAAATCCTACTTGATAAATCAATTGAATCCAAAGCAAACCCTTATAGCAGTTAAATTCCCATAAACTGAGAGCAAATAAGAGCATAACTGCAAAAATGAATAATCACATAGATAATTGCACACATACTTCCTATGATGCATGCTACATGAGGAATCCTAGGTTATAGTATAGGAAAAACAACCTAATTCTCTATAACCAAGGCTCCGATACCATTCTGTCACACCCTGCCAAGGCGGAAACGCGAGGCGTAACAGATAGGAATCGTCATAACACATGGTTAAATAAAATAGAGAATACACTAAGTGAAAACAATTCCAAATTTCATGATGACGCCAGACACAAGTAAGGGACTTGTATCATGGTTAGTCGAACCATAACCATATAGTCATATAATATAACAATTAGTCTCCCAATTTGGATAGAAATTACATCAAACAAATGCAACATAATCCGAAAGAAGTATAAATGTCTCAACTAGAAATAATAACAATCCATGAAGATAATGCCTAAGGTATCTCGCTAAGCCATGAAAGAATCAAACTTCCTTAAGCTGTTTTATTCATATCACCTGAAAATAAATACTCAAAAATGTCATCATAGAGTTGGTGAGCTCACAGGTTTAAGGAAAATATATAAGTATAAAACAGTTTGCTGTGCATGGAACTATAAGTAAGACATGTGTATAAATAATAGTGTTGAGCAAGTAGTAAAAAAAATTTTAATCCACATCTTGCAATTCGACCACCACGTGGTCACAATAGAAATCCAAATGCACTGGGTGCCTCTTCCCAAAGTCATACTGGGTGCCTCTTCCCAAAGGTTAACTGGGTGCCTCTTCCCAAAGATGTACCATAAATCCTTGGTCATGATTCCCACAATATGAACACACATAATACCGCCAATATTGCATAACTAACGCACAATTATATACACATACATGTCTAAAAGAAGTTTTATCATAGCGAAAGAAATAAGTAAATGAAATATTAGTTGAGTATTATTTTCCCCCAAGAAAATATCGGAAAATGGGGCCACGAGTACTCACCTTAATCCCTGAAGAGAAATGATGAGGTAAGCAAGCAAACTAAATCACAGATGTCTCAAGATATTCCCTCTTCAATGCATCTACACGAATGTATAATCATTTATCATTTAGGATTTTATTCACAATTAAATACCACAATTGACTTGCAATTATTATTTGTGAACGAGATTATGATTTATTATTATTTAAAGATACATCACATTAATACGTTTAAGGTTTAATCACATGAAGTAGAACATGGGTGTAGGTATTTCTCGAAGGGTGATTGATTGGTTAGGAACAATGACGAATCGAAATGGGAATAATGGAAAACTCGAGACCGATTATTTATACGATTAAAAGGACACAAGGTAAGACGATCATGAGTTTTAAACAGGCAAAGCCGAAACATAATCCAATCTTTCCGTGTATAAAACAATATTTACCATGTTATAACTTATTCGACTCCTGGTTACCTACACACCTATATATTCCCATTTAGTTCTTTTTAATTTGATATGCATGATTAGACAAACTCGACACTTAATTTCACCTCCTTTGGGTCGACACACTCACACATGTATTCAATCAGGACTTCATAGTTGACCAAACATAGATGCCATGCAAGAAATCATAAGCAATGACCACAACCATTTACATGACCAATCGACAAAATTTCTTACACACGCTGCATGCAATCCACGACCAGTAATTTGATCCATTAACAATACACATGCAATTCACACATACACACAACACACGCATATTCATGACCATTAACAGAAATATATGCTTAACCAGCTGGAAACTAAAAGTTTTAGAAACATGCATTTGATAACGACAGGTTAAAACCATGCACCCTTGAACTCTTGACCAACACAAACCAACACTAATGGGATCGTGCGAAGCCAATTATGACTCGACCCATCTATTTGCAAAGCAGAATATATTCATGCAAAGCAGATTATAACTTGCTTGTTAATGGAGACATGCATGATGTCGCATGAAATTGTAACTAACATCGTCGACACTACAATGGTCAACCATACACAAATCAATAACACTCCTATGTCTTGTTTCTATTAGATCAGTTTACTAAACACGTTTCAAAGATGTATTAGCCATGGATAGATTCTTTTGACAGACCACATATCAACACACCCTTCACAAGCGATCATAATTTAACACCACACTTCGTTTACATAGCCTCATGAAAGAAAGTATATGATCTCTTTATAAGTGGTTCCAGATGTTAATCATGCTAGGGTGAAGGTTTTCAAGAGTCATGCAAAGTGGTGACCTCAAATAGGGTTGAAAGACCATGTGCAAGTGTATGTTGGTTATGTTTTCATGCGACCCATAAACAAGGTTTATAACCGATTATGGTTTGGAAATTAAACAGATTAGATGATATACGGATGAGTTAGGATTTTAAAGGTCTTATAGACCGAATACTACATGTGTTTCAGGTGGGTTAAAGAATACAAGAGGATAGTTACCTGTTTGTTAGCGAGAACAAACCAGTAAGAAAATTAACACCAAGAAACGAACACGAATCGAACAACCAAGACCTCGCAAACGAAACCCTAATACCCACGAGTTCAAACAGCAGCAACCTTTACTTATGTGCCCTTTAGAATGAAAGAAACACATGCCAAAACCTTTTGCCCTTGCGAGATAATATGACAGAAGCTTTTTTTCTCTATTGTGTCGAATGAAATAAGGAAACAAAAAGAGTTGAATCCGGTTCTTATAGAGGGGGGTTTGAGAGGAGCGTGTATGGCACTTTGGAAGGTTTTTAATAGCTTTGATAGTGATTGAGTGCATTAGTTATGAAAGTGAATGAAGATCCGAAAATCATGGGATTTGATTTGGTGGAAATTTGGATGTTACAAGTAAGGAGAAAAAAAAGAAAATGTGTGAGGCCTTTTCTATATTAGGAGATTTTTTTTTCTTTTGCAATAAGTATTATATTAGGCAAAGACTTGCGTTAGTTATATCATTGTGTATAATTATTTGTATATTATAGATTAAAATGTCTATAGTTTTAGGTTACGGTCCAAATTATTTACAAATGTGAATTTAAAGCTTAGGGTTACACAAGCTTTATATATAGAAAACGGACATCGGGTCAAAAGTCACCGTTGACTAACCTGATCAGATTACGGTTCTTACAAAAACTATTGGCGCACTCGAGGGATACTTGTTAGACTTTTAATCGATATATTTGAGCTCGGGAACGTAGGAATCGGGGAACTTTAGAAAAACTACGGAATGGTCCCTGTGGTTTTGCTTGGCCGCGCCCCAACACACCCACCATTTAGAAATATCTTTAATTTTTAAAGAATAAATTACATAAAATCGTCCAAGTGGTAATATCACCACTCACCACACACATCCAAACATATATACATCATAATCATCACCATCTCTCTCTCTCTCTTGATACCTAGCCGCTGGCCACCTAAAATCCACCACCACCACCACACCGCCGCCTTCCACCTTACACCACCCACCTCAAACCCACTCTCCCCTCTTTTCGATCTACTAAGTCACGCGCCCTAAATCCCTCCCCCCACCTCTCGACATACACTCACGCGCCACCACACCATCATCACAATGCCACCATCGGTCTCTTTTGGTGTTGAAAACGAAGGTAGGTTAAAACCCACGAGTTTTGACTCGTATTTCTTGATAACTCGTAGTTGAGTCACGAGTTGACTCAGTCACATGTCGGGTTTGGTTAATAAAACATGGGAAACAATTTTTTGATAATAAAATGTGGTATAAAACTTGTTGGTATCCGTGTTTGAGTCTCACGTGTTGCGTCGTGTGTCATGACAGCCGAATCGAGAGCTTATGCTCTCGGTGAGGGTTTGTTTGGTATGATTGTTACATGGTCTGGATGTTTATTTTCTTGTTGTTATTCTTTTTGGTTTTGGTTGCGGATGAAACCCTATATGGCGGAGCTGACTTGGTAAAGTTTGAGGTGGATAATGGTTTTGTTTTGGATGTTGTCGAGTGGGAAAATCCTCGAAAGGGGTTTTGGTTTGGGTTTTTGTCGAAGGGAATAGAGGTCGAGACCCTTATGGTCTCGGCAACACAAGTTGGAGGTTGAAATGTTGTTGTTGTTGCATTTGGACGTGGGAATGAAAGTCAAGACCGAATGGTCACGGCTAGACTTGGTTTGGTATTTTGGACTTGAAATTGGAATCGTTGCAGTAATGATGGAGGATAGGTTAGACGTGAGTCGTTGACGACCATGTGAGGTTGAATTTGTGATATTTGGAACTTGACATTATTAACTTATGATATACTTTTGAACTTTGCGCCAAGTCGGTGTCACGTTGACTTTTTAGTCATCTTTGACTCCGACAAGTCTGTGACATGGACTATATTGATTATTGGACTTGATACAACTTAATAAGTCGAGAAGTAATGACTTGGACTATTGACTCGAAACAAATAGTAACTCAAGTAACTATAACGATATCGATAACGTAAACAAAAAATAATGAAAGGTTTTCATATTAAAAACAAGTATATAATACTTGTTATAAATTCTTTTATTATATAATGGAAAAAGAGAAATATAATAAATGAAGAGAGAGTTACTTAATGTTTCGAGGGCATGCAAAACTAGAAGTGCCATAAATGCTAATTGAATACCATTTAATTGCTTGTCACGAATATTTGGAGTTAATAAACTTAACTTACTTAACTAACGAACTTATTGGGTTGACGAATCGAGTAAGACCTCGTTAGTTATGACAGAAGAGTTTAGTAATGACAAAATATCCTACGATGCCCTAGGACGTGGTATAGTTTCGGAATAATAAGTAAGGCGAATATATCGTAAGGTTCATTGAATTGACAAATTCGAAAAGTTTTGACAATATGTTCAAGAGACTTATTATACTACAACTTGACACATAGATTTGTCGTGATCTTTCTTTGTTGAGTTTTTGAGTAGCGTGAGTTTACATGAATCTTGTTGAGTCGACACCACGCACGCGCGGATACCAAACACTAGAAAACTGTTTTGAGAAAGAGTTTTTGGAAATAAAAACTGGATTATATTCGGGATTGAGAACTATTGAATGGAGTTATAATCTAAGCGAGTCTATGATTTTAGGTAGTGCCGCGTTAGTAGTTGTTGATTCCTGATAGTCGATACTCTTCTTATTCCCGTTGATTCTTGTGCTTTTTGCTGGACTAAGGTGAGTTTCATAGCCCCACTTTTATTCATACTTTGCTTTATTAATTCTTGGGGTGAGAAACATGCTCTTGTTTGACTGGACCTTTTACGAAACTATACTTTTTTGCGCTTATTACGTAGTCTAGGCTAAGGTTTAGCCTCACTTTATCTTGCCAATTGTTAGGTCTTTTATTCATGTTGTAGGTAGATCTATCGTGGTTGACCGCCCCGTCTTGGACTTGTTTACCCAACTTGCCAGGGTGGCACCTAGATTTGTGGTTGCAAATTTGTCATGACGTATAACATCTTTGTTTTGGTTTGGGATTTGGATATGATGGTTGCTTATGCTATGACTTACTTGCGTAATAAAAAATTTACTATTTGGTCCATATACTATGTTATTTACTTAAACCTATGAACTCACCAGCTTTTTGCTGACCTCTTTAGCATGTCTTTCTCAGGTATTTGATATGTTAGGCTTGGGCAGTTGATTTGGGAGGCGCTTGGTAGCATTGGCATGGTCATGGATCTATTCAACTCTGATTTTTATTTGGGACCGCTTTTATGAATTACTTTTAATGGGCTTACTCTCGTACTTTTGAATAAATGTAAAACTTAAATACTATCTTTGACAATGTTTTTATATTATGGATGAGCTATTCTGTTTCACTATACTTGTCTCGTGTACCAATTCTCGTAGCACCCCAATGCTAGTAAGTCTTCGGCTAAACCGTATTTTGGGGGTGTTACAGATTGGTATCAGAGCCCAGGTTATAGAGAACTGGGTACTTATCAAAACCTAGACTATAACCACTTTTGAAAAATTGATTCAAAGACCGCCGCGTGCCTGCCTACCAAGCTGAATCCTAAGGCTATGAGTTAAAACTTATGTGGTATTAAAATGCTATTATTTTTGCTAAATATCTGTGATATATTTATTCTTGGTAGACTTTGATATTTTTGGGATTTGCGTTTAGTATGGGACTTTTTGTACTCACTGACCTCATTAAAACACCATTGTCACAGCTATGCCTTCTTTCGATATCACCGAGGACATCCTTTCCACTGGCTCTCAACCAGCATCACCTATGTCGGGGATGGACCCAAGAGACCCATATGTCATGGCAAGACATGCACCGCCATTGACGCATGTGACTACTTCGGGCCCTTCTTCATGTGCTCGTGGTTCTCTTGCTTCTCTCATGATACATTCACCTGCACGATCACCTCCTGGTTTCACACGACAGATTGCTACACCTCACCCTATGACACTTCGCCGCACAACACGTATATCCGTACGTTCACCTACCTTACCATCTTTCTGCGTTACTGTTCACTCTCCTCTGTCCCTTACACCCTCTACCTCTTCATTTCAGATACCTAGTGCATCATATTCTGCACCTAGTGATTCATCACCACCTTCATCTCCCGACTCTCCGCCTGCTCAAAGGCGTCGACTTCTCGTGTCGTATGAAGAAGAAGACCCCGAGGAAGATCCTCAAGAGGAGGAAGATCCTGAGGAAGATCCTCAAGAAGAGGAAGACTCGGGAGAGGAGTCTTACGGGGAAGATGACCCTGAGGATGAGCCTCAGGAGGATGTTGAGCCTGAGCCTCAGGAGGAGGGCGAGCCTGAGCCTAAGGGGATTATGGGGGATTTGGAGGAGTATGATTTGGATGATGATGTCGATGAGCCTATGTTAGGGCCTGATTCCCCAGCGTTAGAGGTGGACTGGGTTGATCCAGACTCTCCCACTGCTGGTCCCACCGCGGAGCACTTAGATGCGATGGCGACCCAGTTGGGCATGCATGAGGATGCTCTTGAGGGTATTACGGAGTAGTTGGCGGGGGTGTCAGCAGAGCGATTGGGGAAGATTGAGAGTGATGTTAGCATGTTGATGGGAAGGTCTGCCACCATGAGGAGAGATCTACAGGGGATGGATGATCGGGTGAGAGCAGCAGACCGAACCCTTCAGACTGTGAGAAAGTATGATATGGTGATGTGGAGGCGTCAGTCTGAGACAGATTCTCAGGGTTCATACCTTATGAGGAGGAGTCATGAGGATGGTGTTGTGTTAGCTGTGATTAGGAGGAGGTTGGATGATCTAGAGAGTACTTTCAGAGATCTTTGTTTTGGACCATGAGTAGTAGTAAGGGCTAGTGTTTTTGTGTACCACTCTTTATCTATATGTATTTCCGTGTTCTCTCGTTATCATTACTGTTTTCGCTTTTCGCCATTGTATGGCTTGTACTTGAGAAACCATGTTTTGAGTTCTATGAGATGTTATATGGATTTTTGGTTGTGTTATAAGCTATGTTTTACCGATCTTTGTTGGTTGTTGGTGTGATATTGTGTTCTCTTTTATTGCCTCTATCCTCGTGTGATGTTACACTTCTATTATGATCTCAATATTCTCATGTCTTTGTGATCCAGATCAATGGCTCAAACACGTAGGGCAACCCGAAACGCACGAGAGACAACAACTGTTGCGACAACTACTGCTACTGCCACTGCCGGCCGTCTTGGTCGACCTTCTGTTTCTAATGATCCAAACACCAATAACCAAGACAACAACGATCCGGTTGGTGAAAACCAGAATGTCAAAATTCCTACTCCATCGGCTACTGTAACTGATCAAGCTTTGATCGACCAACTTGTGGCTCAGCGTGTAGCTGAGATTCTTGCTAAGCCAAACCATCCAAATGCTATGGCTGGAACCCTTAGGCCTACTGGTAGTAACCGTAGCTATACTTACAAGGAGTTCCAAAGCTGTATGCCTACTGAATATGGCGGTATTGAGGGAGTTGTTGTGTTGATGCGTTGGTTGGAGAAGATGGAAACTGTGTTTAAGGTTTATAGCTGCGAGGAGGAATCGAAAGTGAAGTTTGCTTCGTTCACTTTGAAGGATGAGGCGATGACTTGGTGGAACAACTACCTCAAGTCTATTGGTATCGATGTGGCTTGTGCTATGCCTTGGGAAGAGTTTAAGGCAATGCTGATTAAAAACTATTGTCCTCGAAACAAAGTTAAGAAGTTAGAGTTTGAATTCTGGAATCACAAAGTGATGGGCACTGACATGCCAACTTACACTCGTCGTTTCCAAGAATTAGCACTGTTGTGTCCTGAGATGGTTGATTCGCGCAAAACAGTCAAGTCTAACAGACTTAAAACAGCTTAAACACAAATACAATGAAGATCAGAGAATACAGTGAATTCCCGGGTCGTTATGTCCCACGGAGACTCAATGGTGTGTACAACACTTGATCAGACGATAGAGTGATCACTAATGATAGTGATCAAAAAGGATTTGGATAGGATAATTACACTAAAGAAAAAGTTAATAAATAACAGCGTCTTAAATACAAATTAAGAAAATTAAAAAGATAAAAGATATTAAATAAACGCTATCACTATATTTAAAGTGATGAACGTTTAAAACCTAAAACTTACGTTTAAATAAAAATAACGTAAACGTACAAAATAAAAAGTGAAACTTATACAATATAAATCCTAAAAATATGAAAAATACATTTTTACAAACCTAATGATAAAAGAAAATTTATAGAAAAAGAAAATTATTTTTAACACTATTTATTTAATTATTATTAATTAAAAACTATTTATTAAGTATTTAAAATGTACTAAAATAGAAGAAAATACAAAATTAACCTAGAAAAATGAAATTATAACTTAGAAAAATCTAAAATATGATAAAACTAATTTTAAAACAGAAAATATATTTTTTAGACTTTTTATGTATTTATTATTAATTTAAAACTATTTAAAACTAATTAAAATGCTAAAAAATACTTTTTAAACTAAGAAAATTATAGAAAAATACTTTTTAGGCTTCTAACATTTATCTAAACTTAATAAAATTGAAAAATTATTTTTTTGAAGCTTTTCTTAATTATTTGTATTAAAAGCTAATTAAAAATGATTAAAAACTAATTTAAATTGAGAAAAATAGCAAAACTACTTAGAAAAATCTGAAAATTGCAGGAAAAGTCTAAAATGATATTAGAAAGCTGGGAAAAATAGAAAAAACAGGGCTTGTGTGCAAGATATTGAAACTGGTGTAGCTAGTGCTTATAAAGAAGCACTTTAATAAGCCAAATGGAGTCCCAAAGTTACCAAACCAAAGGAGAAGCTCTAATATGCTAAAGTAACAGAAATGGAACAAGTTTAAGCTATCCCAAACCACTGATTATGCAAGTTGAACAGATTAGATGCGTTGAGTAAATGGCAGAAAACAGTGACAAGGGACCAAGTTTGAGCTAATGCACAAGCTTCAATATAAGCTAAAACTGAAAAATACCAATTGGAACCTCAAGACAACCTGGCTAAGAACCTTAAGACCAAAGACCAGCCCTTGTTGAGCTAAGATGAACTCTGGGCTAGCTCTGCAAGGTCTGCACAATCACTGTGCAGGCTAAGTGCCCTGCACAGGGCACTTAGCATCACTTTGACAAGCTGTTTTGAAGGTTATGAAAAATTGACAAAAATTTATAAAAATAGCCATAAGAAAGTAGACCAACAGAATATTAAAAAGCTACAAGATTCACTTAAATTGGCTTGGAAATGAGCAAATGAAAAATCTTTCTCAGTGGGATCAAAACAAGGTTTTTGCCAAATTGACTTTTTGAAGTAAAACTGAAAGTTGACTTTTGTGAAGTTTGATCCTAATTTATGAGATGATTATGATGTTATATGATGTATTAAGACTACTGCAAGCTAGATTAGTGATTCTTAAACACAAAATAAATGATTTGATTCACAAAAATCCAACAGTGAATCTGTTACAGGCAAATTACATGGATTTTGACTCTAGGTGTTAGCAGGCACAAGGTATTGACAGAGATAAGTTAAAAAGGACTAAACAAACATGAGACAACAAAAAGTAACCACTGATGAGGCCTCTAATACAGAAAATGCAACAGTGCCAAACACCCTAGAATCCTACTGTTATGAAGCTTTAATAAACTAATCTCTGAACCAGCTTATGAAATTGAACAAACTAAGTTTACTTGCTATAATTAACACTAAGTAAACAGACTTACACCATTCTAAACCATAGATACAAATACAAACAAAAACTGCAAAATTGACTTGAAACTTGGAAATGAGAAAAGTACTAACCACTATCCAGTTGGTGCCACAGGCTAAACCAGACCCAAATACTACTCTAACCTACTCTAATACAACCCAAAGCAACCTTAGCATCACCATTTTCCATTTCTGACCCAAGAATCATCACCAGTTGACTTTTGTTGACTTTTTCACAAACTTGCTTGAAAATGATTCCAAAGCTCATCAAAAGCTATATAAATCTTAAGTACACTTGTTTGAGCTTACAAAGAAGCTAATTAGAAGCTTAAACATAAAAAGTTGAGACTTAAATATGCAACAGTAACATGAAACATGTATTTTATCTAAAAACTTTGATTGAGAACTCAAAAGCACATTACAAAGGATATTTAACTTAAGTGAGATACAAAAACACTGAAATTACAACATTTTAACTAAAACTAAAAACATTTAATTAAAAACGACATTAAAGAAAATAAGTAAAACTAGCTACCCCCCTCTTCTTGCTTCTTTCCCCTTTCTTTTATACCCCTTCTCTTTTTTCTCACATGTCTGAATGGATCCCACTAGATTTTAGAGCAAATGGTTGACTTTGTTGAGTTTTGGCCAAATTGTCAAATTTGGCGGGAAATGAGTTTTTTGGCAGTGGAGGTTGAGTGAATGGGTAGAGGATCATTTAATGGAGTTTGGATCTTTGGTGAGGTGGAGGGGGCAAGAAAATGATATGGAGAGGAGGGGGGATGGATGTGGTTGATTGTAGCAGAGAGCAGTTGAAACAAGTGGGGGAGAAGGAAGAAAAAAGCGCCAAAGGGTGGTTTGGTTTGACTTGGTTGACTGACCAGATATTAATAATAAGGGGGTCCAAATTGTTTTGTGACAGGGGGTCCAAAGGGTAGGCAAGGGTCCAAAATTGAGTGAAAAGGTTTTAAACTTCAAGGACCAAAGGTGTAAATCCTGAAATTGCAAGGACTTGAACTGCCAATCTTGCAAAGATGTTCCAAGGACTTAAAGTGACAATCTTCAAAAGTACAGGGACCAAATCTGTCATTCTCCAATTTTCCAGGGGCCATTTCTGCCAATTTTGAAACTTGAAGGACTAATTTTGTAATTTTCTCAAACTTTTGACATTTTTCACCAAAGGACTAAATTTGACAAGTTATGATTTAAAAAGGACCTTTGGTGACTTTTCTTTTGAAATTTTGACTCAGGGACTGTTTTTGACAATTTTTGAAAGTTGGGGGACTAAAACTGCCAATTTTGCAAATTTGATACGTTTTTCATCTGATTTTGATATTTTTGCTTTTAAAACACATAAAACACTGATTTGTGATATTTTGATCATTTTGATGTGTTTCTGAGTGTTTTCAGATGATTTTGCAGTTTATAATGTACAAAAATGATGAGTATTTACACACTCATCAATCCCCCACACTAAGATATTGCTAGTCCCTAGCAATGATTTGAGAAAACATAATGGATTTTAATCTCTTTACCAAAAGCCATTACTTCTGGAGTAGCCAAATGTTTCAGTTCAAGTAAGAACTATGGTACACTGATAACCATGTGATTTTGAGCAAACCACCAGCTTTCAACGGATTTGATTTTGTCTTTACCAGAAGCCGTACCCTTCTGGACTAGCCAACTCTTAGATAAATTATCATTATTATCTTTGGTGAGCTGATTACCAATTATGGATTTTCCACTGCCTTTACCACAAGCCATAACCTTGCGGGCTAGCCAACTCTTCACTTTTTAGGATATGGTGAGTTGAGAACCATACAATTTTGGGCAAATTGCAAGCCATATAAACGGATTTGATATATCTTTACCAAGAGCCGTTTGCTCCTGGATTAGCCAATCCTTTTGTCTTATAGACATGGCGGACTGATAACCAAATGAGTAAGTGTAAAACACTTACTCCAAAAAAAATTTTTGGCCAAAAACGGGGGAATTAGGTAGATAATATATGAAATTCGTGAGAATTCCCCCCCACACTTAGAAATGAATATTGCCCTCAATATTCAAAGTACCGGCGGTTATGCCAAAACAAAGAACGTAAAAGGGAAATATTACGGCCATTATTTAGAAAGAAGATTTTTTTTTTTTTTTTTTTTTTTTTTTTTTTTAGAAGATATATATATATATATATATATATATATATATATATATATATATATATATATATATATATATATATATATATATATAACCTGTGGGGCATCACCCCCACACTTAGGTGGTAGAAAGGGGTGAGAAGTCAGAAATATGGGTGAAAACCCATATGGTGTGTGCTACTGTTTTTGATTTCCGAGTCGCTAGCTTGACTCGACCCCGAATTCATTGGTTCATGGGGAAACAAAGTGGAAGAAACAATCTCAATCGCACTTTCATTCAAGATGTTTGGATAAGCATTGAAGCATGTGAAAGTTCCACACCGACGAGATATACAGAGAAAGACCCGGCTCACAAATGATAAATGAAAATGCCGGGGTCAAAGATAGTGTCCTCACTCCCGAAGGAGTGAAGAAGAGAGGAAGTCACATCATAAGTGGGGAATGGAAGAAAGATGTTGATAACAATCAAGATCCATTCTTCATCCTCAAATGTAGACATATCTGGAGGAAGGTTGAAGGTAGTATCATCAATAAGCAAACTCTTATGATAGAGTACACCTTCCTCCGAACCAATATCATCCTCAAGATCAAAATGGAAATGATCATATTCCGGAGGAGATATGTCATGAGAGAGTTCACCGGAGAACTCTTCATGAAGAGAATCATTGGAAAAAGCCTCAAGCTCGGGCTTGTCCAATGTAGAGTCACTATCCACAACGGGGATAGGAGATGAAGCTGACTTAGCACAAAATGATTCGATCTTAGAAACGAGGAGATTTATATTGAACAATTGTTCACGAAGTATCTCGTCCTCAATTTCCAGATCATCAGAATTTCTCACTTCCTCTAAGCTAACTAGCTCAGAAGGTAGCTCCTCGACATAATCGATGTCTCCATAGGATAAAGAATCGTCAAACGAAGTACAATCGTTATCAGAATCGGAGAACATCTCGACATGATCATATGGAATGTCAAGAGGAGGAGAAGAATTATCATCAAGAAGCTCATCACACATATTACCGGAGATAACCTCGGACTCACTTGGGGTTGGAACAAGGCTCTCAACACTAGACGATTCCATTTCTGGAATAGTGCTAGAAGGCTCGTCCCCCATTATGAGAGAGTCTTTGGAAGCTTCGGGTGTGATTTCAGTTGACAAGCTCTCATAATATTCCTTCACTTGAATAGAATCCTCATCATCATCGTCATCATATCTGATTCTTATATTCATCTGCTGAAGCTTACACAACATTCTTTTCATTTGAAGCTTCTTTCGAATGCGTATTTCTTCAGAACTTTGAGGAAGATTACACTCCTCGTGATCAGTGAAATGCTGTGCAGGCTCAGAAGTCTGATGACTGATGGAATACTGTGGGGGTTGGAAATTGTCAAAACCGGGAGAATTGGAATTTTGAAAATTTTGATTCATCGGTTGACATTCAAAAGTCTCATGAGGACCCCCGCAATTCTCACAACAGAGATAATTGGGAAAATAACTTTCACCAAAGTTCTGATTGTAACATGGTTCTGGCTCATAGACAAGCGGGACCCGTGGTGGACAATCAAAACCGTAATGAGAATCATTCCCACAAAACTCGCATGAGTAGGATTCGTATTGGGGTTGTGGAGGTAGGTAGGAAAAATCGGGTGTCATTTTCTATGAAACTTGTTGTTTTAGAAAGTGCTTCTGGTCTATTTTAACATGGTCATTTTTTCCAAATTTTGTAAATTTTCTTTAAGCCTCAAAAAAGCTTGTCCAAATGATGTCAAGTCCCCTGTGCAGGGTACTGTTGCCTGCACAGGTTTGTGCAGGTTTTGCAGACCTTGCACAGGGCTCACTTGAGCTCCTCTGGGTCTGTAATTTGGTTTAGATACTCTCACCCAGGTCTTCTCCAAGTTCCAATTTCTGTTTTTCCATTTCAGCTTATTTTGTAGCTTGTGCAATAGCTCAAAGTTGCCCCCTCAGTTTCTGTTTTTAGCCTATAGCTTATTTCATCAGATCTTTGCAAGTTGCAATCCAGGGGTAATGGGTTGTTGTGTTTAGTTGCTTTAAAGTCATTTTAGCTTATTAGAGCTTCTTTTTCAGTTTGGTGGCTTTTGAACTCCATTTGCTTATTGAAGTGCTTATTTCAATAAGCACTTCCTCATCAGATCCTTAATCCTCCAAACAAACCCTTGTTTTTCCAATTTTCCTAGCTTCCTAATAATGTTTTAGACTTTCCCCGGCAGCGGCGCCAAAATTTTGATCTGTGCTAAACCGTCAAGTCAAACAGACTTAAAACAGCTTAAACACAAATACAATGAAGATCAGAGAATACAGGGGATTCCCGGGTCGTTATGTCCCACGGAGACTCAATGGTGTGTTAAACACTTGTTCAGACGATAGAATGATCACTAATGATAGCGATCAGAAAGGATTTGGATTGAATATGACACTACTGAAAAAGTTTTATAAAATAAAGCGACTTAAATACAAATTAAGAAAATTAAAAAGATAAAAGATATTAAATAAACGCTATCACTATATTTAAAGTGATGAACGTTTAAAACTTAAGACTAAAAACTTACGTTTAAATAAAAATAACGTAAACGTACAAATAAAAACGTGAAAATTATACAATATAAATCCTAAAAATATGAAAAATACATTTTTACAATCCTAATGATATGAGAAAATTTATAGAAAAGGAAAATTATTTTTATAACTATTAAATTAATTATTATTAATTAAAAACTATTTTAACTATTTGATAATAGACTAAAATAAAAGAAAATATGAAATAAGACTAGAAAAATAAAATTAAGACTTAGAAAAATCTAAAATATGATAAAACTAATTTTAAAACTGAAAATATATTTTTTAGACTTTTTATGTATTTATTATTAATTTAAAACTATTTAAAACTAATTAAAATGCTAAAAAATACTTTTTAAACTAAGAAAATTATGGAAAAATACTTTTTATTACTTTTATATTTATCTTAACCTAAGAAAATAGAAAACATATTTTTTTAAGCTTTTTCTAATTTATTTGTATTAAAAGCTATTTAAAAAGGATTAAAAACTAATTTAAATTAAGAAAAATAGTAAAACAACTTATACAATATAAAAATAACGTAAACGTACAAAATAACGTAATGATAGCGATCCTAAATAACGTAAACGTACAGATCAAAACAGTAAAACCTAAAACTTACGTTTAAATAAAAATAACGTAAACGTACAAAATAAAAAGTGAAACTTATACAATATAAATCCTAAAAATATGAAAAATACATTTTTACAAACCTAAAAATAAAAGAAAATTATTAGAAAAAGAAAATTATTTTTAACACTATTTAATTAATTATTATTAATTAAAAACTATTTTAACTATTTAATAAATACTCTAAAATGAAAGAAAATGCAAAATAAGGCTAGAAAAATAAACTTATGATTCTGAAAAATCTAAAATACTATAAAACTAATTTTAAAACTAAAAATATATTTTTCACATTTTTTATCTAATTATTATTAATTAATTATTATTTAAAATACACTTAAATACTAGAAACTAGAAAATAAACTTGGAAAAATAAAATTTTAACTTTGAAAAATCTAAAATATGATAAAACTAATTTTAAAACAGAAAATATATTTTTTAGACTTTTTAATTATTTATTACTAATTAATTATTATTTTTAACTATTTAAAATTATAAAAAATACTAAAAAGATAGAGAAAAATCTGAAACTTTTTCTAAAAATCCTATATGATAACAGAAACCTAAGAAAAAGAGAAAAACAAGTTTTGCTTATTAAAAAGTTAAAAAGAAAAATCAAAAAGCTAAAAAATCTTAAATAAACGCTATCACTATTTTTATATTGATGTTTTTGTGAATTTTATTTTTGAAAACTACTTAAATACTAATAATATGAAACTTTAATAAAGACAAAAAATTTACAAAACACAAATAAGCTGTTTTGATGACTTATTAACCCAACAGTGGCCCTACTAGCTTATTTGGGTAAAATAAGCTCAAATAAGCTTGAACACTGAAACAGAAGCTAGAATAAGATGGAATAAGGTACAAACTACTGAAATGAAACTAAAGAATGAAAAGAAGCACACTGATAAGCTAAGAAAAGGCAAATAAGCACTTGACTTATGTAGTGAAAAACAGAAAATGGGACAAGATATAAGCTAGTAGCAGCCCTAGCTAACAAGCTCAAAAGTGAAAAACAAGACTTGATACACCAAGAGGACTAGGTTGGATTTCCAAGGAACCAGAGAACACAAAATTTGAAGCACTAACAAGCTCACTGCAAGCTTATCAAAATGAGCTTAACCACTGTGCACAGGACAGATAATTGAAACAGGTACCCAAGAAAAGCTATAAAATAAGCACTTAAAAGACTGAGAAATATAGAACTAACATTTTTGTATTTTTCTTTAGCAACTAGACTTTAATACCTCCAAAGCTTATAATCTGAATCTCTATAATAAACCCACAGTGAAATTCCAAGTTTTATTCAAAAACGACCTTAAGAGATTTTGACTATTTGAGAAGAACCAAAAAGTTGACCAAAGTGACTTTTGATTTGATCTTAAGCACTGATGATGTTGTTTTAAGGCATGTTAAGACTGAATAGAGCAATATTAACAACTTTTGAACACAAAATAATGATCAAGGATCATGAAATCTCAACAGTGACTGCATAAGGCACAATCAAATGAGATTTTGACTTTCTTTGAACTAGGACTTGTTTTCTTGACTGAATTGAGTAGTTTAAACCAAGTTATACAGATTTCCAATAAGACCAAAGACTAGAGTACCTTTGAACACCATAAACCAAACACACCTTTATGTTGACTGTTATGAAATTTTACAAAGCAAATCTCAAGTTTAGACCATGAGCTTAATTTCAGATATTGAATTATGATTAAATAGAACTAAATAAGCTTAAACCAATAGTAATAACAACTTAAAACTGAGACTTGATGATAATACAACTTTAACTGTTGAAACTGAATTTTTGTAAACTACAAATTGAAAAGAACAAACTACTGATTTTAAGGCTTAGAAACACTTAATTATGACTAAATATCACAAAGAAACAGAAATATAAGATAATTAACTACTACAACAGTAAAACACCAAATTTATCAAAAAGCTTACAAAGGCTTCCAAGCTTGGAACTGAGAACCAAGATCAATAAACACCCCTATAAGCTTACCAATAAGCTACTAACCCAAGGCCATCCACTATATACCTTGCTCCAGCTGTGATCACCATTTTCAAGTGATTTTTGATTTTTGAAGTATTTAATTTGGATTGTTAGTGATTTTTGATTTTTTAGTCTAAACTAATTTTTTTTGTTTCTAATAGCTTTTATAAGCTATTTGGGAGCTTATGTGACCTATTCTAATCCATACAAACAATTGAAAACAACATTGGAAACATATGAGAATTTGCATAAACTTGAGATTTTGCATAAACTTGAGAAGTGATTAAAACTTTAAATTGCTACTTGAAAAAGTCTTACAATACACTGAAATACTCAAAACAGAAGGCTTGAAAGCTTTTAATTACACTTAAACTTAAAAATACTTAAAACGACAACAATAAACTAAAATTTACTCTAGATACTTGATACAATGCATCATCTCCCCACTTTATAGACTTTTCCACATTCCCACATGTCTCTGATTCTTTCCCACCAAACTTGAGCCCTTGGATCACTCAAATTAATCATAACCGTCCACATGTAAGTTTTGGCGCCAAAAATTCTTCAAAGCAGGTTTTTAGCTTTAATGAGGTTTGGTTGAGATAATTAAAGAATTTGGAGTGTAGAGGAGTTGGAGGGGACATGGAATGGGAGGGGGGTTGAAATTGGAGTGAAAACCACTCTGGTTTTGGAGTTTCAGGTGGGGAAGAGGAGATGCTACAGTGCATCTGGTATTAGGCGCGTGTTTCATGGGTTTGACTTTTATTGACCGTAGCTATTAATAACAAAGGGTCCAAAATGGTTGTGGCTGGGGTCAGAATTAGTTGTGGACTGGGGGTCAAGGTTCAAGGGTCAAAGGCAGTTGGGTTTGGGCTTGTATTTGGATTGGATTTGGGCCTTAGATATATGTTGATCCGTTTGGTTTAAGTAATAAACAAGGACCAATTTTGCAAATTTGCCAAACTTCAAGGACTGAAAATGAACATTTCCAAACTTCTCACAAGGACCAATTTTGACAAACATTGATAAAACAAGGGCCCTTTTTGCATAAAATCCATTTTCAAAGGTCCAAGGACTATTTTTGTAATTTTCCAAAGTTAAGGGACCTTTCTTGCCAATTGACCAAAGAATCATTCAAGGATCATTTTAAACAACTTAGAATACTTCAGGGACCTTGAATGATAAATTTCCACATTTTTGAATTTCCAGGGACTAGATTTGACAACTTTTAAAACTTGGGGGACTAAAACTGCCAATTTTGCAAACTTTATACATTTTTCATCTGATTTTGATATTTTTGCATTTAAAACACATAAAACACTGATTTGTGATAATTTGATCATTTTGATGTGTTTCTGAGTGTTTTCAGATGATTTTGCAGTTTAGATTATACAAAAATGATGAGTATTTAGACACTCATCAATGGTCCGCACTGAGACGCTTAAGATAGAGCGTTACACTGATGGACTTCCACCGTCTACTAGGAATGATGTGATCTCTTCAAAACCCACTAATCTTCAAGAGACCAACACTTTGGCTCATAGCTTGATGTATTTGGTGATTCGCGACAATGTTGGGGGTAGATTTGATAACAAGAGGAAGTGGGAAGATCATTCAAAGGGAAGGTACCCTAACAAGCGATAGGAGACTGCTAAAGCTTACGTTATGGGGTCTGGAGAGAAGAAGGATTATGCCAGAAATCAACCCTACTGTAACCCTTGTAAGCTTCGTCATCATGGACAGTGTACCGTGGTGTGTCGCTCATGTTCAAAGGTTGGGCACCTAGCTAGAGACTGTAAGTCTAAGACTCTTGCTATGGTTCAAGAAACCCCTGGGTCGGATGGGAAGGCTAATGTTACTTGTTTTGAGTGTGAGAATAAAGGACACTATAAGAATGAGTGTCAAGAACCGTGGAATCGTGAGAACCAAGGAAGTGGAGGAAGCCAAGCGACTCGTGGAGCGAGTGGCAACCAGGGAAATCAGGGTACGGGGAATCAGCAGAGTACATGTAAAACCCTAAAATCTTAAACGCGCTAAAAGACTATTATACCCCTCAATTAAAAATCCGAAAAATAAAGCTAGCTCGATAATTTCGCTAAGTACTTTTGATAATTGATTTTCATGGAACTTTGAATAATAAAACTTACAATTGACTTATAAAATGTATATAGCACATTCAAAAGTTGCATGTACCAAGTATTGGACAATTTAAATTAAATGTAACTTGTAATATTGGCAAGATAATTAAGTTGTGATTTGGTCAATATTCTCCCCCCAAAGTCGGCCAAGGAAAAACGCCTAGCACCTAAAATAGTTTCCTCTATTATAGCATCCATATCATATTTATATTTTCCTCCAAATCTCATTCCAAATAACACATAAAAACCCTAAGTCTTCTAATCAAAAGTGACGGCAAGGAGAAGAAAATCATTCTCTTCCATTTTTCTTTTTCATTCGACAATAAGGAGGCACAACAAAGGTTGTACGGGGTCTTTAAGCTGCTAATATCGTGGGTATAATTGGTTTGAGGGCTGTTGGTTGGTTGTGATTTGCTACTGCTGTGGTGAGGTTAAGGACCCTTGGTTCCTTCATTCTTGTTTCGTCTCGCACGCTCACTAGGGTATTATGTCTTATATCTGATATTTTTCTTGTTTGATTTGATTTATTTCGTGGGGTCTCACCAAGCACATGCATAATAACATATAAATTGTCGCATGATAGATATGGTTAAAGGAGTTGTGGACCCTTTTTCTGTTAACATGGGATCATAAAAGAGTCACTTGAAACCAACCTATATATATATGCATGAAAGTCTAAAACCATTCGACCATGTACCTGCTTCTACAAAATCTGTTTTTGACCTCCATTGATTCGACCAGGTTCATGTTTTTCTTGATGGTATGTCGTGGGGTTTAACTAACCTCGAATCTCATGCACATGCCTAAAATAAAGACATAAAAAGGATAACCATTGATCACATGAAATCGTAATATTAACCTTGTTTATGTCGAATAAAAAATGGACATTTAACTCTTGTTATAAAACTGTTTTGATCTATACGACCCATATATGTGTTTGTGTCATTTTCGTATCAAGCTACGACCAAGGTATGGGAGTGAATATACGTGATCTAAGACATGTCGACTAGAAAATGGATAAGAAATTCTTGTACGAGTATGTTGTGCCTGTGTGTGAGTTCAAGTGGTTTTAGAGGCATGCGTTCAAACTGTTTGGAAAGGGTCAGACTTGGTATGATTTTATTTGCATGTGCATTGTTTCATTGTGCATGTGCATGAACTCTTGTGTAATGTTTTTACAAATGCTTTACATTCATATATATACATACTGATATTACAAATAGAAAAGAGTCGAGTATGCATGGTCTTGTAATGTAAATCGAAGCTAATCGAGGAATAAATATGTGGGTCATTTTGTATGTTTGAAAGTGTGTCGGGAAGATGAGTCGGGAGTTACTCATTTAGTATGTTTACATGGCCGTAGATATTGATATTAAGAACAATGAGCTAGCTTGAATATACTTGACCATGTCCTTAAAAAGATAGTAAATGAAGCGTAATATTTTCTTTCATATTTGACGTACAATTATAATACTAGTAAAATGAAATCGTTACTCTAATTACACTACAAACCTTACTCTTTGAGATAATTTACAAAATAAACCTCCTACTTGGAATTATGATCAAATGAACCCAAATTTACGTTGTATAATTAAATAAGACCCTATATTTTGTGATATTTATATTTTAGACCCTAAACTATTGTAACTTATCATAATTAAACCCCAAAATATAATAACCATCATTTTCATCATGTTAACCTGATTTAACATTAATTGCATCATAAATGGCTAAACCAGATAATTATGGAAACCTGCCTAAAATAAAAAGTTGCCAGAAATGGAAAGTTACTTAAAATGGAAAGACTCTTATAAAACCTAAAGGACTTATTCTGAAATAAAATACTTAAACCCCGTCTGATAAACGTATGTCCTCTCACTTCTGTAGATCCCTCGAGGAAGGAGTGATCTCACGTTGTCTCTTGTTTCTATATGTTTGCGTTGCTTGCCGTGTATTAAGGTACATATATTCTATCCCTTTTCAGTAGGGGTTTCTCATGACTTTCTGATCCTTTGACTTTATTCGCTTATGATATTTCATTGCTACGATTTTCCTTTGCCATTAACCCTCTGATATTGAACCATTGTTATTGAACCTCTGTTACTGAAACTCTGTTATTGAACCTCTGTTACTGAACCTTTGATACTGAACCTCTAATATTGAACTGTTACTATGAACCTTTGAATTGTGAACTACTGATATTGAACCTCTGATTATGATGACTTACATATTGCTACACTTTGGACCTTTTGCTTTGACCTGTCAGTTTGAGACCCGAACCATTAACTAGGAATGGGGGTTCCATGTCCATGTCATTGATACACCAATGGCATGACTCTAGTGTGGTTAAGTGATGTTCCACACCGTCCCTATTCTGTATTGATTATGCGCGCTTTGGATATATATTGTATGGCCACTATTGTCTGCAGAGGCGTATGGATGCATCCTAGATTTGTTTTGTTATCTGATATGTTATGATTTGTCTGGTGAATGATGTCGTGTGCAATACGCGTCTTCACAGTCTAGGAGCTGATCACTTCATGGCTACTATGGTTACTATTGGTTACTACTGGGCTGCTATTGCCACTATTTATATTATTGTATTGTCTATTGGCTCGTGGTGGATTACTGACCCTTTTCCTTTTACCCTACTTTATACCTTTGATATACTGTAACACCCCAACCCGACAAGGGTAGAAGTGTCACATTCTGGTGTCATATCAGAACATACAATTTAAAATATTTACGAACGGAAACCTTAAAATGAAGTATCAAATCATATAAACAATTGACTGACGAAGAAAATACAATATCCAAAATGAAATGAAATAATCAAAACAAAAACTCTTCAAAGTAAGTCCAAATAATAAGGTAACTAGGGTTGGTTCACTCAAATAATCCAACTCTCAGCCCATCGAAGCCCATCTTCAAACCTAAAACCTGCCGCAGGAAAAGAAATGCGGCTGAGCTTAAAAAGCCCAGTGAACAGATATAACAAAACGAAAGCTAAACGAAATCAAGATGCAAATGAAATAAGGAAACTGATAAACAATATCGCAACGAGAAGAGATCAATGAGACGATGAGGGTCCTGCAGAAACACAATTACACAAATACCCAAAGGAAACAGATAACAAAGGAGGAAAAGCACATAGCACATTGATGACATAAACGTACGCACATCTACATAACCAGGCATACAATAAAGCATGAAATCAGAGTATAAATAAGCCAACGGAAGTCCAAATGCTAGCGGAAGCAATTAACGAGAAAGTAAGCATGGCAATCACACAAGTCAAATAATTACAGTTAATAACATAACAAGTATCACAACAGCAGAAATACAATCAGTAGTCAGACATGGTAACCACAAGTATCAAGTATGAATTCAGCATGAACACTATAATTGAAATGACTTAGGGACATAACAGGACAAATTGGAGTTAACAAGCCAAACCACATAAGTTGAACCATTTATCCAATCGAACAGTAGCATAAACAGAGATGTACACATGGCAGTTCAACAATGAGCAGATAAGGATACTAACAGATATTCATAGTCCACGAGGTTAACAGAACGAAGTTTACATGATAAACCATCAAAACAATTATTTACATACTAGCATGGTCACCAGACAAATCAAAGGGGTCACATAACAGAAGGATAACATGTAATCAGATGACAACAGGTGGATCATATAATCGCGTACTAATCATATCGTAGCAGGGTAAACAGAAGTCACATAAGACATGCAATAGCACAGTCAAATTCAATAATCATATAATAACCCAGTACGTGAATGGAACGATGGTCTGAAGTAACGGAACCAGAGTATGACAAATCAATGAAATGGAGTATATATATCATGGTAGTAGAGTGAGTCACATAAGGGTACTGAATAAAGATAATCAATACAGAATATGATGCGTCGGGAAATACATAAGGTACAATATGGGTATATCAATAGTGTAAGGTCTGTCAGAAATCCATCCCAAGCCAGCAAAACAAACCAATATCAATAGTGGCAATAGTCGCCAATAATATCCAATAGTAGCCTTTGTATTCGGAGGGGTGACCTCGGAATACCAAACCAATATGAGGGGAGACCTCAGTAACCATTGGAGTAGCTAGCTCCCAGACTGTGAGGGGGTGTATTGCACACACGCACCGCATCACCAAAACATATCATATCATATCAAATGCAAATCAAATCTAGGATGCATCCATACGCCCCTGCAAATCAAATCATAGTGGCCAAACATATCTTTCTTGAGCTCATAATCATATATCAAACAAAAGGGACGGTGTGGAACATCACTCAACCACACTAGAGTCATGCCATTGGTGCATCAATGACACGGCCATGTTACCTTCATGGCTAGGAAACAAATTTGGCTCGGGTATCAAACTGAAGGGTCAAAGCATAATCATATCATAAGGGCTCATATCAAAGGTTCAGAAGTCAAAGGTTCATATCAGGGGTTCCATAACATAAGTTCATAATCATAGGTTCATATTCAAAGGTTCATAATCAGAAGGTTCATGCTCCTAAGGTTCATAACCATAAGTTCATAATCATAAGGTTCATAATTATAACAAACTAATATCATAGCGAACAGAATCGTATCAAAGGATTGTGTCGGAATCATATCAAAGGATCATAGCATAAGGAAATCATAGCAAAGGAATATCATAAGTGAAGCAAAGTCAAGGATTGAAAAGTCAGGAGAAATCCATACTGAAAAGGGATAGAATATCTGTACCTTAGCAACGAAACGAAAACAAACGAAAAGGTAACACCGGGAAGCAACGTCGTATCTTCTTCAACGCATCTACACGAATTAATAATTATACATATTATTTATAATTTCCCAAATGTCGAAACAGTCTTTTAATATTTGGGTTACATACTTAACATATTTTAGTGTTTTATGTTATAAAATGATAACGTACTTTCTAGGCGCTATTCGAATAATAACATGACAAATGACGGGCGCGGACCACCTTCGGAGTATACATAAATGCACTATACTCTTTATTATGTATACACTTTATTATTTACATGTCCTATTATATATCATGCCTACTCTATCTTTTCTTGATTCACTTTACACGCCCCACATGCTCCATGCATGTCCTTTTCTTGATTTCTTTAAAATACAACACATGCATGCATCTATTCATACTAAAACACAATCTAAACTAATCATATTAAACTAATCTTGGTTGAATGCATGATATTCTTTATGTCAGGTTATAAAGTGACTTTTAAACACAAAACTCTCATGCACATAATTGCTGAATACCTACGCCCCATATCTTTTTACTTTTATTTCCAGATTTTAGTACACTTAATAAAGATCATATTAATGTATAGACGCAAGAACCATGTGAAACAGAAAGATCAAATATACATGCCTATCCACTTGACTCAATTTATACGCATGACTCATGGTCATGGTATATAACATGCATGCCTATTCACTACATCTAAATGTCATCAAGATTGGTACACATGCATGACCCTCCTTACTGACTTACACAAATAACCTAAAGACAGTCAAAAACCCACATGATTGACGAGTTAAAATCAACAAACACCCTTCATAAAATCATTGTATCATAAATTTTCAAATCTGATTGTATAGTATTTGTTGAGGGTGCGTTTCCCAAATGGTCTAAGAGTCGATTCTTAGAGATTATATTAGTGTATAAATGGCTAAAATAGGTGCGTACAATAACAGAATTGAATGAGATGACCACCAAACTGAAGTCGACACGTATTGTTCATACATTCAAGATTTCATGTAGCGTATATGTATGTTATTCAGATTGCAACTTAACGGAATTAAATAATAGTATGATGACATGGTGCATTGATTTATTTAACACGTTCTTTCTTTAGTGACCTTATTCGACATATCATGGGACCAATGTTGTTATTTATGCAAGACTTATCATATCATTTATGTGACGTTATAAATATGTACATATTCATACGCATAGAAGAAGTAGCACATGACCAGATTTGTGAATCAAAGGAAAGAAATAAGACGAGAAGATGGTGGTACGATTTACCTTTTGGAACGTGAAAAAGATGGAGGAAACCAACCTAAAACGAAGCAAAGCCAATACCCTTTTTCCCTAGAAACCCCCACGACCACAAGGCAAAACTCACGACAAATAGTAAGGCATCACCCACAACCAGTCCTCCATGAACCAGCCTTGATTACAGCAGCTATGAATTTCCTTTTTGGACCTCCTTATTGTCGACAGGAGATGAGAAGAAGAATGATAAGCCGCCACTTTATTTCTAGGGTTTTTGGATGTATGTTTTTGTGAAAGGTATTGTAAAATAAAAGAGGGGAAAGGAAGATATATGGGGATTTCAGTTTAGGACGAGCCAAGGAAAACAAAATGGGCTAAAGCCCAAGTCTACATTTCATGTACAAGTTAAATGGGCTCTTAATGTATTTATGTCTAAAACAAATTTCGGTTCATGCAAACTAAGAAAAAAAACGTGTGATAAAATTTTAACGTAGGCGTAAATCAATCTCCCATATTTGTTTTGGCAAACAATTTATAAGTTAGGTTAAATTTTACATTTACTGAGCTTGACGGATTTTACGTATTTTATAAATATTAAAAAGAGGGGCATAATAGTCTTTTCACGCGTTTACGATTTTTAGGGTTTTACATATACCATATATGTTTTCTAACTTTCCTTACTTTGTTCTCTGTTCAGTTTCATTATTATTGTATCGTTATATATGTTCACCGGGCTTTTTAAGCTCAGCCACATTTCTTTTCCTGCGGCATGTACATAAGCTAGGAGCTGGGGATTGTTTGGGTTGAGAGATGAACTGATATAGAGACCATGCCTAGTCATCTTAGACTTCAATTGATTATGTTTTGATATTATTAGACTTGATTCTCGTATTTCTATTTTGGAGTTTTCTTTCTTTGAATTTATGTATTGTTAAGTCATGTTGACTTGATTTTCCTTTGTTTATTTATTTAAGACTTCCACTGTTTGATTTATGTCCATTGTGTATGCTTTGATATGACACCATACTGTGATACTTCTACCCTTATCGGGTTGGGGTTTTACAATTATGGTTTCAGAGCCCAGGTTTACGACTTATAGTCAGGACCTGTGACGTATGGACCCTAGGATTTGACCCGTAGAGCTTAAGTTTGACTTGTGAGGGTTTGGGTCGACGTTAGGTTCATTTCTCATCATTTTCGTTCATGTTGTTCATCTTATTTTCTGATCTTTGCTAATCATTATGATGATCGTTCAGATGGTGGCTACACGCAGAAACAGTGAGGCTGGTGGGGACGAACCCCCAATTTTGAAGCCATGATAGCCAATGCTCTGGATAACGCTCTCCCTAACATCACTGCTGAGTTGGTCACTAACATCACCAACAATATCCGAAATGGTGCGGGCTCTTCAGGCGGAGGTGGTGGTGGAGATGCCAACCCACCTACTCCAATTCATGTCTGGATCGAGCGTTTCAACAAGCTCAAGCCTATTACTTTTCGCTCTGCTGCTACGCCTACTGAGGCGGAGGATTGGATAACACACATGGAAAAATTGTTTAACGTTTTGGGCTGTGCAGATGAGTTCAAGACAAGACTTGCTACTTTTAAGCTGGAGGGCGACGCTCTTAACTGGTGGAAAGCGTACCTCCTAGCCAAGGAGGAAAATTTCATTGATACCTGCTCTTGGAACACCTTTCGTGAGATATTTTACAAGCAGTACTTTCCGGAGTCCGAACAGCAGAGTTACGAGCGGGATTACTATGCGATCTATTAGTTGGACTGAGAGAATTCTCATGAGTATATGCAGAGGTTTATGAGGCTTGCAGGTTTCGTTGGGGATATCATAGGGGATGCAAGGAGACAAGCCCGACATTTCAAGTGGGGCTTGAAGAGATGGGTATTGGATATATTGATCAACAATGACTACACTGAAGTAGTACAGGTAGCGGACGCAGCCCACAATCTAGAGATTCTCTATGCTGATCAGGGTTTTAAAAAGAGAGGTAGGGAAGGAGACAGGATTAACCATCGGGGTCGCCATGATCAGGGGCATGAATTTAAAGGTCGGCAGGACCGTGGATACGACTCGAGGCGGCAGGATACTCGAGGCCAAGATCAACGGAGGTTTGGTAGATCAGTAGATGACCGTTGGGGTCAGGGCGACAGTGGTCAGGGACAGTATCGAGATCAGTCTTCTCGTGGTTCTTATCATGATCGTTCTGCATCTTCTTCTTCTCAAAGGAGGTCTACTGAGGCGTTGCCTCCTTTTCCTAATTGCACTATTTTCGGAAAGCCCCATTCGGGCGAGTGTTACAAGGCTTCTGGAGCATGTTATCGATGCGGGTCCACGGGGCATAAGGTGCTAACTGCCCAAAGAAGAGAGTCAATGGGGGTGAAGAAAGGCCAGCTCGTCAGTAGTTTCTTTTATTCCTTTTCCTTTGATATCGATGTTTGACGTTTATTTCCTTTTCATTCCTTTGATACATTGGTGTGACGTTTCGTTTAAATAAGATTTCTTGAATAAATTATGTTCTCTTTGAATGATCTCCGTTCTGTATAAATTCTGCGTATGTTGGATGATTGTTATTTTGGAAGAATTAGCGAATGGTGGAAGACCTGATGCTATTGCCGACGTGTTGCAGTTTGATGGTACTTGCTGTGCCCCGTTACGTTCCTTATATGTTCTGCTTCTCTGATTTCGAATTCGTTAGTGATGAGTGTTTTGGACCAACCCTAAGATGTAGAATGGACCATTAGGTGGTTGATAGGATGATTTTCACGACTTGAGATAAAGTATGGTCATCATGAAGGTATACTCATATGATGCTAGTATTATGACGCTTGGCCAACGTGATAATACTTACATCATATGACGTACCCTCATTGTGATTATAGGATGTCTCGAGGAGTGCCTTAGAAGCTTAGAATTTTGCATATGGTTTAGTTTGACTGCGTTTAGTAAGACCTTGGGATCATTATGCTTATACGTTTAATCTACCTTCATCATTATGCGAATTGATACGTTTGAATTCTCGGCAAGCGTTCATCTCTGTAAAGTTTCTACCATTTGATCTCTGTTACCCTCATTTCGTTGTAATCTGGTATGTCTCCGTAGTTTTCCTTCATGTTCACTTCAATTTTCGAGGACGAAAAATTTTCTTTTAGAGGGGGAGAGTTGTAAAACCCTAAAATCGTAAACGCGCTAAAAGACTATTATACCCCTCAATTAATAATCCGAAAAATAAAGCTAGCTCGATAATTTCGCTAAGTACTTATGATAATTGATTTTCATGGAACTTTGAATAATAAAACTTACAATTGACTTATAAATTGTATATAACACATTCAAAAGTTGCATGTACCAAGTATTGGACAATTTAAATTAAATGTAACTTGTAATATTGGCAAGATAATTAAGTTGTGATTTGGTCAATATTCTCCCCCCAAAGTCGGCCAAGGAAAAACGCCAAGCACCCAAAATAGTTTCCTCAATTATAGCATCCATATCACATTTATATTTTCCTCCAAATCTCATTCCAAATAACACATAAAAACCCGAAGTCTTCTAATCAAAAGTGACGGCAAGGAGAAGAAAATCATTCTCTTCCATTTTTCTTTTTCATTCGACAATAAGGAGGCACAACAGAGGTTGTACGGGGTCTTTAAGCTGCTAATATCGTGGGTATAATTGGTTCGAGGGCTGTTGGTTGGTTGTGATTTGCTGCTGCTGTCGTGAGGTTAAGGACCCTTGGTTCCTTCGTTCTTGTTTCGTCTCGCATGCTTACTAGGGAATTATGTCTTATATCTCATATTTTTCTTGTTTGCTTTGATTTATGTCGTGGGGTCTCACCAAGCACATGCATAATAACATACGAATTGTCGCATGATAGATATGGATAAAAGACTTGTGGACCCTTAATCTATTAACATGGGATCATAAAAGAGTCACTTGAAACCAACCTATATATATATGCATGAAAGTCTAAAACCATTCGACCATGTACCTGCTTCTACAAAATCTGGTTTTGACCTCCATTGATTTGACAAGGTTCATGTTTTTCTTGATGGTATGTCGTGGGGTTTGGCTAACCTCGAATCTCATGTACACGCCTAAAATAAACACATAAAAAGGATAACCATTGATCACATGAAATCGTAATATTAACCTTGTTTATGTCGAATATAAAATGGACATTTAACTCTTGTTATAAAACTGTTTTGATCTATACGACCCATATATGTGTTTGTGTCATTTTCGCATCAAGCTACGACCAAGGTATAGGAGCGAATATACGTGATCTAAGACATGTCGACTAGAAAATGGATAAGAAATTCTTGTACGAGTATGTTGTGCATGTGTGTGAGTTCAAGTGGTTTTAGAGGTATGCGTTCAAACTGTTTGTAAAGGGTCAGACTTGGTATGATTTTATTTGCATGTGCATTGTTTCATTGTGCATGTGCATGTGCATGAACTCTTGTGTAATGTTTTTACAAATGCTTTACATTCATATATATACATACTGATATTACAAATAGAAAAGAGTCGAGTATGGATGGTCTTGTAATGAAAATCGAAGCTAATCGCGGAATAAATATGTGGGTCATTTTGTATGTTTGAAAGTGTGTCGGGAATATGGTCGGGAGTTAGTCATTTAGTATGTTTACTTGGACGTAGATAATGATATTAAGAACCGCGAGCTAGCTTGAATATACTTGACCATGTCCTTAAAAATATAGTAAATGAAGTGTAATATTTTCTTTCATATTTGACGTACACGTATAATACTAGTAAAATGAAATCATTACTCTAATTACACTACAAACCTTACTCTTTGAGATAATTTACAAAATAAACCTCCTACATGGAATTATGATTAAATGAACCCAAATTTACGTTGTATAATTATATAAGACCCTATATTTTGTGATATTTACATTTTAGACCCTAAACTACTGTAACTTATCATAATTAAACCCCAAACTATAATAACCATCATTTTCATCATGTTAACCTAATTTAACATTAATTGTATCATAAATGGCTAAACATGATAATTATGGAAACCTGCCTAAAATAGAAAGTTGCCTAAAATGGAAAGTTACTTAAAATGGAAAGACTCTTATAAAACCTAAAGGACTTAATCTGAAATAAAATACTTAAACCCCGTCTGATAAACATATGTCCTCTCACTTCTGTAGATCCCTCGAGGAAGGAGTGATCTCTCGTTGTCTCTTGTTTCCATCTGTTTACATTTCTTGCTGTGTATTAAGGTACAAATATTCTATCCCTTTTAAGTAGGGGTTTCTCATGACTTTCTGATCCTTTGACTTTTTTTGCTTATGATATTTCATTGCTATGATTTTCCTTTGCCATTGACCCTCTGATATTGAACCATTGTTATTGAACCTCTGTTACTGAACCTTAGTTATTGAACCTCTGTTACTGAACCATTATTATTGAACCACTATTACTGAACCTTTGATACTGAACCTCTGATATTGGACTGTTACTATGAACCTTTGAATTGTAAACTACTGATATTGAACCTCTGATTATGATGACTTACATATTGCTACACTTTGGACCTTTTGCATTGACCTGTCAGTTTGAGACCCGAGCCATTAACTAGGCATGGGGGTTCCATGTCCGTGTCATTGATGCACCAATAGCATGACTCTAGTGTGGTTGAGTGATATTCCACACCGTCCCTACTCTGTATTGATTATGCGCGCTTTGGATATATATTGTATGGACACTATTGTCTGCAAGGGCGTATGGATGCATCCTAGATTTGTTGTGTTATCTGATATGTTATGATTTGTCTGGTGAATGATGTCGTGTGCAATACGCGTCTTCATAGTCTGGGAGCTGATCACTCCATGGCTACTATGGTTACTATTGGTTACTACTGGGCTGCTATTGCCACTATTGATATTATTGTATTGTCTATTGGCTCGTGGTGGATTACTGACCCTTTTCCTTTTACCCTACTCTATACCTTTGATATACCATATATGTTGTCTGACTTTCCTTACTTTGTTCTCTGTTCAGTTTTATTATTATTGTATCGTTATATCTGTTCACTGGGCTTTTTAAGCTCCGCCGCATTTCTTTTCCTGCGGCAGGTACATAAGCTAGGAGATGGGGATTGTTTGGGTTGAGAGATGAGCTGATATAGAAACCAATGCTAGTCATCTTAGACTTCAATTGATTATGTTTTGATATTATTAGACTTGATTCTCGTATTTCTATTTTGGAGTTTCTTTCTTTGAATTTATGTATTTTTAAGTCATGTTGACTTGATTTTCCTTTGTTTATTTATTTAAGACTTCCGTTGTTTGATTTATGTCCATTGTGTATGCTTTGATATGACACCATACTGTGATACTTCTACCCTTATCGGGTTGGGGTGTTACAATTATGGTTTCAGAGCCCAGGTTTACGACTTGTAGTCAGGACCTGTGACATACGGACCCTAGGATTTGACCCGTAGAGCTTAGGTTTGAGTTGTGAGGGTTTGGGTAGACGTTAGGTTCATTTCTCGTCATTTCCGTTCATGCTGTTTGATCCGCGCTGAACAGTCAAGTCTTTACAGACTTAAAACAGCTTAAGCACAAATGCAATGAAGATCAGAGAATACAATGGATTCCCGGGTCGTTAAGTCCCACGGAGACTCAATGGTGTGCAAACACTGATTCAGATGATAGAATGATCACTAATGATAGC